>JBAMCJ010006229.1:1200000-1547775 GCA_037075205.1 Drosophila prostipennis
ATCTGACAATTTCATCTGTAGCAGCTGTTTATCAGTCCCTCCACGGATCAGCTTGATTTGGTTGTCCACCTCTTGCTTGTAGCGCTTGCCTATCTCATCGATCTGCTCCAGAGAGTGGTCCATCCTAATTTGGGCCATGCGCACTTTTTCTTCACGATCAGCCTTCTGGCGTTGGGCCTGCCGACGTGCTGATATCTTGGTGCGAGGCATTTTGCTATGTATTGTACTATGCTACTGAGCCAACTATTAACAATTCACACACAGAGCTCTTTGATGGAAACGGATTTTAAACATGTATTAAGATCGTATGAAAATACATTTGAAATATTAAAACAACTAAAATATATAACAGAAGAATAATTCAAATTTAAAATGATTTACTTTTGAATCCAGTCATCCAAATGTTTCGTATGGTTGTAAAATTGAATCCTAGATTCCCTAATTAATAAATGATTTTATTGGTGATCTCGGCGATTAGGTAATGCAGGCATAAGACTCACATTATAGCGCGCTGTTAGCTTTTCGGGGATCTTTCCTTCAGATACACAAATTCCGACCATTTCATCTCCAGCAGCTGTGCATTAGTTTTGGCTCGAATCAAAGATAATTGGTTGTCCACAGCTTGCTTAGATGTTTTGGCTATCTCATCTACATTTTCCAGCGCAGCATCAAATTGAATGCGCACCTTTTCATCTCTTTCCGTCTTTTGCCGTTTAGCTTGTAGACGGGTGAAAACCATTTTTATCCGTATATTTTAGGATATACATATAAATCTCCGTAAACTTTGATGAACAATGAATATATACGTGTATTGAAACTTATGTAAATACGATACAGATTTTTAAGAATGAAGACAAAATACTTGAACTACTTGAGTATGGTGAAAACTGAACTTAAACGCAACGTACTAAAATATATGATATAGAATTATATCTAGAGAAGAATTTGAATTGGCAACTACTTGAATCCCGCCTGGCTGGCCTTATTCACGATCATCTGCAAGTTCTCGTGCAGCGTTTTGATCTGGTTGAGGGTGTCCTCGTCCAGGTTCTCCAGAAGATTTGACTCGACCTCGCCAGCATCTAGTTTCTTGGGCCGCAAGCTGAGAACTCCGTTCCGAATGGGTATGTTCACATTGGCGAACTTGTCTGGCATTCTGTAGAGCGGAAGAAAATAGTTAATAACTGGTTTTCCATAGGGGTATGGTCTATAAACTTACACTTGGGCCACCATGGGGCTGCCGAACTTGGAGAGGGCCACCTCGCCGGGCTTGGGATAGCGCAGGAAGGCCATCGGCGGAGTGGTTGGCGATCCGGAGCGAATCTGCTTCTGTGCCAGTGGCGTGCGATCGGCACTGAAGGCCTTTGTGCGCGAGGCCATCGGTGTGCGCAACTTGCTGCGCGAGTTACGACTACTGTTCGCACCGCTGCTGCTCGAGATGGACGGCGGCTTGGCCGAGTGCAGAATATTCAGCTCACCGCACGCGGATCGACTACGCCGGGCTCGACGGGCCCTGGCCGAGTGCAGAGGTCCGGGAGTACGCATCGCCTTCGTGGAGCGCAACAGGGAGCCGGTGTGGGCGGCCAGGATACTGCCGCCGCTGGCCCCGATGCTGCTGTCCTCTGTAAGGTAGCCTAGATACAGTGACCGGCACAGGATGTGGATGGATGGTGGGTGGTGCATTTGTTTTTTTGTTTTTTGAGTGGTTTAAAATGTGCGGTGCGGAGTTAGAAAGCAATATTGAGTTAGTCACAAAGCCGGACACCAGTTAGAGTAATAATAAGAATAAGGGGAGCAAAATGAGAACAAAAAGGGGTGGCTGGCTTCGGAGGCCGAAGTGTAAGATAGATAATCTGATGGCAATTTAAGCAACTAAAAATACTCTGTGTGATTCTTGGGTCAGTTATAGGAATAGTTGCCATAGTGGATAAAATTTTAATAAAAAAATCTAAGAATTGAATAGAGAAAGAAGTTTAAACATTACATTTATAAAGTGGAAAATGATATTTTCCTCTTGAAATAGGAATTCTTTTAAGGATATAAATCGGGAACACTCTGAAAAGGGCTTCAGGCCCAGTGGAAATGGTATTTCTTTAGTAAGAAACCGGAACTCCTTTAATTCCTTCCTATTTTTGCCTCTGCAAAATATTAGTATTACACAGAGGACTCAAAATGAATTAAAAAATGTGCTTTCTTGGGGCAGTTATAGGCATAGATGACATAGTGGATAAAATTAAAAAAAAATCTAAGAATTTCCAGCGAGAAAGGAGTTCAAACATTACACTTTTAAAGTGGAAAATGATAATTGTCCTGTTGAAATTTAAAATCCTTTGAAGATATAAATTGGGATAGGGCTTTAAAACTTACTGGAAATGGTATTTCTTTGGTAAGAAACCGGAACTCATTCAATTCATTCCTATTTTTGCCTCTGCAAGGTATTAGTACTACTGAGAGGACTCAAAATGAATTCAAAAATATGAATTTTTTCGCCTGAGTTATGCGACTTAAAGGGAAACTTCCTCATGAAGAGGCTAGAACCCCCTCTTCTTTCCTTAAATTTGACATGGCTACAACTACATATACATACATACACCGCGAAGGGCGGACAAACCTTCGTCATTGCGACTCCCGGTGGCGGAGGGGGCGCGCCCGTCGGTGGCGCTGCCGCTCATGGACATCGAGGCGAGCAGCTGCGTCTGATCGCTGGCCTTGAAGTCGCTAAAGCGGTCCAGTTCCCCGAACAGCCGCAGCACCTCGGGCATCTTGAGGTCGGCCAGCTCCCGTTGCACCTGGCTCAGCAGCGTCTTCACCTGGTGGTCGACGGCGGACAGGAATTTGGTCTCCAGCGAATCGATGCTGATCATTCGGGAATCCATTTTCAGCTCGTACAAGCGCAGCTTCTCCTCGCGATTGGCCACCTCGCGGTTGCGCTTCGAGTTCTTTGGTATCTTGGTGCGCGGCATCTTGGCGGCGGACTCTGCTTCTTTCTGCTTCCCGGTTGAAAGGTTAAAACTGCCTGATCTTCGAAGGATTTACTTATTTTCCGGCAAGCGTCGCCGTTTTTGCTGTTTCTTTTTGAGTTTGTCCGCTAAAATTCAAGCGTCAGTAGAGGTGGAAAAACATCGATGAAAACATCGTTCGACATTGGATTTTTGGATTTCTGGAACAATTCAAAATGGTTTTACTTTTAGTTTTATTTAAATAAGCTTTGGTAAGATATTTCAAGTCTGTCAAGTGCTGAGTGGTACGAGACTTCAGTTCTGTTGAATCTAACATTTGTCTGCTCAGCTACAGCTAGATTGAGTGCTTTTCGTAAGGCCGTTAACAGTGCGCAAGAAATGGAGTGGAAATTGCAGGGCAAAGTTAACAGTGCGCACGAACTGGAGTGAAATCGTTAACAGTGCGCATGAATTGGAGTGAAATCGTTAAAAGGTGGAAAAACATCGATGAAAACATCGATGCATCGATGTTTTAAAATTTTCAGAAACATCGATGTTTTTTGCCACAATCGATGTTTTTATCCCATCACCAAGAAAGCAGCGGGCGGCTTTAAGAAATACGTTTTACTGTTCCTTCGCTTGCACCTTTTACTTATGGATGCTTAGATTAATGCCAAGCAAAGAGTGTAAGCAGATGAATATAAAATAAACGATTAACAAATGTTCAACTATTCAGTCACACCAAAAATGTAACATCATCATAACAGTAATAGTTAGTGGGAACACCATCCTCCATTAGCGAGTGCACACACCTTACATTAATTTGAGATGCCAACTGGCTTCAATTATTTTAACTATTATTTAAAAATGACCGTTAGAATTTTATTTTTTCAGTCTTTGTCTCGTAAATATTAATATTTAATAATTATTTTATATTACCATTTTCCAATTTTATTCATCTTAAAGTATATGTAATTATACCCGTTACTCGTAGAGTAAAATGGTATATGGGCATTTCCAGGGTGGCGGACGCGACATTTTTTCAACTTAAACTCTAAAAATAAGAGCGACGCAGTGTACATTTATTACTTTTTATTTTTTGTTGGATAGCTCTTGTATTTATGGTAAAAAATTAAGATTATCTGTCCAGCCAGTTCTTAGAAATAAAATAAAATAAGTGAAATACGGACGCGACAAAAATAGAACTGCAATTTTGAAAACTTTAGAAAAGCCATAAATTCTGCGAAACTAGAGGGCGAATTTTTTTGAATTTTTTTCCAGTATACCTGCTGACTAACCAAGCACATCAAGGCAAGTTCGGTGGCAAAACATTAAGCGGTTTTTTTTCTAAAACTAGTGCAAGAATACGGACGCGACAATTAAGGACGCGACATGTTGCTACTTAACAAAATATTGCAACTTTTTATTTTGTAAAATAGCTCTGCAACATATTTTATTTAGCTCGTGGAGCTAATAAATGGATATATTATCTAATATTTAAAGTAATTCTATTAGAAAGAACACTCAAAAAATTTAGAAAAGTTGGTACACTTATCTTTTAATAGAAAATCTTTTTAAAATATAGGTACTTATTAAATATACCTACATATTTTTATACCCGATACTAGTAGAGTAAAAGGGTGTATTGTATTTGTTCAAAAGTATGTAACAGCTAGAAGGAAGTTTTTCCGACCCTATAAAGTATAAATATTCCTAATCGGGGTCACTAGCCGAGTCGATCTTGCCATGTCCGTCTGGATGAACGCTGAGATCTCTCTGGGGGCCGGGGCCACGCCACCTCTAACGCCCACAATTGCCCTAAACGATTTTTAAAAGTGTCTGGCGCCCACACCTTTAAAGATTTTGGAAAAGTAAAAATTCAGTTTTATTGAGCTTATCAATACCTATCAAAATGTAGAAGAAATTTTTCAAATCGGAATATTCATTAAAAAGTTATGCGTTCAAAGTTGTATATCTCCATCTCCCTCGCACTTCCTTAAGCTGAGTAACGGGTATTTGATAGTCGTGGCGTTCTCTCTTGTTTTTATTGGCTTTAGAGCGTGTGTTCTATTCTTAAGAAAAAAGTTCTCAATTTCCTAATCGGATGGTTTTTAAATATTTAAAGTAATTTTATTGAATTTTGATTACTGAGATTTCGATTAGAATTGTCATGAATGGAGTTTACTCTTCGTATTTATCCCGTAAAAGTGGAGATAGGCGAAATGAAGAGCCCAAAAAATTACGGCCGCAATCCTATTAACCCCTTTCGAAAATCCCGTTCCCTCGCCATAAATTGCGTTCCGCTCCGCATTGTTTGCTGTTTGCTATCTGTCTAGTTGCACTTTGCCTCACACACACAATGGCAAGATTCTAATAAGCGTGTGTGTGCGAATGGCCCACAAATCAAAAGCATTTTTGTCAGCATTTGGGCGGCTTCCTTGGGGGCGGGGGTGATTGAGGGGGCGTGGCTTTTGCCTCCTTCACTTCTGCAGGGAACGTGGACACATCCTGTGAGAGGCGTTTGAAAATAATACGCACCGCTGGCTCTGCACTTGATGGTTTGCCTACTCTTCATCCCACACACCCCCAATAAAGGTAGCGCAGAAACCTTACTTCAATATCTCGATTGTTCTTTTTTTAAAGCAAGCTAAAAGTTCCTAAGGAATTGTTTTTTTGTATGGCTTAAATAAAGGTTTTTTATACCTTTGAAACGCAGTGAAGGATACTTTTACTATCCCATAAAGTATATGTACTCTTGATCAGCATCACTGGACGAGTCGATTTAGCCATGTCCGCCTGTCCGTCCATCTGTCCGTATCTTTGTGCACTATTCTCTCAGTTGTAAAGCAGTGGTAATGCTTGTTTGTTGTTTTGAAGTAGGCCAGTTACGCTTTACACACGATACATACGCAATACACACAAAAAAAAATTGTCAAAAAGTCCCCAACCACAAAAAATTGTCTATTTTGTCAAGGATATTGGTGAGTGTCTTTGCTAATTGTGTGTATTTGTTGTTGTGAAAGTAACTATTTACTTAGTAGAATTGACTATTTTTATACCCTTGCAGAGGGTATTATGATTTCAGTCAGAAGTTTGCAACGCAGTGAAGGAGACGTTTCCGACCCTATAAAGTATATATATTTTTGATCAGCATCACTAGACTCGATCTAGCCATGTCCGTCTGTCCGTCCGTCTGAGGGACTAGTTTGCGTAGAAACAGACGGACAGACGGACGGACAGACGGACATGGCTAGATCGACTCGGCTAGTGATCCTGATCAAGAATATATATACTTTATGGGGTCGGAAACGCTTCCTTCTAGCTGTTACATACTTTTGCACGAATACAATATACCCTTTTACTCTACACTCAAAAAAAAATTGTAGAAAATCGCCTATGGATTTGCTTCACTGGCGATTTTTTCTATATTTCTGGAAAATTTCTTAAATTTAATTCCTTTTTTATTAATTTGAAGAAAATTTTCCTTACCAGTAGAAAATTTGCTTTATTTTAAAGAAAGAAATCGCCAGTGAAGCAAATCCATAGGCGATTTTCTAAAATTCAGGGCGATTCAGTTTTTGAGTGTACGAGTAACGGGTATAAATAGGGCGATTTCCTTGACTTTAGGGTTAATTTTATTTTGAGTGTAGGAATTATCTGCAAGGGTATATAAGCTTCGGCTGGCCGAAGCTATAGCTTTCTTTCTTGTTTGTGGTTGGGGACTGTTTGACAATTATCACAGTTGATTATACCAAGTTTTTTTTTGTGTGTACGCTCGAAATGCGTCTTAAATAAGAACCCGTAAAGTCTTTCGAGTGTTTGAGTTTGAGCATTAAAAGTTGAGTATTTCTTTTAACTGCAAGGGTATATATACTTCGGCTTTCTTTTCTTGGCTTTTTTTTTAAGACTTTGAAAATGTCAAATGGTACTTTTTTAGACCGTATCTCGATGTAATAATATTAAGACCAAATTCGTTTTGCATTATTCAAAGTTCCGCCCCTTAAAAAGTAGTTTTATCCAAATAGTTATTTATTAGATTTATTTGCGTAGTTATAAAAAAGAAACTGTACACGGTTATACCGTTAGGCGAAAAGGTCGATTAAAAAATTTGTTTATATATGTATTTATAATACCGATCGCTCAGATTGGCATACGAAATTGAACAGACTAAAACAATTCCGATAGTACATGTATCTATCGCCTGCATTAACGATAACGCAATTATCCTTTTTTGAATCGCCCGAAAATCTGGTGTATGGCGGGTATCTGCCAGTTAAAGATGAAACTACCTGGGGATAAGCTCCCAGTCTGTTGATATCGATCCAGAAATTCAAATTCGGACTTTTTTTGGAAAAGAGCTCATTAAGTTCGTACTCGTTTTGTATAGTCGCCAGGTATCCGCCCAGTTGACGACATCTATCTGATGCACCATGGTAGTTCTGTGCGTCGGAGTACTCAATGTAAAAGTACCGCGATCCGATCCTCGTCCAGATACCCTGGTTCATTACACGGCGAGCTTCCCTCTTGTCCGGAGTATCCTGCGAATGTTGTTCCATAAGGCTCCGTAGTGCCTTCAGTTCGATGCCCATTTTGATTTGTGCCGCCTGCAATTGGGTTTCTATAGTTCTCTCCAACCTTTCGAGCTTCTCCTGAGCTTCGGTTTCCTTTAGGGAATTGTATCTGAACCATTGTTGCTGATGTGCGCCAATCTGATCAAGCAGTGGCACTTGTGGAATGGCCACATAACTTCGGCTTTTCGGTTTTTCCTCTTTTTCAGCATGGGACTCCAGCAGATTCCAAGCAATTAGGGCGTATACGAAATACTTCAACATGGTGCGAGTGTATAACTTGACGGTCCCAGTTTTTCTTGCGAACTGTTACTACAAATACTCTTTGGCACACTTTTCAACAAAGTAATACACCGCAACGAAAGGCTTTTGTGTCGCATAGTATAATCTATAAGCTAACAGTATTGAATATCCCAGATTATCCCGACTCGAAATTAAACAATCTATGAATTAAAAAACAAGAAATTGCAACTAACGCCTTCTTGTTGATAATACTGAACCGTGATTATTTACTTACCTTATATTAGGGAAATACCTCATCTTTAGTTAACTAAATAACATTCAAAACAAGAAAGGAAGCTAGCTTCGGCCAGCCGAAGCTTATATACCCTTGCAGATAATTCCTATTAATCACTAATTTTCCGATCGTTCCTATGGCAGCTATATGATATAGTTGTTCGATATTAATAAAATTGAAATCGAAATTCGAAAACATTTAAAAAGAGTCATATTCCAGAGTAGAAGAGAATACAATAAAAGTCAACGAAGCAATAATTTATTTCCTATTATATTCCCATTAATTTTTCGATCGTTCCTATGGCAGCTATATGATATAGTCGTCCGATTTTGAAAAAAATTTATTCGAAATTCAGAATTATATAAAAAATGGCATTTCCAAAAGAAGGAGGCTCTAGGTTCAAAAACACCCAAGATATAATTTTTTTACATTTTTTTACCCGATCATTCCTATGGGAGCTATATGATATAGTTGTCCGATCCGGCTCGTTCCGACTTATATACTACCTGCAATAGATATAAGACTTTTGGGAAAGTTTTAGCCCGATAGCTTTAAAACTGAGAGACTAGTTTGCGTAGAAACGCACAGACAGACGGACAGACGGACAGACGGACAGACGGACATGGCTAGATCGACTCGTCTAGTGATGCTGATCAAGAATATATATACTTTATAGGGTCGGAAACGTCTCCTTCACTGCGTTGCAAACTTCTGACTGAAATTATAATACCCTCTGCAAGGGTATAAAGATGTTTGTACTCTCAGGATGTTAATATTATCATAACTTGGGAATTATAAAACGTACAGTCGAGATTTTATAATTATAACAATCTTTTTATACCCGTTACCCGTAGAGTAAAAGGGTATATTGTATGCGTGCAAAAGTATGTAACAGCTAGAAGGAAGCGTTTCCGACCCCATAAAGTATATATATTCTTGATCAGCATCACTAGCCGAGTCGATTTAGCCATGTCTGTCTGTCCGTCTGTCCGTCCGTATGAACGCTGAGATCTCGGAAACTATAAAAGCTAGAAGATTGGCATTTTGCATGCAGATTCTAGGAGTTCCTACGCAGCGCAAGTTTATTTCACAAAGGTGCCACGCCCCCTCTAACGCCCACAATACTCAATACACGATTTTAAAAATTTAAATATTTCGGAAAAGTAGGAATGCAGTTTTGTTGTGTTTATCAATACCTATCGAAATGTAGAAGAAATTTTTTAAATCGGACCATTCGTTAAAAAGTTAGGCCTGATCAAAGTTTTATCTCCATCTCCCTCGCACTCCCTTTAGCTGAGTTACGATTATTAGATAGTCGGGACACCAACCCGACTATAGCGTTCTCTCTTGTTTTATTTTGAGTGTAGGTGTGTGTCTTTGCTAATTGTGTGTATTGGTTGTTGTGAAAGTAACTATTAGAATTAGAACTTAGTAGAATTGACTATTTTTTGTGGTTGGGGACTGTTTGACAATTATAACAGTTGATTGTACCAATTATTTTTTGTGTGTACGCTCGAAAAGCGTCTTAAATAAGAACCCGTAAAGTCTTTCGAGTGTTTGAGTTTGAGCATTAAAAGTTGAGTATTTCTTTTAACTGCAAGGGTATATATACTTCGGCTTTCTTTTCTTGGCTTTTTTTTTTAAGACATTGAAAATGTCAAATGGTACTTTTATCGACCGTATCTCGATGTAATAAAATTAAGACCAAATTCGTTTTGCATTATTCAAAGTTCCGCCCCTTAAAAAGTAGTTTTATCCAAATAGTTATTTATTAGATTTATTTGCGTATTTATAAAAAAGAAACTGTACACGGTTTTACCGTTAGGCGAAAAGGTCGATTAAAAAAAAATGTTTATATATGTATTTATAATTACGATCGCTTGTAGTACATGTATCTATTGCCTGCATTAACGACAACGCAGTTATTTTTTTTTGAATCGTCCAAAAATCTGGTGTATGGCGGTGCTCTGCCAGTGAGAGATGAAATTACCTGGGGATAAACTCCCAGTCTGTTGATATCGATCCAGAAATTCAAATTCGGACTTTTTTTGGAAAAGAGCTCATTAAGTTCGTACTCGTTTTGTATAGTCGCCAGGTATCCGCCCAGTTGACGACATCTATCTGATGCACCATGGTAGTTCTGTGCGTCGGAGTACTCAATGTAAAAGTACCGCGATCCGATCCTCGTCCAGATACCCTGGTTCATTACACGGCGAGCTTCCCTCTTGTCCGGAGTATCCTGCGAATGTTGTTCCATAAGGCTCCGTAGTGCCTTCAGTTCGATGCCCATTTTGATTTGTGCCGCCTGCAATTGGGTTTCTATAGTTCTCTCCAACCTTTCGAGCTTCTCCTGAGCTTCGGTTTCCTTTAGGGAATTGTATCTGAACCATTGTTGCTGATGTGCGCCAATCTGATCAAGCAGTGGCACTTGTGGAATGGCCACATAACTTCGGCTTTTCGGTTTTTCTCTTTTTCAGCATGGGACTCCAGCAGATTCCAAGCAATTAGGGCGTATACGAAATACTTCAACATAGTGCGAGTGTATAACTTGACGGTCCCAGTTTTTCTTGCGAACTGTTACTACAAATACTCGTTGTCACACTTTCCAACAAAGTAATAGACCGCAACGAACGGCTTTTGTGTCGCATAGTATAATCTATAAGCCAGCAGTATTGTAACTACACTCAAAAAATTATTTTTTCTTAAATATAGAAAAATACAAATTTTCTGTGCTTTAGAAAAAATTTTCTATAAAGAGAAAAAAATTTCTAAACTTCAGAAAATTTCTCTGTTAAACGATATTTTTTAGAAATTTTTTTCTCAAAATCAGAAAAATCCTTTTTTTTTCTAAATTATAAGGTGTTTTTTCTAATCTGCCTTTCTTTATTTGAGGGCTAAAATCGCCATTGCTTTTAGAAAAAAAAAGACCAAACATTTCTAAAAATAAAAAAAATCGCCATTCAAATTAGAAAAAATTCTTATATAATAGAAATATTGTTTTTCTAAAAAACAGAAAAAATGTTTAAAATTTTTCTAACATTCAGAAAAAATTGCCTTTAATCGAAGAAAATTTGGTAGCCTAGGGGTCTAACGCGTGCGTGCATGAATATTTTATTCAAGCTAATAGCCGCAAGTGTGAGTTCAATCCCACGTCGAGACGAAAAATGCATGGTGTCCTTTTATTTTTTTTTTTTAATCTTTAATATTTACACATTAATAAAAAAAATGTGTTGCATTTTTTTTTAATTTTTTGAATAGTTATATTTTGTTAAAAATGATTTTTATGTTTTTCAAATTTGAAATATTCAAATACTGTTACTATTGAACCATAGTAAAATATATTTGAGTATAAATATTAAAATTAATCAATATATATTTACGAACAAAATTAAATAAACAAAAAGAATAACTAGAAGCGAGCCAGATCAATTTGACTAAAAATAAGAGAACAAAATGTAAGTAGACTTTGTACAGCGCCTCACGTGATGCATCCGTGGCGCAGCGGTTAGAGTGCTGAATTGCGAACTGTGAGGCAAGCGGTTCGATTCCCGCGTGCGGCGACTCCAGATGCTTTTCTCAAATGTGTAAGTGGTTGGGTTTTTATATTTATAATTTATAATTTGTATACTCATTTCAGTTATAATTACAGGTCCGATTTGAAACTTAAAGTGCATGTACATAATAAACATATACATCACATACACCACGTGCACAATATAAGGAAATTAAAATAAGAAGACAAACAAGAACGGAGAACAACAACACAAGGGGGGCGTGGCGTCACAGAAACAACCGGCATAATTCCGATTACCACCAAAGCATCATTTTTGTATTTTCTGGATTTGAGAAATTTTTTCTTGTATTTAGAAAAAAAATTTTCTATATTAAAAAAAAACAGTATTTCTATTTCTTAGAAAACCTTTATTTCTAAATTGTAAGACATAACTTTTTTACTTTCTAGTAAAAAATTTCTAAATTGCAGATTTTTTTTTTGTTTTTTAGAAAAAAACGCCCTTGATTTTAAAAACCTACTTTCTTTAATATAGACAAAATCGCCAGTGACGCAAATCCATAGGCGATTTTCTAAAACCAAAGGCGATTCTAGGCGTTTTTTTTTTGAGTGTACTTTATTGAATGGCTTGAATATCCCAGATTATCCCGACTCGAAATTAGTATGCAGGTATCCTAAACAATCTATGAATTGAAAAACAAGAAATTGCAATTAACGCCTCCTTGTTCATAATACTGAACCGTGATTATTTACTTAACTTATATTAGGGAAATACCTCATCTTTAGTTTACTAAATAACATTGAAAAAGATGTTTGTACTCTCAGGATGTTATTATTATCATAACTTGGGAATTATAAAACGTACAGTCGAGATTTTATAATTATAACAATCTTTTTTAACTTTCGAATTGATAAATTTAAAAAACCCAAGAGCCATATTGTATAGTTCTAGATTTCGACTTTAGGGAAATGGGCTAATATTTAGCTTAAATTATAAAGATATTCAAGTTATGGAAGGTCGGCAGTAATTACGATACCTTACTATAAAATAGGGTTGTTAAAACATCGATGGTGGACACTATCGATGTTTTTGGCTATAGATGGTGGTCACTATCGATATTATCGATAGTATCGAAAATTAAAGAAAATAAAAAAAAATTACAAAAATTAAGACAAATAAAAAAAAAAGAATAATTGAAAATTAATGCTTGTATCATAGAGCGTATGAGAAAAACAACGATCTTAATTTTACTGTGATTAAAGTGAAACAAAATTCAATGTTGAGCCCTAACAATGAAAATACTGTCGTGTCCTAAAATATATACTTTGAAATACTTTTTTGTTTCTTAAAAAATGGAATTATTTTTCTGAGCGATAGTATCGATTGTGGGCCCAAACCATCGATGTATCATAAATTTTTAAACCATCGATAGTGCTATCGATTTTTTACCAACCCTACTATAAAATAACATGATCAAAGTGATAGAAATTAAAATAACTATATTTTTTTTATTTGTGCATTTACAATGTAGATGGTTATTAATGGTGTTCAATAAGGTTCCGTAGCGCCTGCAGTTCGATGCCCATTTTGATTTGTACCGCCTGCAATTGGCCTTCAATTGCTCTCTCCAACCTTTTGATTTTCTCCTGAGCTTCGGTTTCTTTTAGTGCATTGTATGCGAACCATTGTTGCTGATGCTGAGCAATCCGATCAAGCGGAGGTATTTGTGAATTGGCCACTTGACTTCGCCTTATCGGGGTGTCCTCTTTTTGAGCATGGGATTCCAGCAGATTCCAAGCAATTAGGGCGTATACAAAATACTTTAACATAGTGCGATCGTATTACTAGACGGTCCCAGTCTTTCTTGCGAACTTTACTAGTTTCAAATACTCTTTGTTACACTTCCAAACAAGGTAATACACCGCAACGAAAGGTTTTTTTGCGCTTAAGATGTTGTAATAACAAAAAGAGTATTGTAACGAATTGGTTGAATAGTTTACGAGTATATCTTGGCTTAGTTCGGATTATTTCGACTGAAAATCAGAAAAACATTTCCTTTTGCTATTATCCATAGGAATGCTCTCCAAAAACTACACACAAGAAAAAAACACGTCGCGGTCAAAACGGTATTCGCATGGTAAATTTTAGGTATTGCATACGCATATCGTTTTTACCAAAATCTCTCGATACATTAAAAAACGATATCATATAACATTAAATCGATCATCGTTTCATATCGAGTTTCTTTTCTTTAATGGATTGGACATTTACTTTTGAAAATAAATATTTATAAAATAAATTATTACCAAGAATATATTTAGAAAGATTTTTGGTCTCTGCATATTATTCACTTCCTGCGGTCTTATGACAATCGCATAATTTGAGCATTTTGTTAATTAAGTTGATTGGCCAAAAGTTTTAATTGGCTCATTGCTCGTGCTCGCCCAGAGCCGCAAAGTGGATAAGCGATAAAGGATGGAGGCGGCTGGCTGTCAAACGGCATTCCCAATCGATGGCTGGTAAAGGGATTCATCCAGGCATCCATCTATCCGTTTATCCATCCATCCATCCATCTCGATAACCGAGGGCAGATATTTCAGCAGCAACGACAACGAAACTCAATTTGCGACGGCCAAACGATGCGTTAAGCATATAAAATGCAAAGCGGAAGCAACGTTCATGGATAGATTACAGAACTGCTTACAAATGTGCGTTGCATCGCCCACTGACACTGCCACTGCCACTGCCGCTGCCCCATTTACCATTTCCCATTTTCATCGCTTTTCCTGCGTGTCTGCAACTGTTGCATATTGCATATTGCAGTGCGTGCGCTGCCTTCATTGTCCCGATGTTAATGGAAACACCTGCTCGCGGCGGAGAAGTCAGCGCCGGAGTCCGTGAACGAGTGCCAGACATTGTCAGGGGAATCTGGTAGGGATTGCGATTGCGGGGGTATTCCTGGCTAGAGTCGCCCTTAAGCTGCCTCACCATCTCCTCGCAGGATGGCAGACGGAGAATGACATCTTTTGGGAGCGTTTTCAGGTAATGCTGCCGAGAGATAGATTTCCATTTCCCAAAGTGCTACGAGTAAAAGTGTTTCTGTGTCCGCTGCTGATGGTACCCAGATGCCCTGCAAATATTAACTTGCCATGGGGGATACAAATAATGACAGTGGGGTATTCAGGCAAACAAATGTTGACTGTAAAATGCATAGAAGAATTTTTGCCCTTAATAAAACCAAATTTAACTAATAAACATCTAATCGTTTAGGAATTAGGAAAGTTACAGTCGAACTTTTATAACTTGAACTTCCTTTCCCCATCCTAAAAAGGTCGGTTTGCAAACTCCCCAATTTACAGAAAAAGAATATATAAAAGAATATAAAGAATATTTATACCTTATAGGATTGGAAATGCGTCCTTTTATCTGTCAGCTTTATTAAGAAAAAGTGTGAAAACAACACCGAACTATTGTTATATGAGTAATCATCTTCAGCATGATATATATATCAATTCTATTTTATATATCAATTTTAGGAAATGGGGCCAATATTTGTTTTGCATTATAGATAAATTCATGGTTTGAAAGTTCGACTGTAATAGAAGAAATTACTATACCTTAAACCACATCACTACGATTAGTGATAGAAATAGAAAGAACTACAATCCAATATGACATCAACTACCCCAGAAGTGAACTTGGGTCATCATTAGGAGTTTATTGCCTTTCGATATAATTTCCAACCCTCGAGCTTAATGAGCTCCAACGAGCGATTCAATTGAATTGTGCTGTAAGTTGGACAAACCAATTAAAATTTCGACTGGCCGTTTCGGCGGCGATAAAGCAAAGAATAGGGAGGGAATAGGGTTAGTCCACTCCCCCCTTTGAACAGGTGTTGCCGAATTCCACACGTTCCCCGGCGCTCGAAAGTGCACTTTGCACTCACTCAACAAATTCACTCGAATCCAGGCTGTCTGTGTTCCACTTCCACCCGTTCCTCGGGGACTCACCGTGCGCCTTGGCGTATGCAACGCATTTCAGTCGCTTGTGGGAGGCAGTTGCATTCGATTGCCAGCATTTTCTTCAGCGGAAAAGCCAGAGAGCAGCGGAAAAGCCCAGCAAGGCGCAGAGAGCGTGCCAGCGGAGAGGGAGAGGCAGAGCACATTCGCTGGTTGGTCTTGGTCGACACATTTTCATTTTCCCTCAGTTTTCCTTCCGTTTTCCGTTTCTGTTATTGTTGGCCTTTGTTTATTAGTGCGTGCCTTCGCTGCGAGCGGTTTTCGTAATTGAAACGAGAGCGACATAATTAAATTAAAATTTACTCGCACACAGTAGCACACTAGCATCGATAGACGGGCCAACTAATCACATTACCAGCCATCAGCCAACAGCCATCAAGCCACCAGCCATCGTCAGTCGGAAACCGAATCGCAGACCCGCAACACAAGACTCACAGTTCGCATTGCATACTTTTTGGCGCGCTCCGAAATAAAATAAACACACCAATACTTACACCAATACACCAACACCAACACAATCAGGCCCGGTTGCTGCCAGTGTGTGTGTGTGTGTGTGCGAGTGCCTCCTGAAGTCCTGCGAAGCGACAAAATTCATCAACTCTTGTGTCTGGTGAGTTGACATAAAAGACAATAGAATTGCTGGCAATAAAAGACAGAGCTCGAAGCCAGCAAGAAAATTCCGAGAAAAGTGCTCGAGGCAGCCTTGGGTTTTGGAAATATTTGGTGTGAAAATGACAAACAAGATCATGAAGTTCATGCTTCAAGATCATTTAGGGTCTTAAATGTGAAAACAGCTGTAAAATCACTCAATTGGAGGGGCAAACTTATGAGTATAGAGCCCATTAGTATTTTGTTTTTAAAGGTTTTGAAATCGAAATTTGTTAAAATAAATTTGGTTGCAATTTATTAAAAGAATACAAATATTTCATCTTGTTTTTGGTAATTCTTAAAAAAAAATTATTTTTTATTCAAAGGTTTTAAAGGGCATTCTCATAAAAGTAGTTATTTTTTCTCCCCATTCAACTATGCCATACACTTTTTAATACCAACTATAACAAGATATTTTTCGTGGCTGTTTTCCACTTGAGTGGTCTTGAGTATCGAGCATCAAATTCCCTTTCATCGTATTTATTGGTGCCGTGAATTCCTCAGAAATGCTTTCGACATCAGGGGCCATAATAATGTTATAACAACCATTCTGATGGCCATGTAAACTGGCATTTAATGTAATTTTTTAAATTATTTCCTTACTTCTGCAGAGGTCCATAAAAATATTATGTTTGCTCACTTAAAAATATTTCTTTGTATTTCACGAAATCATTTTACCCCTTTGGCTCAACGATTAATGGGTATAAAAACAATGAAAGCTGGGGAAGCATTAACCCGTAGACTTCCTTTGTCTCGCTTAATAACGCTGTGAGTCGGTGTGAAACAAGTGAATCGAAATTGTTATTCATCCGGGGATCGATGATCCCATTCATAGTCCCCTCTTTTTATTATTTCTGCACATCCTTGACCATCCAAACGCATCTGTGGTTAATGTGCGACAATTGTTCGATTTCTCTGCGTCTGTCCGTAATTGCAATTTACTGCATTGCAATTATTTTACTTTTTTTTCAAGCACAACTGCAATTATGAGCATTTTTTTATCAATTTAAAAACCATTTCGTAAAATGTAATGTCCTTACTTCCCTTTCCGCATGATGATGTTGGGTTAAATTGAACAAATCATTTTTGTTTGCATGCTAAATTGGACGATTGAATTGCATGTGCATTAAATACGTGTTGTTTTACCTCTTTCGAAAGAACTCCCCCGAACAACCCATCGAAAATTGCCTGAAACAACGCAATCACATTCGCTCACAACTCGCATTTGTCGCGCTTCAATTATAGTGGAAAATATTTGCATTCCAACGCATTGGGCACGAGCGGGCGAAGGGAAAAGTGCGGGGGGATGTTTGCCTACGTGCCATTCGAAGGATATCCCAACGAGGTCCTTTAGGTAGGGGCCCCAACGTGGGCTTTGCATTTCGCATTTGTGTCCATTGTCCGCGCTTAAGCACGAGATCGGAATTATGTATGCTCCATTTAATAATTCATTAAATGGGGCAAAAAATTAAATACGACACAACGTAGTGATTTGATTTTTTTGCGAGTTCTGCGTAATATAATACATAATTAATACCTGATGGCATATGAAATGCAACAATTCCTAAGGGAAACTATTTAAAAAAAAAATCGTATAAAAAACTAATAAGAATTTTAATAAATATAATACTTTTTGCAATAGGTACGTTGATTATAAAAATTCACAAATATTAAATAACCTTTCCCATTTAAAATCGTATTTCCCTTTATCAAGCTTTTCTTGGTCAGTATAAGTGGAAAATTCACTTTACAAAATCCCCCGACGAAAACGTATACATAATTTAATAGAATATTATTTTCTGCTGAGACGGCAGGCTGCAGATGGCCAATGGCCGAGCCACAATAATGCATAGATAATGCGCCAGGCTGCAGATTCCGTCTCCATCTTCTAACCTTCCCGATTTTCCACCCCGCTTTTATTGCCCAGAGTGAGCCAGATGAAAAACTGCATTTCCTGGGGTTCCAGTTCCTCCTGCATCAACAAATTATAATTGCAAAGGCTCCTCCAGCTTGGCTGGTAGTTTGAATAGGGGCAGAAATAAGGGGGCGGCACCGGTCAGTTTCAGCGTGCGTTTGCAAAAGTCATAAAGAGTCCTTCGCTCCTGCCACTTGCCACGTTTTTACAGGACAAGTTGACGTTTTTGGTCCGCGACTCCTGTTCTTGCCGCTCCTTCCACCTCCCACGATTCTTTCGCCGGAGAAAGTATGTTAATAAAAATTTTAATTTATCGCCGGGCATAAAAAGTGGTAAAGTGCTGGGCAGCCAGCCCTTCGCTGGGATATTTTCATATTTTCCCTTTTTATATTCCCTGTGTGCTTTAACACGCACAAAACGCGTTCGTTGGCATCGCCATCGCTCGCTCAGTGAGCTTCTTACATTCAGAGAAATATGTCATGAATTATAGATATTTTTATGCAAAATCTTAAACGGTGAAATGCCTTTTTTTTAAAGCATATCCAGCTAAAAATACCTTTTAATTATAATTAATAATAATAATTAAAAAATGAAACGATCTTTAGTAAATATTTTAATTGATTTAAATTAATATACACAGAAATAATAATGTAGAAAAAAATACCAGAATAAAACTCATTTATTTTGAGTATTTTTTGAATTCTTAAATCTTTTTTTTTCCATAAAATAATTATTTTTTAAAGTGCATTCTCATTCTTCGTCAGTCGTATTGACGGTGTCAGTGACGCCCTCGTCCACTTAGGAATAACCTCTCCACCGAGCGGGCGCCTCATCGATAATAGTTTCAAGAGTTTTTCGGCAGATCCCCCCCCACCCCACTACTCCCCTCCCCTACCCATTCACCGCCCCTTGAATAACGCCCCTAGGCGAAAGTAACGCAACGAGAGGCGTGGCAGAGAGGCGGGCACTTCAAAGTTCGATTTTCTGTATTGAAAATTGGCGTGCATTAGTTTCAGACTTTCCCAAGAGTTTCAGCGGGGAGATGATGAAAGAGTGCCTTTGAGGAAATTGTGGGAGGTTCGGTACGAAAACTAGGCAGAAAGTTCATATATTTCGATTTTCGAATTGCATACCTTTGGCTTGGCATTAATTATACTTTTCTAAATAACTGAAAAATTAAAAAAAAACATCCAATATCAGATAAACAGCAAATTGACAAGCCACATTTTTATTTGCTCTACTGATAAGATTCTAACCATCTATTTCTCCTCTATGAAACAAGGAATCAATCAAAATTAGCCACACTTATACGCTGGTTTTGAGATTTCCATTTGCCTAGATTAGCATGGCTGCTGTTGTCCAAATGAAATCCCATAAATAGGCTCTTCCATCTGGCTGACTGCACACATTTGTCCCAGCAGCCCCATCAAAGTGCGGTGCACATAAAACTGAACGCAGATAGACGTAGGCCCTAAAATTGTGTCAGCTCGTAAATTGCGTTGGCTAATAAACTCGTGTTGTTCCGTTGGCCCCGTCGCATTATAAATAACCCACGCGACATGGAGCTGGATTTCCAGATCAACCCACTGGCCACCCACCGCACAATCCACAATCCACAATCCACAAATGCGACTATAAGCGGAAGTGCAGGCACAAAATTTGCTCCCAACCATCCGCCTTCCGGTTTCCGTGCGGTGTCTCTTTCTTTTCCTCCTCCTCCGTCGCTTTCTGGCCCCGGCGCACCGTAGCAGAAGTTTGATAAATTAAATTTTACAACCCTCGACTCGAATTGCGACATTTCGTGGCGTATTTCCCCTTCTTTCCTAACCAACTATTAGAAAATGTAATAATAAAATATTTAATGACCACCTCTTTTGGGCCAAAGCAAACAGTCGTGAGCTCTTTTCGATAAATGTTGAATGACCAGAGGGAAGGGTTTTATTTTCCCTTATTTTTTTGCAGAAATATCCACAAAACTTTATTTCTTAAATGCATTTTTTGACCCTAAGCTTTGCTACTTATATTTCAAAATAAAATTTATTGGATGGATAATATGGGTTTTTCAAATAAATATAATTCAATAAATAAATGTAATACCCAGCCTATTAATTATATTAATTGTCTTCCCATTTAAACCCACAAATTAGACTATTGAAAAGGAAAAACAGGATTATCGCTTCCGTTTTAGTTTGGTCCAATTAAAACCATTAATTGCGTCTGGCTAAAATACGTCCAATTTGCCTGTTTTCCGCTTAACTGGATTTTTAATTGCTATTTGTGCAACACATTAAAAGGATCCACCACCAACACTAACTTCCAACCCACTCACACAAGCGCAGCGATTTCCACACGGACACGCGGAGGTGCAAACGGGCAATAGAAAAACAGGGGGGAAAAAAAGTAACGGCATAATTTAGCATCAACGCCTTTCAAAGTAGGCCAAAATACATAATCAGGGGGCGTGGCTGAACATGGCAAGCGGAAAAAGCCAGAAATTGCACCAAATAAAAATTGCAAAAATGGCGGAGAAGAAATGATTGTAACTGGGAATAGGAAGGAAGTGAAAAAAATCGGCTGCAAAATTATACGAGGCGGCGCTCGCACACAGCTGCAATTTTATTCCTTTGCATGTTTGTGTGTGCAGGTGTGCAGGTGTGCGTGTGCGAATATCTCTGTGTGTGTGTATATGTGGGAGCCAGGTCCTGGTCTACAGATAATTTCTTTGCCTTCCACATTGCAGCGTCGAGCATTTTCCCAATGTATTTTTCGCAAAGTTTCCGGTACGCTCGGCAGCAAATTTATTGAACCATGAAATGTTTGTGTACGTGTCCTGGCCGAAGGATAGAAGCTGACAAGCGGTGTCCCGGGGGTGGGGATGGGTATAAGGATGGGCGGTGTTCCGGACCGGATCGTCGGAGGCTGCTATAGAGTCACCTCCAGTGGGTGAAGCTAAGGAGGGCTTTTTGAATGTTTCAAATTGTTGTTTTGCCATCGTTTACTTCGTGAAATGCTGCCTATGGAAGATACCCTAAATCTGTGATCAATGTTAAGTTGGGAGAATTTAATGTAGACATTATACATGATGAAATAGCTTTGAAGATTTACAAACTAGAAACCGAAATATATTTTTAAAGACTTTTTATCAATAGTATTTCTTAATTGCAAATATATTTTTAAAAAATTTTTATCAATGGTATTTCTCAACAAAAGAAAGTTAATGGATATAAGAATTTTAAACATATTTTCCTTTAATGAAAAAATTCCTTTTGAATGCTTTGAAATTTGTGTTTATTTCCTAAATAAAAGAAGTATATACTCCGCATAAACTATAATATTAATTGATGTAGAATATAAAATTAGTTTAACAAAATCAATTTATTAGAACCCATTATAGAATTAAAAGTTTGATGGGAGTGAGGTATTGTATGCCTGGGGTGATGATATGTATATCCAGGGTATTCCCGGGGTGAATTCAATGGCTTCGGCGAGAGTTTTCACTTGTTAGTTGTTGTCTTATTGCTTATTTGCTCAAGTTCTTTGCTCAGTCGCAGCTCCTTGGGTTTCTTCGTGGCTCGTGTGCAAACTTTGCATTACTTTCACCGTTGCCCCCCGGGAAACCTTCCACGATCCTATTCCCGAAAAAGCGACCCTCCATCTCCGGCACGTAGTTGCTTTGTTTTTGCTTTGAAAAATATTTAGTTGAACTTTTTATTTAACGCATCAATGGCCACTTGGCTATTGGCTTCAGCTGTGGAATCGACTTTGAACGGATTCAACAGCTCCTTTTGTTGATTTCGAGGGGGGGAAACCGAGAAGGGTTCCCTGGGTTTTCCCCGCTTTAAGTTGCATTTGCTGCTGTCGTTGTTGTTGTTGATTTTGTTGTATCTGTTACTGCCGCATGGCTCATAATTTTTCATTGCTGTCGGAGTTTCCCTCCGGCTTTCCCATCCTGTCCATGAAAAATTGATTCCAGTTTCGATTTGATTGGATTTGAAATGCTATCGAAGTATATTGAATTGCTTTTGCCAGGGGAATGGGTTGGGATTGGGGTTGGTATTGGGTGCTGCAATCAGGGGTTAATAGTTGCTGGCTGACATTGAAGTTGCTCGGATTTTCCCAGCTTGGCGGTAATTGCTCTTCGGATTTATTTAAACACTCCCCAAGGCGTTCGGAAGCTCAGGTGATTCGCAGGTGATTAATTCACCTGCAGCTCCTTTCTATCCACCTGCATCTAGAGGCGTCTTATTGTTTAGAATTGTAGGTTTAATAAATTGCATGACAAATCTGCATGCAAATTGGCAGGTGACAAGGTGAAAAGTCAATTTTGGATGTCGTTTAAGGAAGTTCTTTAACGATTTAACTCTTAAACTCCAACTTACGCTTCAGTAACTTTTAAATACTTCACTCAACAACCTCCACCAACAAAAAAGTAGACAAAAGTAGAGCAGCGAACTCCATTCATTAGGAAATCTCTGCTGGGAGTCCACTTTGAGCAACTATTTTCAGGCCAGTGCAGCTTGGCTAATTCAATTAAACGCGGTGGATTTTTTCCACCTCTTTTGAGGCGCGTTTTGAACCCAGCTTGGCTTGCTCCGGACTTGTTCACCTATTGATCGCCCATTCAATTATTTGCGTCGTCATTCAGCCGTGGTCATGCAACGGGGGGCGGCTGAGGGACGGCCTTCAGCCCGCTCTTCTGTTAACAAAAATGCCAGACAAAGGCGCCAATCCCGGCCCCACCAAACCATCCGGATAATGCAACTTGGCATTTCTATGGGTGCCAGTGCCTCGACATCGTTGCCGTGGCATTGCTTGGCACTATATCAAGCCCACATCACCCACCGCCCCCTCGAAAGAACCGCCCAACCACCCCCTAGCCACGCCCCCTCTGTGCGTTGCGCTTTTCGGTTGTTCCAATTTTCAGTTCGGCAAAAGCTGTTTGGGGAATCCTTGGCCAGGGGCCGAAAAACTGCCGTAAACTAAATTCAATTAGATTTTTTCACTCTCTCCCTCTCTGTCTCTCACCCTCTGGCCCTCTCACTCCCTCTTCGAGCTGTCACAATGGATTTGCATAGTCGAATGGTCGGGGAAAAATTTCGGGAGATTGGCTTGGAACATTTGTAACGTGTGTAAAAGGGAAAAATTGATTTGATTAAATGTTGCCGGGCAACAAGTGTGTACTATTTTTTGCCACCTCCCCCAAAAATAGGCGAAAAGTTAAGAGTGGGCGTGGCTTCGATTTTTTGCACTCGCTTCAATTGCATTGTGTGTATTTGACTGATTGAATGAAGCTGATGGGGGAGGAATTTTACATTTGACATTTGCAAATAAAAGAGCAATTTTTCTTAAACCGTAAAAATACTGTTAATCATAACGTTTGAATGCAAAATAAATATTTGTTGTCCATTTTGTATTATTTATACCTTCTTAAAAGATTTATCTGTTAAATCATTATAGAACTTCTAGATTAATTAAATGATTTCTCAATTGCAAAGAGAAAATTAATATGTATGCCAGGCATTTTATCATTTCTATGTAATTTCTGACTTATTAAATCAGCCCATAAATTTATTACGTTGCGAACTAGAATATAATCAAACTAATTGAACTACGGAGGCTTAAAATTGTTACGAAACAATTTCATTAGTAATTGTTTGAGTTGCTACTCAAGCTTTTAGCATTGTGTTCATCGCAGGTGCTTTTTTCTCTCCGTTTTCAACAAAAATTAAATTTGTATATAAATGGATTCGCAAAAACTAGAAGTGAAAACCTACACACACACACTGAGCTGTGCTTTTTTTATTTCCATAAAACATGCACTCAATTAAAAATCCTCAAAATGCTTTTTCAGACATCCTTTGGATCTAAACTGGAATCAAAAGACTGTTTGTATCTTTCTTTCCCGTTGCTTCCATCTGTTTCACTCCTCGGTTATGTATGGTTTTGTGTGAGGGGGATTTACTAAATTTATGGCTAAAGCTTTAGGTAAATTGTATCGGATTTAAAACTAAGCACTCGACAGAAGCCGACAGACCACTAACTAAATGGCTCTCTGCCTGTGCAGGTGCTTGTGTTTTAGTATTTGGATACAGGTACACAGAAAAAAAAATTGGCAAAATATCAAATTGATATGTGCTGGTCAATTTTATATTTTTTAAAGATCAAGTTATTTATATAATTTTGATATGAATAAAGATTATGTTTATCTTATTTTACATTATTTGTTAAAAAATACCTTTTTGGTATTTTATATGATATGATAAAATATAACTTTGATATGTTTGAATCATTATTTTGACATAAATCATATCAAGTTTTTTCTCTGTGTACAGAAAAATATTATAGTATAATGAAAGGCAATTTCAAACAAAATACTGATTTTTCTGTAAAAAACAAATTCAATAAATATGCAACAACGAATTTCTTTTAAATTCTGCATCCGCACCTCGAATCCTTTTAATGCTAATTGTGTTCCTTCTTCATAAGGAACATTCTGTATAATCGCAGATAAATTAATTAAATTTGTGGCTGTGTAGGTTTTTGAGTCTGTGTTTTGACGCTGTGTTTGTTGAAAAGAAAAACACATCCAAATCCGAAGAGTAACCAGCGACCGCGCAGCTGTTTGTTGTACTTTGCTGCATACTTAAATATGCAGACACACACATGCACACAGTCTGACACGCACACCGACGAAGAAACCGAGCTGCAGTCTGCAATGTAATTCATTTTTGACATACGTAACGCACGGAAAAGCAGGGACAGAGAAATGGAAGAGCATTTCACTTTTAATATATGTGCAATCTGGGACTACGGTACAACCTGTAATATGACATTCGTTTGTTCGATCTAACAATAACCTGTTTCTAACTGGAATTTTCCATAAACTCATCAATTTACTCGTACTTAACAATTTGCTAGTGTTAGAACAGGAGTTATAAAAATTGTCTACACTTTATAAATATTTTTTTCTTTAATCTTTGAGTTAGTTTTTGATTATTTTGATTGTCAAAATAACTGGAATTTTCTATATGCTCGAAATAATATTCACCCATTTACTTAACAGAACAGGAATTATAAAAATTGTCTACACCTGATTAATTTTTTTTTGCGTTAAAGATATTTGGTCTTAAGGTTCAACCATTAGGTCCTATACAATAATAATTTTTAAAAATTCGGGAGTTTCTCCAGGTTTGCTTCTATAACACCAGTTTACAAAAAAAAATTGATGAAATACGCACTTCATGAAACCTTTATTTTCCGGTAAGGTACATCTTTCTGATTAAGAAAAGGGAACTTACAATTTTTTGTATGGTACCAATTTTTTTTTAAGTGTAAAACACGTTTTTGACGCTTTTTTAATTTCTAACTTGAGCTGTGATTAACCGATTGCGTCCATCGGAGACTCATTTTACAGGTAATAGATTGCCCTCTAACTTTCTTATACACAATATTGAGTTCCATTCATTAGTTTAGAAGCTACACTTCGTCAAAGTGGAAAAAGTTTGAAAAAATGCAAAAAAGCTGGCATAAATGGCTTCGTTAAAAATACACGCATAAAAACCGAAATTAGTTTTATAACTTCTACTTAAAGATACATCTTTAAGCCCACTAATAAGACCATCAACTCAAAAAACAACCAAGGTTTCGATTTTATATCGATTTTTTACGTTGGGGAAAACGGGTATTACAGCCCTGTTAGAGCCCTGTTGAGCCAGTTAACAGCTGTAAACGGCCAAAAAATCACCGTTTTCGGAAGCTTCAAAAATGCAATCAAATTAATTTGCTGGTGGATTGCAATGATCAATATCTTGTTTTCTTCGTCTAAGAACCTTCTACCAGAGAAAACTATAAAACTAATTTCGGTTTTTAGTCGTGTATTTTTAACGAAGCCATTTATACCAGCATTTTTGCATTTTTTCTACCTTTTTCAACTTTGACAAAGTGTAGCTTCTAAACTAATGAATGAAACTCAATGCCGTGTATAAGAAAGTTAGAGGGTATTCTATTACCTGTAAAATGAGGGTTTGATAGCCGCAATGGGTTAATCACAGGTCGAGTTAGAAATTAAAAAAGCGTCAAAAACGTTTTTTACACTTAAAAAAAAATTGGTACCATACAAAAAATTCTAAGTGCCCTTTTCTTAATCAGAAAGATGTACCTTACCGGAAAATAAAGGTTTCATGAGGTGCGTATTTCATCAATTTTTTTTTGTAAACTGGTGTAAGTTAAGTTTCTATAATTCCAGCCAAATATATGCATTTTTAAAAATCCTTGGCAAAAATACTATATTTCAATTACTACTACGTCTAATATACCCGAATTCCATTCGAGCACTGGGTATTAAAGGAAAGAGCGCAAAATGAATGAGGAACTCTCGGCAGCTGCGAACACTTTTACATATTTACAACTTAATACCTTGCCCAATGTTTGCCAGTGTGTGCGGGCTTGCTGGTCTACTTGCGATTGTATGTGTGTGTGTGTGCGAGGGCTTAACTTTGCATGCTGCAAATAATTAAAGCATAAAAGCAGGCGCTGCAGACAGGAGCCAGCTAGGATCGGGATCGGGGAAAGGACGAAAGAGGAGGCGAGCAGCCAGCTGAGCAGCATGTGTCATCTCATGAAAGTTGCCTTCGTGTCATCCGTTGGGCGCCAGCCTTTGAAGCTCTCAAGGAGCAAAGCGGGGAGGTATGCAGGTGGGGTAGCCGCAGAAGCAACTCCTTGTTGAATGTGCAAATGAGCTTGTCCCGTTTCTGCTGCTGCTTCCTCCTCCAAGGGGACGAAATGGTGGTAGTGGTGCTACCTTCTCTGTTCGTCGCTCTAAATTGAATATTTTAATGCAAATTTAATGGAGGTTTTTGTTTTCTGCCCGGCATCCCATTTAATTTTGACTCAAGATATACTTTTAGTTGCTTTGTTGCCGCTCTATGGATGGCTCCCCCGGGCCTCCTTCCGGCTCACATTCCGTCCGGAGTGCTGAGGGATATGCATGTAGTTTTTGCGTGTCGGCAGTTTGCTTGCATCTTGAGCAGGAAATTTGCAAGATAATTGCTTGAGGAGTCCAAATAGAAGCATGGTTATATTCACTCTGGGAATCGTACTTATCTGGAAATTATGCTATGCTTCCTGGGGACTGGTCAAGTTTTTAAGCTTACCCGTAGTTTTCAGTGGTGAAACCCGCGATTTATAAAAGCAAAAGATTTAAATTATAATAAAATACCTATTTATTTTTTAAGCCTTTGAGCCTTTCAGATTGTTATTTTAATGTTAATAGCTCTAATCATTCTTTGTGAATAAAAATTGGCATTTCATTTATAATGCCTTATGACAAGCTGAGGTCATAAATAAAACTCTTAAAAATCCAACTCATTGTTTTGAAGAGAGTGGAAGATATGAGCTTATATATACACTAATATTCGGTTCACTGACCTTTTAGTTATTGAGTTTATAGGATACTATAGCTTAAATCGAGTGTCATTTGTAGCCCCATGCAGTTTTTCAGTTCTTCCTTTGAACATCACTCACTCTAGACAGTTTGCCCTTGGCCCGATGAAAAAGTCTCATTAGTCCTGCACTTTTCCCCATCCCTTCGATCTGCCCCTTTGTTTCGCCTTACTTTGCACTCAGTGAAGCAGTTAACAGTTATCGCTTGTCCATCGAGCATCTCCATCTTCCGCCTAACTATTCATCATTGTGTCTGGCAGTGCGATGGGCTATTGGGTTCACCTGCAAGGGTGAAGCACTGGGAAAAAGGGAAAGCCATCCGACCATTAACAGGCCGGGCCAAAGCCAAACAAACAGTGACAGGCGAGTGAGAGAAGAGGGGCCGAGATAGTAACTGAATTGTCACATGAAACGATTTTAATTGCATTTTTGTAGCCCGTTTTTTCTGCTTTTTCTTTCTGCACTTGGCATCAACGGTTGGCAAACAACAATAAACAAACAGGCAGGCAGGCGAACGAGAGATAAACAAACAGAGCGCCAATGATACGGCTAAAAAGTGATACCACTCCCCCAACGATGTTTGCCTAGGTCGGGTCGTAAATTTAATAGCCTCTGGGCCAGGCATTCGGATCGTTTGATTTATGTGATTTTAGGAAAGAAATACTAGCCTAAAGTTTTCGAGATGCCTGGGTCGCTTTAAGGTGCACTTCCTCTCTACCTGGTGCTATGAAAATCTCATTAGGACGCTCGCACGTGGTCATTGGGCGGGCGAACTTGGGGGAGGTGATGTGTAAATCACGCATACGCCGCGTTGTGCGTGCCAGAGCAAGTGCGTTTCAGTGGTGCTAACTCGTCCGATTCCAAGCCACATATTAGATGCTAATTAAGAACTATAAATCACAAACAATTACCAATTTAACAGTACTCTAACAGTACAATATAAAATATTTGGGTAAAAAGTCATAATAAACATTTAAAAAAATATATATTTAAAGTCAACAGACAGACTTAAATGCCTATACTCAGAAAAAAATAAAATAAATAAAAACATTTATATAAATAAATTGAAAGAAATACATTAAAGAAGCAAGTTGAATGCATCACATTCTGAAGATTATAAACCTGCTTTTTAATAGGACAATCAATTTATATGGACACCAAGTTATACATTAAATACGCAATTAAAATATGCAAAATATTTAAATAAAAGCACATTTAATAGAAATAAATACATTTAAAGAGCTAGAGCTAGCAAAATTGTTCCCATAAAGATAATTAAATAATAGCATTCTAAATTTTCGGATAGTGTTTAACAAACTTCCCAAATTTCACAGAATATTATAAACCGGCTTTTTAATAGGTCAATAAATTTATATTGGCACAAATGTATTAATTGGTTTATCTATTCTATAGTATCTACGAAATAATTTATTTTAATTGGTTAATCCCACTGCTTTCACTGCTGGGAATTCTGCGCATCCCTCACTTCCCTGGGTAAATTTGAAATTGTTGGCCATAATTTAACGCATTCTAAGCCTGCTAATAAGCCAGGCTAACCCAGGCGTCGCCTGACCCACCCACACCAAACAGCCAGGCCAGGCAACAGATTGCATGACCTCAAAACCGAACGTCATCATGATGTATTTTAATTATTTAGCTCTGCAAATTGATTTAGCAAAATGTGCGGGCTGGTTTGCTTAGCTCGTTGGCGATGGTGGGTCTTCGCACAGAATCGCGGCTCTATCAACTCATAGTCGGTCTGCTTGTTTGCGGTTCTTGTCATTTGTTGTCGACACTCTCCCAAGCTCCCCCTCCATAAGTTCCGCCAAAAAGTTTGCCAGTTGAAAGTTTTTTGGGACAAATTGTTGTTCTCATCGCGAGCCAAACTGTGAGAAAACGAAGAAGTACACAGAGAAAAAGCCATTTGAGTTGAAAATGTTCTTAAAAGTAGAACGAAATTTTTTAAATTAACTTTGGTTTAATGGCTTGAATCAAGTTAAATTGGCGGTATTTACATTGTAGAACTCAATAAGAAATCTCACTTTATCAAATCAGTCGTCTAAATTTATTAAAAAGTGGTTTTATACATAATTAAACTTTTCTCTTCTTAACGTTTGATCTCATATTGATCTCAAATCATGCTTACACGGTTTTCAAGAACGAACTTAACAAATACCAATGAAAACGTAGAATAAATTTTTTAAATCGGACCATTTATTAAAAAGTTATGATCAAAAATTGAAACAGCCGTTGAATATTTTAAATTCCGCTAGATGTCGCCAGAAGCTTTGAGCACTGCATATCGCCATCTTTCTCGCACTCCCTTCAGCTGAGTAACGGGTATCTAGAGTCGAAGTTCTCGACTATTGCGTTCTCTCTTGTTTTTATTTGCACTCAAAAATATTTATCGAAATTCCATCTCTAACTTAATCATTGTTTTCCCCAGTGCAGCTTCTGTTTTTGTTTCACTTGTAGTGTTAGTTTGTTGAAGTGTCTGCAGCCGCAAAAAGGTAACCGAATGAAACGTCGCTAATGACTGGATAAATATTTGTCCTGCCATGTTTGGATTGCTTCTTTAAAACGTGACAAACGCGATTTGGCCAACATAGCGAAAAGTTTCCACAACTTTCAAGTTATAATTAAATGAAAATAAGTTTAGATGATTGTGATTTGATAGCGGTGGTGAAAAGTGGAGAAGTGCCGGAAGTGGATGATCCAAAAAGATAGATAAATATAGAAATAGAAAATTGAATTCCCTACTTTACTCTTGATGTTATTTGTAACTTTATAGAGAGAGTAATACATTACAATTTCGCATACTTTTTTAAAGAAATTCTAGACCTAGTATAAATATAATTTATAAGAAAGTCTTTTACATAATTTTTGAATGTCTACAATATATCCTTTTTTCTACCAGTACTGGTCCACGCAAATTCCTTGCCATCCAATTAGAGCGTCCTGCTCCTCTTTATATATGTTAATTCCTCTTTACACACTTTTCTTCAACGAAATTCTTTAGAATCCGCTCACCTCACAATTTCTTGGGCCAACAATGAAAATATGCCCCAAAGTATTTTGTGTCGGGCGAAAAGTTTCCGCATTTAAAATTAAGCTAACAAGCTGAAATCGTTTCCCGCACCCCAAAGGCAGCCTCCGAAGGACAGTCAGTCCGAAGGACACTCGGGCTAATGCCAATTATTGTAACATAGGCTCAAAGTGGGCCCAAGGAAATGCCCAAATTGGTGGAAAAATGGCAAGTGACCGTTTTGGAGGGTATCTATTAACGAGGCAAATACCATGAGTAGATTGAGTAACTCTCCGGCAGGCCCCACAATTTGTTCTCTTTTCTGGGGAATCCTGGGAAGGGGGAATCACTCGACTCGTCGCAGTTGTCCTTGTCGCTTCCAGAAACCCTGCTTTATGAGAGGGGGTCTCAAAAAACTTGAACGCCTGTTGACACACACGCGAAACACTTGAGCGACGAAAGGAATAGGGGGAAAATACTTTGGTTTGTGGCTGCCGCTTGTAGCCGCCAAAAACATTTTGCTAACGATTTATGTCCGTTGCATGCTGACTTTCTCACCCCCGCCTTCTCAACCCCCCCCACAATTGCCGCCCCTGCATCGTTCGCCCGCAGACAAATTTCTGCTACTTTTTCAGTCGAGTTGGGTGGCTTTCGCTTTTGCTACTGGTGCATCGGTGCTTAATGGCGCATTGCCATCATATTGGGTTTCAGGACAGCCGCAAAACGGGGGCTTAGGGAGGGGCAGTCGATGGCGGCAATAGCTCGAAGCAATTAGTTTAGTTTTACGTTCAAGATTTGCCATCGAAGTTAAATGGGACTCTTCGGTGGCAGCTTCTCCCTTCTCGCTGTCCCCTCTCACTCTTTCCATGGGATGGTGTTGCACTTTAAGTGGAAACGATGATGTCAGGGATTAGTTGGTGACTTAGGCAGCCAGGGGTTACGAGAGTACATTGGAATTTGCTGGGGGAAATTCCAGAGAGCCACTAAAATCCACTTAATTTAACTCATTATGAGATGTTTTTAAGAGCACAAAAGAGTTGTACGTAAATCTTCAAGCTAGCTTTTGATGGTTAAAATCATAATTTTCATGAACTTATTTTATGATTTGTATTGAGATTTACATAAAACTTTGTGCTCTATAAAGAGATAATATGAAATTAAACTCCAAAGAGTTACAGACCTTTAAAACATAAGGCTTCATTTAATTAAGTTCGGTGCTTCAGGTTTTAGTATTATTTCCAAGATGAATAGAAACAAATTTTTTATAAAGTAGAAGAAAACTTTAAATGGCTACACAGTTTATTTCTTTAATTGAGATCTTTGATTTGTGAAATGTATAAAAGTCACTCATCAATTAACCCGAAACTTTTCACCGCTCTCCTTTCTACGATATCCAAGCAGTTAGGTTAGTCATTGTGTTAGCAGTTAGTCATTGTGACTGTCTATCCCCTTCCTCTTTTTCCATCGAATACCTTTGGTGGGACAAGTTTCAGAAGTTTTAATTAAACCAACTTTAAAGCTTTTAGTGTTCCTGCTGGTCAGTGCTGTCAACATGTGCCAGGACATGGCGGACAGGATGGCCAGGGACATATACATGTTCCATATAAACTTCCCAGGCCCAACATTACCCCCTCCCCTAGATCCCCGAGACCTGCACTTCGGCTATATTAAATCTGAGCTGTTTTACAACAATTTTGCCATTAACACATTTGGCCAAGAGTGTCACCAGAGTGGGTCCTGAGCTTTAAGCTTGGCTGGCAAAACAAAAATGGCAAACAACCCGCAGGTTGGCTGTCGAGAGGAGCAACTTTTCCGTTGAAGCGGCAGTAGCAGATTGGGTTAAAGCCTAAAATCCTTTAGCAGCCTGACAGCTGTGGAAAAGGAGGGTCGCTCTTTCGCTGGGCGAAGGAGGGGGTCGGCTGGCTGCGAAGGAGATGCAAACAAGCCGTGGACAGAGGTCCAGAGACAATGGACCGAGGACACAGGACCTGTGTCAAAGTTGCCCAGCGAAGCGACAAAAAATGATGTATCAAGCTGGACAGGAAAAAGGCAGCTGAGAGGGGGGCGTGGCGCTGGCCAGTTCGTCCTTTTTTGTATTTAAAGTTACACCTACAAAAGCGTCAGCTGTGCTCCGGTGTCATCCTCATCCTTGGGCTGTCATGTTGGGTCCTCAGCCGCTTCACTGGGGCCTGCTCCTCCTTATATTTCTTTTCATTTGTGGTGGCCCATATCGAAAAACTCTCGTTGTTTTTGCCGCTTTCTGCGGCTTTTTATTTGAGTTTTGTATTAGTTTTTGATTGTCTACCGATGAGTTTTGGGCTGGCTGCTTTTTCCACCCATATTAAGGACTCTTAAGAAGTTTTTTTTTCTCAAATTTAGGTGGTTATAAGGTCAACATTCTTTTAGGATAGCAGTCCTTTATTTTAAATCTAGCATGCGATATTTACCCACTGTTAAAGTTTTCTATGTTAGTGGTGGTTTGTGTCCGGGCTAGAGATGTTATGGAAATGTTATCTTTCAGGCTTCTGTTTCCTAATACAAATGTAATTCTTATGGTAATGTTTAAAATTAGTAAATAAAAGATTAAATAAATTAACTACATTGTTTTTTATAAATTAAAATACAACATTAATTTATGTTTTAATTTTTAAATATTTGTAACCTTTCTACAGACTTTTTTACCCACTTTTGTTTGATTAAACCTTCAATTTTAATGCTTTATTCTTGAAATTGCTTATCTGGTTAACCCATGCATCCCTTCAATTTATCATCCCCAAAGTATCTAAACTTTTGCCTTTTATCTCGCCCATTATCTCCATCACTGTCCGAATCCACCCCAAAAGGTTCTCCTTAACGCCGGCCCAAAGTGTAAACAGCAAAAACTAATTGTCTAAGGGCACGCAAAATGCCTTTTGGTTTTCCGCCCCCACTTTTCCCGCTCTCCAAAGATTTTCATCGCACGCCCTTTTGTGAGGGATATTTATGGGAGCCAAAGGAGCCAAAACGACTTTAACTGGGTAAACACGGCGGAAAGAAAGTTTCATAAATTACAACACATAAGCCGGCTAGAGACTCGGACCAAAATGCGAGGCTATTCAAGGGGCAGTGCCGTCTCAGCTGTTCGTTTTTCATTTGCATTTCGGAGTTTTGGCCAAGGGACGCGCCCTTTTTATGTTCTGCTGGATTTTTCCTACACATTCTCCCCATGCTTTTTTCGGTTGTAAACAAATGTTTTCCACCCTGCGAACAGGCGGGTGGAAGAGTCAACAGAGTTTATGGCAGCCTTTCAGGCGGCACTGTTAAAATTTAGTCGCGCTCCCAGCTAAATTTTTCTCTACTGGCTCTGCGCAATCGCCGCTCCAAAATGGCCTGCCAAACTGGGGACCGGGAAATGTTTTTCGGGGCTAATAGGGTGCCAGATTCCGGTTCAGTTCGCCCCAAAGTCACCCTGTCACCGCTCATCTCACCGAATTGGCACACAACAGACCCCCAAACAGCGGAGAGGCCTTTGCAGCTTTTATGGCAACGGGCTCTCCGCTCACAAATACCCCCAAAGTCACGCTCTCTCAAGCTCTCACGTACGCTTTGCTCTTTGCAGGGGTGGTATGTGGATAAATTTTAGCCGCCATGGATCCCAGTGCTCTACAAAACATGGATCGGGACGCATTAAAGAAGCAAATCGAGAATATGAAATATCAGGCCTCCATGGAGCGCTGGCCGTTATCTAAATCCATAGCAGAGTGAGTAAACCAAATGCCAAAGAATATTACTAAAATATTAGATACCCAGTGATAAGTGTTGAAAAACGGAAATAGAACGTGCAATTTTACCATAGAGAAATCGAATAGGCTAAGAGGGAACTGTGCTATTTTCCGTGCCCCTTGTGATTGTGTGCTGTGTGTTTGCTGTGCGCTTGGTTTGACCCACGACCCCATTAACCATTTGCATCTCGTCTAGACTAGAAACCAGAGTAAAGTCGACTTTTTTCACATTTCCTAAGTGACAGCCCGCAAAATATTCGCACACGTGTGCTAAAAGTCAACACCTGAGTTGGCCAAGAATTTTTGCCGCTTGTTTGCTAAATATTTACACAAATATAAAGCTGTCGTGTTGTTGGCTCGCTTTTTTCGAATGACAACAACACTGCGTCGTCTCAGGAAGGACCAAGGACTCCCTTCCTTTGAGCCAGCGAGCCAGTGTGTGTGTGTGTGCGGTCTGTCCATGTGTGTGTGTATGCCCTTGTGTAGACAGCGGCTAGACATGAGCGGAGCCAGGCCCCCTCCACCCCCCTTTCGACCATCCCAGAAAGGGGGGACAAAAACGTCAAGTGAAATTCTCACTTCGCTACAAGAAATTTCTCTGGAAACGGATTGTGAAACGGTCTTGAAAAGGTGCGAAGGAGACGAATGGCCACCGTCGGTAAATTGGTTTTACTGAATGACAAATTCCTTCTCTCCTCGCAATTACTTCTGAAGGCTGTCCTGCCATCGCTTTTATTTTGATTGGCAATTCAATGAAGCGAACACGGTTAAAAAAAATATATTTGGGAACCTAACAAAAGCTATTTTTGTTTGGTTTTAGAAAAAATACTGTGTCTAAATTTGTTTTCCTGGTATTCTATTGTTAGTTTAAGGCCTGAATGCAGGAGAATACTTTTTATTGTGCTTAAAGTTTTGTTGAAACTATCTTATTTACAATTGTCATTACTCATAGCCACACAGAAGACGGATTCCAATAGAACTCTGATTCAGTAATTCATATGAATCATATATTTCACACATATATTCATTTTTTAAGCATCCGATTATTTATTATTTATGCAAAATATTTTATTTTGGCCACTTCTTATCTCGAAAATAAATAGTAAAGATTTTCTATGAATCATATTACTTGGTGACTCAATGTGAGTTTCAGTGATTCAAAACGTTAAAAATGAAAAATTCCCAAATAGGTATTCAAAAACCTTTTTGGAATTCTTATCTTGCCACTGCGAAGCACAGTCTTTATAAAAACAACCATAACAAAATTTTATCAAAACCGCTTTGTTCATTCCTGCGGCTTGTTTTTTTTAATTATTTGAATTGTTTAATAAAATTTCTAACTATGTTTAGTTTATGTAAGATTTAATTTGGGAAATATATAAAACTAAACATTTTTGTCTGAGATTTGTTTATTAATTCACTAATCTAGTTAGCTATAATATTTCCCCTTAACTCTTCAACATTTGAAATGAATTTTAATTATGAAACCACATTTCCATTGAAACAAAGCAAGCCAATATGCCTTTTGTTTTTTTCCGTTCATTCATAACGATTTCAGGAAATGTATCAGGTATGAATAGAATTTTTTCCATTATTTTTGTATTTTAGTTTATTTGCCGATAACGCCGTGGGTGTTATTATTGTAACCTACATTTTCCTGGGAAAACTTTTCCATGCAGGAGCACAACCTGCACCATAAATCACAATTAACGCTGCTGCCTTCTAATGGCCAGCTTTTCATTTAGCTCTGAACCCAGAGGCAAACAGCCAGCCAGCAGAAGACCCCACATTTAGCCCCACGGATTGCGTTTCTAATGTCATCTTTTAAATAAACACCCAACTGAGGACGCAGCAGACGTCCTCTGATTTAGTTAAACATTTAGTCAGCAGCTAATTATGAATAATTAATTGGCACACAGTGAATCTGCGTTGCTTTGGCTCTCCATCTCTCCATCCCACTTACTCAGCCGGCTTGGTGGCTCAACTGCGAGTTAATGTGGCCCAAACTGGCTTCAAATGTGTGCGTTGGCGGCATCGCCAGCGGCTTTCATAAATAATTTAACACCCGACTTTAGAGCCGGTTACCACCCCCTCACTCCTCCCTCCTCTTCGGACCACGCCCACTTTTGCCCACCCCCTCGGATTTGCCAATCTGCAGTTGAGACTCTGTTTACTAATTTGCAACACGTCGAGTTGGGGCTCTTTTCAATTAGACATTTCGTAATTTCCCTCTGTTTATTTCTCTACATAATTCCCGCTTTTTGGCTGAATCTCGAGCATCAGTTTTCAGTGTGTGTCTGAGTCACGTTGGCTCCTAATTTAGAGGTGTTAATTACAAAAGCGTATGTGATAACGAATTCAGAAGCTGCCAGGGATGGATGTGTAGTGGAATTTCGCCTAATGCTACTTAGAGTGCTTACATATGTGGTAAATACTTATTATTAGTAAATTGCTAAGCTTTTAACACCAGGTTAAAAACCTTTATTGCTTCTGAAATAAATTGGTAATTAATTGACTTAAGGTTTCCTCCTGTGTAATCGAGTTATTTATCTTAAATATTTTACATTCAACTTTTATGAAGGAAATTTTAAAATTTCTACTTTATTGAGAAGTTTGTTAATCGAATTTCTGTCTAATATAATAAAAGACCTGGAAGTAAAATACAAAATCATATTTTCCAACCACAAGTTGATGCAATAATCACAAAGGTAAACGGCCAATTAAAAGATATTTCCAATTATAAAATGTCTAACCGCAAAGTCAATTATTATTTAAAATGAAATTTGGTCAAAAATTTCGAAAAACGAAAATGTGGCAAACGAAAAATATGAGAAGGCCAACGTCAATGGAAGAAATTTCCAATTTGTCCAGCTGGTTTTTCAATATTTTTTCATCGCTATCCATTTCACGAAACATCAAACATTTGTCACTTAATCAGCACACAAAGCGGGCCAAATTAGACGGTCATCAGTCATTGACATACGTCAAACTTTGCAAAATCAAAGTCAATTAAATTTTGAGAGCGGTATCGAAGCGTTCCTGATTGATGGTCGCAATTGCACAAGACTGACCGCAAATTGGGAGCCAAAGGATGGTGGGTGGATGTGGGTGGTTCGGTTCGGTTTGGTTTGGTGGGGTTCCCATGATTGGTGGGGTGGGCGAAGAATGTACTCGTTAAGTGCAGCAAACACCGCACATTACGCCGATTTGTTGCAGGCAGAGAGGCAACGTAACGTAAGGACGAAATGGAACCCGAAACCAGCTCACACACACACTCGTTTTGTACTATGTGTGGGTTGGGTACTCCTGCAAGCCATGATTGATGGACGAGGATGGGTTCGTGCTGGAGCCACAGAAACCGCCGTGCGTGACAAGCTCCTGCCCGCAATTTCCCTTCGTTCCGTTCTGTTTCGTTTCGTCCTGCTGCCATCCTGTCGGCCGTTCGGGTGTCGTAGACAAAATGTTGCATACCCCCAGGCGCATACATTTCACCTTAATGTTTGGTCAGGACGACGCACGTATAGTCCTGTGTGCTGCTATCCTGGCGGTTCTTTCAACCAAACTTTCCCGTAACCATAGAGCTCAGGTGTCCAGAGGAGAAAGTTTTACTTTACATCGCATATAATGAATTTCAGTTCGCTCCACTCGGAAACTTCTTTCGCCTTTGCCGCATATAAATCTTGGCTCTTCTCAATTTATTTGTGGCCGCTTCTCCATTTTTTTTTTTGCTCCACAGGATGTGTGCTGTGTATAAATAATGCAGAATGAGACACTGGGCTGCAAAATATGGGAAACGCTTTGGAGCGCATTTCATGCGGAAAATTATGTTACTTTTGTGGCTGTTTGGGTTTAGAGCTCCTTGTTTTCTGCATATATCTTTATGGCATTTCATATTTTACTGCCGCTCGACGGCAGTTTATGGCCACCGCCCCCTTTTCGCCAGCGGTTTATTATGCGCTGTAAATTTTCCCCGGAACAGCGGATGCATTCTGCTTTCTCTAATCTTTGTTGCATTCGGGTTTCGGTATCGCGGGTACTTTACAAACATAAAACACGATTATTCCATATACCCGTCATTCTTTATTCCCAATTAAATCAGCAGATTTATTTCCATTTATTTACTTGGCGTACATATAGGGCCAATCAATTTTGAAAGTGCCCATAAATCAAGCAAAATTTTCATATTTTTCTGGTACATTTTTACTGGTTTTCGAATTGTCCCCTTCGATACCAAGTCCCATAAATTGCTGGCTGTCAGTAATCGAGGTTGTTGATGTACCAAGATAGGAGTACAATTATTTTTACATATTTGCATATATATTAGCATTTTTTTTATTGTTTGTATTACCAATTTTGGCATCTATTCCCCAAGAACCATTTTTTTAAATTTCCATTTTACAAAATAGTACTCTTTAACTTGCATTTCCTTCAACTCCTCCATTGATGCCTTAAATAATGCATTCTCATCGCTTGTAAAGTGATGAAAACTTTGCCAAATCATTGGCTTTTCCAGCTCGCAGCGATCTGTTTTCTTCCAGTTCTCGTTAATTCTCCACCATTGATGGCACACAACTTTTCGGCTCTTTGGCTTTTTGGCTGACTGCCCGCAAACTGACTTCCTTGCCAAAATGTCGGACAAGAAAGGAAGCTGCGACAAAAGCAACACAAACTTTGATTAACTTGGCGAAATGGAACTCGCTTGAAAGTGATGGTGAGCAGGGATAAATGGAAAATCCTCCCTGGCATTTTTCCCCAATGCCCCATTGCGCGGCATTAAGCACACATGCAGGCATTAGATACGATTTTCAAAATGACAGCCGGGAAAACGTTCGAGTTTTCATCGAGCGGAAAGCGACCAAGGAGTGTGGCGAGCATTTCAACTGGCCAGGGAAATGCCAGAATTGCCTTTGTCAGCGTGTAAACTCTAAAATGGCTGCGCATGCAAATTAATTGCCAGTATGTACTGGCACACACAATGAGAACAGCAGGAAGTGGAAATGGAAGTGGTAACTGCTGCTTTTCGTTGTGGTCTCGACCACCTCTGGCTTTTGGCCTAACCTTTGTTTGTTTGTGCCGCCAACAAGGCCCCCCGCCCACTGCGCCAGCGAAGGACCACTGAATTGGATTAGCGGCTTATTCAATTTCATTTAAATGCAAAACATTTCGAACAAAAGGTTTTCGGTCAAAGAAACAAACTTTAAATGCAAAAGTTTGATAATTTTAAAATGTTTGGTCGCCAAAAAAAAAAAAATTCTACAGAAAAGTACCTCGAAAGGAATATAAAAGACATATTATTTTAGATCCAATGTTTATTTTTAATGTTTATGTACTACATAAAATGAGAAAATTGTAATTTCCAAGCAGACCTCACAAAAATCTACTCCTAATGGCTTTCCCATATAAATATATCAAATAACGTTGTTTAGGCCAGACAAATATTAATTTTATTTCATAACGTTCCGGCTCAACTTGATGTTTGACGAAAGGGAAACAATTTCCGCCGGCAAAGTTTTCCAAACGGCGAGAGCTGGCACACATTTCTCAAGCTTCCACTCCAGACAGCCCACACTTCACCCCGAAAAACAATTGCCCTTTCCCCAGGTGAAATCCACCGACCTGTGTGGTATATACTATATAGACAACAATAGCAACAACGAGGGAAAGCGAAGAGAAACCAAAGGAGACAAAGTCTTATCAACTTGCGATGGGGAATAAATTACACAGGCTAGCGGGCTGTGCCCTGGAATATGACAAACACCTGCTGATTGCTTTATGACTACGCCGTTTTCCACTCACCAGGTGAAGAGGAGGAGCCTTTCTGCTCCTTTCTCCGCCTTTCTCCAGCGTCTTGGCAGCTATTTATGAGAGCTTTTCGCTCTTCGGTCTTCGGTCTTTTTTCCTTCTTGTTTTGCATACTGCCAAGCAGTTTCTGCCCCTCCAGTTGCCTCTTCAGTTGTTGTTGACACTTTTAATGCTGATTAATGGCTGCGAACGCGGCAAGAGAATGCCATAAAGCATGCCACATATAAATGAATTGTAATGTGGCAATTCCGATTCGGAGGAGCCGGACTCCAGAGTGAGTTGTAGTTGCCCCAGAGAACACATTAATCTACCATGAGTTATGATTATTGGCTCTAAATGTATGATTGCTTTTATCACAAGAGCAGAAACGATAGTCCCAGGATAATTGAATCATCTAATGACTAACACAAGATATAATAACCATCCAAATTTTATTCAGAAATAATAAAAATTATACTGCAAGGAAAGATTTTTATACCATAATATTTGCTTGGCTATGAACAATGAATACTCCCAAAATCAATCGTATTCGAGTCCCTCAACTGTTTCAATCAGCTGCACAATGCCCCGCTTAGTTGCAGCTTAGTTTGTCTGGCGTTCACTGGAAATACGAACATTCTTTCGACTGGCATTTCACAATGGCAACTGCATTAGCTCCGGCACGCTTTTCACTTGCCACAAAAAGTCAATTTCCAAGGGAATTTCATGGCAACCGCAACTGCAGCGAGCAACCCACAACGATCAGCCGAAAACATCCAATTATTGCCCCCAAGGAATTTCCAGGACCTCTAGTTTTCCGCTCCCCCACTGCATTTAAGCAGGAGCAGTAGCAGAAGCCAATTAAGCAGTTGTCTAATGAGAAAACCCTGGGAACGAAGGCCACGGCCCCCGCCTACAAGCTGCAATTACCGCAGACCCCCTCCAATATTTCCTTTCGCTCTCCCCCGCCATTAGCAACCGTTGATTAGCCCAGTGATTGAACTATTGGCCCGGGGGACAACGCTTTCTATGGCCATAATGATGGCCATGAAGATGACGATGGCGGAGCAAGCTGAGCACTCTATCTGCACCGTCATTTGGCTTTTTAAGCATCGGATTGTTTACCATCCATCTTTATCGATTTAATAAATTTTATATTCGAAAAAGCCGGAATATTCAAGTGATCCAATTAGCCGGGCAATCATAGAGTACTTTAGTGCAAATGTGCAATGAAATGACAGCCAATTAGTTAATGACTAACAAGTGGGGTGTTCAGATAGTCTAGCTAAATAATTTAAGGTTTAATTGGGAACCAGTAAAAAAGGTAATAAGAAATAATGAGTTTGAGTTATTAAAGTGGAATGTGGGATTAGTTAAAAACTTTTCAAAGCTCGGAATTATCTGGTGTTGTATTTATTCGAAGGTTAATAACTAACCAAAGGTTAATAACTTTATGAATTATCAAGTGTTGTGTTTATTCTAAGGTTAATAGCTTTATGAACCTCGGAATTATCTACACCCAAAAAAAAATGATCATAGAAACTAAACTATTTGTACATTAAAAGTAAACTATTGAGTGTCAAAAATTTCTCGATACTCTGAGTATTAACCTTATGACTTCGAAAGTGTTAAAATGAAACTTTCGAAGTTGACAAGATTAAACTAACGAGTATACACTTTATACTCACTCAGTGTACTGAAAATTAGGCTGGTAGTTTATTTTGGATACTTTTTAGTGTAAAGGCTACGCTATGTGGTCTTAGTGTTATACTATTTTGTATACAGAGTATGCTATGTTAGCAATGTTAGTATACATGTTAAACTATTTTGTGGAAATGTTAGTTTATATTCCATACTATTTTAGCAATGCCAGTTTAAATATTATACCCCGTATTAAAAAGACAAAATTGAAAAATGTTGTTTTTTACTTTTTATATATAATTACAAATATTTTTTACATTTTTATAAATTACTGAAGGTAATTTTGAGTTTAACAAACATACATAAATACAATAAATGTACACAATAAGTACGTATCTATGAATATTTGGCCAAATGCAGCCGTTTTACCGCTTATGTCGCTGATCATCTCCAGAATGGGCGCCATCCAGTTGAATTCCGGGGATTGGTCGGGGACGCTGATATTGAAGTAAACTTTGCGCTGGCCACGGTCAGAAAAAATGCAAGCCAATTGCAAGATCATTAGTTTCCCGGCATCTGGAGCGGATTTCATGTTGGTGTTGGTAAAAGGGAACAATTTACTCATTAGTTAAGCACTAAGACACAATTTAAATATACTTACTTTTCAAATAAGCCCAAAATAACGCAAATATAAAAATTTTCTAAGAAAATTACCTTAAACAGACCGCAGCTTCGCTTACAAAATACACTAATGGCAAACCCTTAATATACTAACGCGTCGAATAACATTAGAAAGTGGTAACACTTTTTCTATTCGAAATGTCCAGGTTCCACACCAGAGCATCCAGGTTCCACACCAGAGCATCCTGGCTTCACACCAGGAACGAAAATCGAAACTGCGGTATAGAAATTAAACTCAGGGCATAAACTTAACACTATTTAGTCTTAACTTAACACTATTGAGTCTTCTCCTTACATTATTTAGTGTTGAGTTAATACTGTCAGTTTAACACTAGCTGTAGTATACTTTTAAAACAACGCTCATTAAATGTAAACTTTTGGATATTTTTTTGTCTATAGACAAAAAAAAAATTGTCAAAAAGTCCACAACCACAAAAAATGTAAATTTTGTCAAGGATATAGGTGTGTGTCTTTGCTAATTGTGCGTATTTGTTGTGAAATTAACTATTTACTTAGTAGAATTGACAATTTTTTGTGGTTGGAGACTGTTAGACAATTTTAACAGTTGATTTTACCAAGTTTTTTTTGTGTGTAGTGTTGTATTTATATCAAAACATCTGTAACCACCCTCGCTGCTCTCTTCTGGTATTTCAAATATTTATGGCATTATTTGTACAATATTATTGCTTTCTTTGCTGTTTCTGCTGCTGCTTCTGTTGCCGTTGTTCTTACTGCGCCTGTCAGCTTTTTGCTGCTGTTAATAAAAGCAGAAATTATGAACACATGTAACGAGGGGTAACGAGGGGAGACGAGGGAATGAATGGCTCCTGAATTGTCCTGGAAAATGGTGATGCTTTGGCGTTTTCATTTTTTTACTGCGCGTACTTTCCCATTGACACATGGCAGGCAGGCAGGCAGGGGAAAGAAAAAATAAAGTCGACGGCTGCCGTGTGTTTCAGCATCCGCATCCGCATCCACATGCCGCATCCACATCCACATGCCGCATCAGCGATGGCAGCGCACATTATTGACATAACTACAAACAATTTATGGGCAAACAACGGTTACGTCTCGTTACCCCCGACTGTCGGCTGCCATCAGGGTCGTAATTGAATTTTGCTGCAAGCTACCGAGCTGCCACGGCGGCGCTCCCATTTTTCCCGCCATTTTCCATGGCGATTGCATTTTTGACAGCCCACAGTTCGCGGCTTAAATAATAAATGAAATGACTTAATACTGTATTAAAGCATCGGGGAACCGTGTCCCCGATCCGATAAATCATGCACGTCCCTGCAAATCCCTCTGCCATCTATGCTAACATTCTATATATAGAGCGGAAAGGTCGAAATGTTTTCTCTGATTGCCTGGGGAATACTTTAGGCCAGGCTCCTACAGTTTTTGGCGGAAAAGTGCCAGAATATATGATTAGCGGTCGGGATCCGTTTGCGAGACCCATTTTCATGGCATATGAAGTTTGAGGATTAGTTTTGAAAAAATAGGTGGGGCTATCCTTAGCTCCTAAATTAAATAGCCAAAATAACAATATACTAACCTTATGATTAAATTTAGAATTCTTAAAATATAAAATATAAATTTAAGAAATTATTCTAATTTTTCAACTTACTAATAAATAATTATTTATTTTTCAGGTAAGTGTTTCATGTCCTTTTGGATTAAATTGCCTTCCATTTTCGCTGAGTAAGTGATGCAGCCATAAAAAAGTGAGAAAAAAAGGAAAATTATTCCTGAATACCCATTTATAACTATTAAAATCTGTAGGATAAAGCAACCTCAACTTCTGAAAGTTTGCCCTTAATCAAACTTTAAACTTTAATTCAGTATCATAGGAAATCACCGGATTCTCATTCCCCTTTCTATTTCCCCTTTCGCACTGGCTGCAAAACTTAGATGAGCTTTTTATGGGCAATTCCCCAAAGCCTTTTGCATATTTCTCGCCTCGGCTGGCAAATCTCTTGGTCACGGTCGTTTCACTGCGCTGTCCCTTCCTGTTTGCCAGCATCCTTCCTTCCTTCACGCCAGCCCTCAATCCTTCAGGTCTTTCATTTTTTTAATTTGTTAAATTGTGTCTGGCTGGGGAGAAAAAACCCGGGGAGCAGTGTGAAAAAGTGCAGGCAGACAATGGCAGCGAGCAGAACAAGAACAACAAGGGTGGTGATTTTAATTTTAAGTGCAAGGCATGACTTTTGCCAGTCACTGTGACTGCAAATGTGACTGGCACTGTGACTGTATTGGCCAGCCAGCAACGTGCCACTTTTCCACGCCTTTTCTTGCCCCTTCGTCCCCGTTTTCATTTGCGAAATTAAATTTTGCATACGTAATGGTGGACGGTCACGTCGAGAGCCTTTTGTCGGTGACTGTACCGGACACATCCACCTCCGCCTCCCCCCGAAAACACACACACACACACCCATTCAGAGCATTCATGCATGGAAGAGTGTCAGTCGGTTATTAGGAGCAGCTGAAATGGCAAGACGTTCCGCCTCCGTCTGAGTTCCATGTGCCTGTAATTAAAACAACTTTTCCCCGGCGACGGCATCTTCGTTGGCTCCTTCTCGCCCATGAAATGTGCGCCATAAAATCTCTGGTTGTCTGCCTGCATCATTGTCCATAACAATGAGACAGCATCATTCCGCAAACAGCGAACACCGACCACACGATCGTCACACAGAGAAAAATTCTTAAGTACTTAGTAAATACTATTTACCTTTAAAAGTTCCCCAAAAGTTACATTAAAATGGAAACTTAATTTGTGTTTTTGATAAGGAAGTTTGCATTTCACTAAAAGTATGCAGTGTCACTTTTGGGTTAAAAATATATTGTTGCATACTTTTAGACACCTTTTTTTACATTTAAAGTGATTTCAAATCTCAGCAATTTCTGTATTAATTTTATTCCCAGTGTACTCCGACACAGATACACAAAAGATACGAGCACATGTGTGTGGGTTCCATGATGGTCATTTCAGCTTCATGGCCCATGGATGAAATCGCTTTGTTTCCGCCGCTCTCAGGTGCTGCAGCGCCAATGTGGGCTTAAAATTAAATTATTGGTTTATTTATGCAGCGAAATGGTCATCAAATCGAGATTGTGATTGCAGATAAAGCGAGGGAATGGCTTTCTATGGAGGAGGCATAAAAATGCCGACGCACGCATGGGTCGGGAAAACCTTAAAGAGGCCGGAAAAATGGGATTTAGTCAGCAAATTTACTGTTATATTTTCATGAAAAATACTTTAACAAACAAACGTTCGGACTGTTGTTATTGTTTCACACAAGTAATCAAAGATAAATATTGAAATCCCACTGGCGTTTATTTATACTATTAAATATTTGCATTGTTTGATAGCGCAATCGTTTCACACAAATATATTCATTATTTTAGTATGTACACCTGCTAAGTAAATAATAAAAGATGATTTATTTAGCATATAAAACTAAATATTTTTTTTTGATTTTATTGCAGGGTTTGTTGTTTTATTAAAGTGAAATATTATTTTTTTAAGGTTCTTTTGTGTGGATATTGTGCTAGTAGCTTTTGGCCATTATGTGCAAAGGTAACTTGTGAAAAGTTAGGACTTCATTGTTTGGTATACCATTGAGCAGAAGTTACTTGGCCCAAAGGCCAAAGACTAATTCCCATTTCTATGCACTTCAGCCAGAGTTTGACAATTGAAAAAGCAATTTGCGAGTGCTCCTTTGTCTGGGTTTTTCTAGTGGTTTTTTTTTCAGTTCTCCTCTGTCCTCAGCATGACGGCACTTTAAACACTTTGCTGCCGTGTGTCTCCCCAGCTTTTCGTCCTGTCGTCTACTCCTGGCACACTCATTAGCCAACTGCGGCAACAGGACTTAACCTGCTGTCGCTTACCAACACTGTCAGCGGGGAAAAACCGCAGCTAAAAGTATCGACATCCGAATAACAGAAGCCGCAGAACAAGATGATGATGGTGATGGGGGTAAAGAGAGGAGAAAAGTTTTGCAACAAATGTCCAAAAGCCACTTAACGGCGAATTAGAGCGCAACAACAACAAAAACTACTGCAACTGGGTGAAAGCGAGTCGAGAGCAGCGACAACTAACTAACAAAAAAGTACAGTTAACGCTAAAAGGATACGCCAAACTTTTCAAGCGTGCAGAGCAACAACTAAGTATTTCTCGTTTGCAATTGACCAGTGGGTGAAAACCGCAGGCTGCCACCCCCATTTAACCACCCCTGCGAAGTACAGTTGTGTGCGCTGTTAATTGATGATGTGCCATCAAAATGTAACAACTTTCGGCTTTGGCCAAACAAATTGTAGCCTAGTTTCGGCGGGATATTGGGTTGCCACACACATTTCAACATTTTCAGTAACCAAGAGACACAGAGACAGAATTAATTGTCGCTGTGGAGAATTTGCATTTCAAACACCAGCCGGAGCTGGGCTGCTAAAAATTGCATAACAAAGTGCGGAGAACCATCATCATTTAGCTTGCAAATTGCTTTTCGGCTCCGGACATCTCGTCCACCCACTATCCTTACCCCACCCACCGAAACAGCTACCCATCCATCGCCATCCTCACAGGCAATTTGTCAGTTTGCAATACTCTGCCTTTTTTTTGGGGTTATTTTTGTGTAGCATGTTTCGGGGGCGCGGAACAGGCAATGTAACAAAGTTTAATTAAGTTTTGCGGGCCGATTAAATATGTATAAATATTAATAAACAAAGTGTGTGACTCACGAAGCGGAATTAGTGGAGCGTGGTGGTTAAAGAGATGCCTGGCTAAGGATATTCCGGGGAACTTATGGCGTCAAAACTCGAAAAATAAACTTATTTTTGTGGTGCCTGCAGGCCTCATTAAACTCAACTTAAACTATCAATCATGGCTGTTTGGCTGACGCGGCCATCATTTTTTTCTGCATCAATTAATCAGTCAGCGACAGGCTTTGGCCTCAGACTTCACCAAGCCACAAATCCACTTGAGATTGTGAAGCAATCTACTAAAGCTTTTGGCATTTGCCATCATTTAATGACTGCTAAAACTAATTATGTCCTAATCCACATTTTGAATAGGTGACTTATCTGATTTTACCATGGTAATTTGTATATGCTAAGATATTTCAAACATATTTTGATTTATTTAATATTATTTTAAAGATAACTCACTAGTATTTAAAGACTTTTCATAAATCAAAATCTTAAGAATCTTTAAACTTAACTTTCCTAACTTTAAATGTTAAATTTAATGGTCAATTGGCTAATCTCTTTCGGCAAAGAAAGTAGGGACATATATGTTGATGTTTACCGCACCGTCAGACGAAAAGTTTCGACAAATAGCTGGCTTAGAGTTTCTAAAGCAATGATTTGCTGGAGTCTACCAGACTTGCTTATGTGAGGAACACCACAGCTCGAGGTTGCCAAATGAGATTCATTTTGGACCGCAAACAACCGTAGCCAAATGGGGATGACACGTGTGTGCTGAAGACAGAAGACAGGGAATAAGCACTAGTAGAATTGGGCAGACAGAATCCGGCTGCAACAGCATAACTGGTTATGCTGCAAATCAAATATGCAAATACACATAACAACCAGAACGGGGACAACAAGAACACTTTGCTAGCCGTTTTTGCATCATGTTTCGGGGGGGATTTGTGGGCGGTAGATGAAGGCGGCAGAGCTTCCTTCCACGCCGCTTGAAAAGTTTTTGATAGCAGGAAATTTGCAATTTCTGGCATTAAATTTCCGCCTCAACCATTCACTTTACCATGGGTAAAGGTAAAGCCGAAGGTAAAGGTGAGGCAGCATTATGCATTTGCATTAACCGGCTTCTCGGGGCCATGTGTGCGTATCTAAGAGCCATCCGATCTGTAATTATCGAAGTGAGCTCAGGTATTATGTGCTTAAACTCCCCGCTACCCCCGAGGATGTGCGTGCTGGGAATTGTAAATAGGCAAACAGCTCTCAGCTATATACATATGTGCTACAGCATTTCTGTTCTCGTATTTTCGATTTCTGCACAGTTACAGTTAAGCGGAATTGTGGTTGGGAGGTGAGGTTTGAAAATATTGCCATATTCCTCGTTCACCTTTCCGTCTGTCTTTTCCAGTCGGCACATAAAATACGTGCAAGTCGAGCTTAGCCCATTTCCATTCTGCATTGATTTCTGTTGTCGTTCTGCTTTAAATCGAATTTCACTCGGCAAATTACTTTGAGGAATGGAACCAATTTAAATGAAATTGCCAGTCAAGTTTCAGTTCGATGAAGTTGGGCGAAATTTGAGAAAACAATTAAATTTAATGAAACTCAAATTACTATTATTATTCAGGGTAAATCGAATATTTTTTTGACGCATATAATAATGAATGTAATTTAAGTAAATTAATCTTAAAAATAAAAATATCTTAAAAAACTAAAATTATTTCATATTTATTTCATAGAGTATGAACAAAGAGTTAATTGTGAAAAGACGATTGCTAAGTTAGTAAAAGTTTGAAAAAATGATATCAGATAAATGGGAAAATTACATAGTTCGCGATGGTTGATTATTTATAACTAATAAGAGGTATATGGCAAAAACTTCTTCTATAGTAACCTTTTCCTTTGTTCACCACTCTTGCTTTTTCTAGTGATGTTGTTGACTTATTATCGTTTTATTTATGTACATTCGCCAAGGTGGCCTCGCCAGCTGAGCCCGTTATTTGTCAGTGGCCTTTCAGAGTTGCTTTTCGCATAAATATCCTTGCGGACCGCACTTGTCACACGTCATTTGATTTGCTACTTTTGAAATGAACAAAAAGCGGGCAACAATCCCATGGCCTAACCTGGGGCAAACTTTGACAAACACTTGACGACGACGACGTCGAGAACTCTGAATCGAGAACTGAGAACTGAGAAGAGCTCGGCTCAAGTGTTTTTTGCACAATTTCTTTTCAATTCAACAAAAGTGGACCGGCCAGAGGAGGCCGAGTCCTTTCCAGCCAGCCAGGCCCATGTCCATGTCCACCTCCCCCACCTATTTTACCCATTTTACCCATGCTAAACATCTTTTTTTCTGCGCCGCTTTTTGTTTTTAAGGCTTTCATCCTCGTCATCCAAGCTCGGCGTAGTTTTGTATGCATAGAACTTGCGGCTTTTGCCCGTTCAGGCTATAGACCCCGACCTCCGGAATCCTAGAGATCCGGCCGAACGGCAGAATGGGGCCTGGGGTGTGGAAAAGATTTTGTCTTTTAGCCTGATTTGTTATTCATGAAAAGGCAGTAGTGGCTGAGGCGGGCTTGGGGCCAAAAGAATGCCAAGGAAATGGTTAAGAAAATGCCGAGCACACTTTTGTGGCGAGACAAAAATGAAGATGAGAGGTGGGCTAGTGCATAATAAAGCTGTTTGTTAGTGGAGCAAAGGCGAAGGCAAAGGGACGAAGGCAAAAGTGATACCCTTTATGGAGTGGATCAGGTGGATGGCATTCTTTGGAGCTATTTTCGTGGCAACGATTAGCGCTTTGTGCATTTCGGTCCATATCCCACGAACAGATTGGTTTAACCCGAATTCACGGAATCCCCCGCTCACTTTCTTACCAATTGTGAGGGCAAACAATGACCAAGTCGGTCGAACATCGACCAACAGTTGTTCATTCTTGTCTTCTCGTTTAGCAATTCATTGCACAATTCGGGGTTCTCTGATTCGGATTCTAGAAATCACTTCTGACTTGCAGTTTGCCTAACGTGCCAAATGCATTTTGTAGAAAGAGCTCAAGTGAACCTTTAAATATTTATTTTGGATTCGGTTTTCTACAGGATTACACTTCACTACACTTGATTCGATGAGGACAGTGAAAGAACTCTATCCACCATATATATTAAGGTTGAAAATGTCCATGATTTGTGCACACTTAAAAGGATCCCATACCATCATTCCTCCTTAGCTATGCAAATCTCGACCACAGCTTACCTAATAAAATGCATCCACATCCATTTAGCGTGTAACAACGGCGAATTTGCATATCCCACATGCAATTTATTTATGCTAAATAGAAAAACAAACAACGACAGCGGAATTTTATGCATATTTCTGCGCTGCAAGCACCTGAGAAATATGCAATGGGCAGCTGAATAATGCGCATTAAAATGCAATTAGCTGGAAGAACACAAGACCGTGGCTTACAAATACCGAGGCAGCCACTCTCGTATGCACCACCACATATGCAAATTATGGGCGGAAGACCCTCAAAGTTTTGTCTGCTGAGTTTTAAGTGCCATTTGCGTTTCTTCGGCACAGGTTTTCTGTTTTTCTTGCTGTGGCGTCTAAAAGTGTGCTAAATTTAGCAGAATGCCGCGACACACACACTTAAGCCCTTATCCTGATGAGAGCAGGCGTATGTGTGTGTGTGTGTGAGGGTGAAATGAGCTAGAAATTAGTTTATGACGAAGGTCGTGAGAAAAAAACACTCCCTATTTATGGGTATAGTGTACGAAAACTAGCGAAGAGCATGAATATTTTAATTTCCTAATGAGACTTTAAAAAGTCTTGCTTTACCTTTAGAATAATAGACGAACTTTTCAAACCCTACATCAAAAACTATTTCTAACCAAATGTTACGAAAATATTATTATCTAATTTAAATATTTATACAACTAGTTCAAAGCCCTCTCACTTTGTTTTTCTGTTATAAAGAGAGATACCTGTTAGAAAAGAAGAGAATCGGAAATGTTTTCGGATTTTCCACCCACCATCCACTGAGTGTAAACAATTATAATAGGCTCGAAATGAAATTTTAAGCTTTTCATTAGTGTCACATGCGTGGCGAAGATAAACATTGTTTGGGGAGGCAGTTGAGCAGAGGGGTTTGGGTTTGAGTTCGGGGTCTAGGATAAAGGCGAACGAGCACACACAGAGGAAAACACAGGCAGATGCAAATTGACATGTGGCTGACGCATTTGTTTACCCAAGCTGAATATGAAATGTTTGTGGGAGCTGTGACAGCGGTTGGGGGTTTTCCGGGTTCGGGGGACTTGTGTTGAGCTCTCTGGGCTTTTCGAAAGTCTGGCAATTCTAATTTCGGAGCTGCTGGATCTAAGCTATCTGCTTTCGAATGCGACCGCCTTCTGCCCCTGCGGTTGCCATCGATAAATAATGCTTTTTGTAGCCTGCTTTCAGGCGCTTAAGATTGCGTGTGATTGCGTATACGCACATTGGGCATTTGCGTGTGTTTGCGGTTGTCATAAATCAACATTTACATCGTGTTTATGTTTTTTTGTGCAGCTGACAGACCGGAAAAGGTAGCAGGCAGAAGGAGAAACTTTCAAAAGGTAAATGGTCGCTTGAATGGTTTCGGGCGGAAAACGGGGAGGATTTCCAAATGTTGCTCTGGCATTTAATTATAGATTGTGCGTGTGTCTCTCCAATCCATTGAGCTCAGAGATTGATGTGGGTGAGCTAGACCCTAAAATCGAATTTCATTTAGAGAGATACGTAAAACAAATTACTTCATTAATCGAAATCATCAGCCTGAATTTCATTTAGATTTAATGCCAATCACAAAATGCTGCCTGTTTTCCCGTCAATTAAGGCTTATTTCCAATTTCTGTCTATTTAATGTTGAATTTTACAAGTGAATAATAATGATATTTATTGACAATATTAATTATTATAAAGACAGAATAAAATAAGATATGCATTTCCCTTCCCCCCCTTTGTATTCAAATTGCCCGCTCTGAATTATTTATTCCAGCTAATGCATACATCCGCTGATTTCCATTATTGTTTAATTTCATCATCTCTCGACATTTGCGGTCCCACTTCCTGTTACCCTCCATGCTGATTTCATCTTGGCTCGCCAAAGAACATTAAATCGCCTAACCCTAAAAGGAAAATGTTGTCAGGACCCCGGTTCCCCGGTTGATGAGGTCGGGAAGTGCGTCCAAATGACTTTTCATTTCAGGCTCTTACAATTATTCAGTATGTATGTATGTTGTACATCTGAAATGGGAGGTCTTTCAATTAGCACATAAAAGCCCAGCGTGGTCGACATGGCCATGTGGTCTTGCGGTTAGTAGCTAGTAGGGTGGCTTCAGACTTGAAGGGAAACGACTGCAGACTTGTGGTCTACATATTAAATTAACGGCTGCTGAATTAGTTTTCAATGTGTTCGCCGCTGAATGGCAGTTTGAGAGGCACTCAACCTGTTTTCCATTCAGCTTTTCCTTGATGTTCGGCAAAGGCACTCAAATTAAATGCAGATGACGTATAAAAGTTTTTTATGTCCCTGTGGCATTTCGTCTACTTCTGCTCACATTCCCATTACCCACTTGTGTTATGAGAAAAGTTGTCCGAAACAAGGGAAACTCATCACAGATGCTAATGATGTCATGCACTTGTGGGCCTAAGCAGCTCGCAGGCAAATGAGAAACTCATCAGCGAAATTCTAGACACTTCCTCAGTCTACTAAAATTTGATGGAAATAAATTTTAATTGCTATTGCTCTATTTTCGGAGCCCTAGTATTTGTGCTAACTTTTAAAACCCGATATTTCCTGGGGTCTGAAGTCATTGTTCTATCCCTTCTCTCATTAAAAATGCATGTTCAGCAACACGCTTAGCAAAAGGGTATAATGTTAAGGGCCAGAAAGGACTCCATAACCTTGAGGTCAGGCGAAGGACCGCTTTTCCTGGTTATTTTCCAAATTTACTCTTCGGCTGCCAAAGATCCAGCGTCATCATAACAACTTTGTTTACTGCGCTTCGACCTGGCCTTGACTGCCGAACCCTTGCCCTTTGTTTACCCTCGAAAAAAGGCCAGGGAAAACAGCAGAAAACCGAAAAGAATATTTCCTAAGCTCTGTGGATTTTCATTTTTACGTTTCTGTAGATGAGTGTGTGTGAGTTTTCCCGGTTGCACAGGCTGAGACCGCAAAGTCATAAGCCCATTAGCCAGGCCGAATAGAGACGAAAAACTTGCGGTGGGGCTGGCAGGGGGCTTTGTTTTAGGCAGTCCTTCGTGGGCCACATCCCCAACCGCTGGCATGACATTGCCTTTTGCTCTGTTGATGCGGAAAATGAGCAAGGAAATAGAGAAAATCCAACATACACACACACAGAGGCACAAGCACACGCACAGGCATGGGGATAACGACACCGAGGTAACAAGGACATCGCTGCCGACGACATGGTCTTGTTAAGTTAAATTATGCATGCATGCCACGCCCATTATTACGCGGAGGGGCGGGCCCCACCTGCACACCTTGGCATTTGATAATTGAGACCCTGGAGTGAAAGGGGTTTGGCCGGAACAATCGAAGCCATTGATGGCAAACACCTAAACACACGACCATAATTTGCTCGTCGCCGCATGCAATGCAAATCGTTAAATTAAATCGAACAAACCGAACTTCAAAGCAACCGCACAGTGCTTAAAGCAATTTTGCGGCCAAGTGAAAGTGCACACACAACACCCAAATAAAATAAATTATAATCCGGCCGAGCGGAAGGGGAAATTTTGGGGGCGCAGAACAGCTGTAACATTTGGTCAAGAAGCCAAAAGAAAACATTTGTCCAATAAATAAAGCCACAAAATGCTGCCGCTTTGCAAATATTCAATTTGTTTGTCAGAAAGTGCTGAAAGCAACCGAGGCAAATGGGCAATCGAAGTATTTATATACTGGGTTTTTGATATTGGGGGAAAAGTGCCTCAAGCTTCTCCCGTTCTTTGCAATAAGTTTGTTGGATTTAACTAGCACAAAAGACAAATATTTTTCAGTCAAAGTTTCTATTGAAATTAAATTGATGCATACAAACAAGTACTTAAACTTTTTCCGAGAAATAAATAAAACATTTCAAAATTGGCATGTCTAATAAAAATTACACATTTTATGCAAAAATAGTAGGTAATACGGGAAATTTTTATTTTCTTGCTGTAAATAATTTATTATTCGATTTTTACAAAAATAGAGTTTACAGAAAAATGTAAATGCTACCAGAAAGTTTCCGCAAATAACTTGAATAGAACTTGTGCTCTTTAGTAAAACAACTTTCCCAGAGTCTTATTAACAGGGAAGCAATGAAGAAGGTTTGTTATTCCAGGGACTCAGGAATAAAGTTTTCGGCTGAGAGACTGGGAAACGCCGAACTAACAAATTGAAATGCAAAACTCATTCGCAGACGACTGTCTCTCAAACTGTCTATTTCGCAGCTGCCAGAAGATGTGCCTTCCAGCTCCTTTCCTCTCCTCGCAAACACTCCCTTTAAATAAATAAATTCTTGCAAATTCTGCACAAAAATAAAAAAAATGAATAATAAGAGTGGAAGGGAAAAGTACGAAATGTTTTGTCCTGGGAAGAAGTAGCGAAAGGGAAATAAAAATAGATAAACAGATGAAGGAGAAGAGACTGGCAGACAGACAGAGGGAATAAAGTGAGGGACAAATGCAAACGGCAGGGCCACCATTTTTATGGCCCCAAAGGATAAGCGTATTACAACAAGAAAACAACAACAATGGCTGTGCGGCAACAACACCCAAAATTTATGTGCGAATTTCTCGAAGGCGAAAGAAAGGGGGTTTTCAAATGTTAGTTTCCTCGGCGCGTGCAAACCGTTCAAACATTTTTAATGTCCATCTGCGTGTGGATTAACATAAAATCTGCTGTCCGACCCGAATTCAAACCCGTATACCCCCGAAAAAACCTTTTTCCCCCCGCCAAAAGTTGATGTCCGCTTAGCTTTAAGTGTTTGATATACAAACCTTTAAAATGTCTTGATTTCTAACTAAGGGCAGCAAGAACGAGAGCTTACACTTTTTATGAGCTTTAAGGAACCAGATTACCAAATTAAATTGTTGGAGCACAGTTATGTTTTACGTTAAAGGTAATCGAATAGGGATCTTATTTATAAGCTGCCTTTCAGAAGAATGTAAAGTAGTAAAGTGGGTTGTAAAATGTCTGTAGGTTTAGAGAGTCCATTTTTAATACTCCGATTAAATTAATGATTTAATTTTGGAAACTATTGTTTTCACCCTTTAACTTTTACAAATTGCTAGAATATTAATAGTAATATTTCTTTTCAATATTTCATTACAGAATGCGCTCGTTCATCGAGGAGAACGAGAAGAACGATCCGTTGATCAACGCGCCGGATAAGAAGAACAATCCGTGGGCCGAAAAGGGCAAATGCGTTATCATGTAATATTATCGTAAACCACAGAAATACCGCCATAACTATGATAACCAGCCAAACAACAATAATGCAACCCATTCCACGACTCATACCACTACAACAACAACAACAAATACAGCAACCAATCAATATAACTTCGAGACGCAACCTCAGCATCGTCAGCAATTAGAGACCCAAAACCGATGTAGCAGCCAAGTTTCGGGACGGGATGAGTCCCTGGATCTGGTGCCGGTGGAGATGCAGCACTACAATAACAACTACTACTACTACTACAACTACAACTTGAGCTATGAGCCGCCGGAGGATCGGTCGATGGGCGGCGGGGGGAAGCGGGGCGGACGTCGCCTGGAGCAGCTGGTGCGAAGGACGCGGTACGAGCTGCAGCAATGGCCGCTGCTCATGCAGCTGCTCCTGTTCGTCCTTTGGCTAAACGCCAAGTTCTGGCAGCTGGTCAACGAACAGGTCACCTACCGCCGCAGGAGGTGGCATTGACGGGGCGAAGGACATCGGGTGTTGCTTGGTATGAGTTCGATCTAGGCTTAAGTTGTGAAAATTATGCCCACAGTCTTACAATCTCATCTCAATAAAATTAATCAAAATGCGCTGCGTAGTGGAAGCAGCGAACCACAGCCACAGCCTTCTGTGTGAACTTAGCAGAAAAACAGCAGAGAAAACCGTCAAAAGCATCCTGAACACCCAGAAAGACGTGTACGGACACCAGCTACTCGCTACTCGTTACTTTATCACGAACTCGATTCATCATCGTGCGCTCCTCATCGTTGTCGATCTTTCGTCGTTCCTCTCTCGTCGTTTAAGTCTCTCTTTTACTTCTCTGAAACTCTACTCGCTCGTTCATCCCTCTTCGTTCTTTCTAGCTATCGTTCCTAGTCGTTATTGCATGCCATACATTCTTAGACGTTTCGTTTCTATATCGCTATGAATTTCTTTGCACCCATCATCATCGACATCACATTCCATCGTCCAATCCCACCCGAACCGAAACCAAAACCAAAACCAAAACACAGTAGTCGACAACGCTAACTCAATCATATCAGTCATAAACAAGAAAATGGGCAGGCGCAACTCAATGTCAATGCCACGATTAATGTAACCCACCCATCACCAGTAGAGTCAAAAAGAAGCCTTAGAAGCGCCCAGATATCCCATGCGAAACCAATAGATCTACAAACTTTTATAAAAGGTTTCTCCTGCAAAGCTTGTCACCCCAGAACGGAAAACCGATAGAAATAGAGAAAACTTTGTCATGATTCACAGAAATACGATTGAGATCAAGGGCTAACTTTTTAAGTAGATTCGTATTTTGAGTAGCGCTTTTTTATTTGGTAGCCAGGCAAACGCTAACCGAGCAGAAATTCAATTGGGTTTACTTAATTCAACATATAGTATATACGAATATATGGATACTATAATTTTATATACAACATACATACTTATAGAGTTATATGCTAGGCAAACGAGCTATTTAAAGGCAGACGCTGTAGTTACTCGAGGATGATAATATTATATTTAGTTATAACAAATATGTTTACGATTAACTAGCGGGATATTATTATATACGCAGACAACATACATAAACACTGAAAACCATACGAGAACAATTAACTATCGATGAAGACCCCACAATATTTGTATGGATCATAGTTGAGCCAGCTTAGTGAAACACTTTAGAAGATCCACAAAAGTCAGCTGAAACTTTATATGTTATATGCGTAACTGCAGAATGGACTTGACAAACCAAAAACGAACATGAGTAAACTATATTATATTATTAACTATTATATACGATATTGAACGGGCGTGCCCCGAAAAAAACAAGGCGCTGTTCAGCTGTTTGAAGAAAGGTCATAGAAATATCTAGCGAAGACGATTTTACGAGTTTACGTTAATAAAATGCTAAGTTCAGCTTATCGCAATGATTTCCATTAATAAGTTAGACTTATGTTTTCAGCATTAGGATGAACAAGAAGATGAAGATAAAAAGACAACAACCAAAACAAAAACACAATACATTCAACACGACACGACTTGAAATTAGTGAAACGACAAACTGAGGTTACAAAAAAAGAATGAAATAAAACAGACCCTTAATGAAAAACACTTCAATTATGTAGCGACTAAAATGAACACATTTAATGATAATATTAAGTTGAGGAACAAAGTAGCTAATTGAGCAGAGAGCGTAAAATTAATTATAAGTAAGTCGCGCAAAACTCTACAGCAACTCGAATTACAACAAGCAGAAAAGTAAACTTACGAATAAGAAGCAAACGGAGCAGACCATAGCCAAGGAAAGGACAAAACGAATGGAGGACAGGAGAATTGTAAGGACACTGAGAATATTTTGAATCAGAACACAATAGCTAACGAACTAGAGGTAAATCATAAGCAAAGGACAGAGGATCCCAGAGCGATGTGGAAATGGAACACCGTGCTTAGGATTACGAGATGCACAAAGTAGCAAGGCGCTACGTCAAGATCGAACACCAGAAAACCCAAAGGCTAAACCGAGTGTCTCCAACCCGAGAAGACAGAAGCTGCATCTCAAAATTGAGCAAAGCAAACACACAAAACTAAAATAAGGTATTGGTGGTTACAAAAATAATATAAATCGAAATATTATATACTCATACATACGACGAATTGGCATATAGGGAAACGAATGAAACGATTCAGTGAAGTATAATCAAAAGGCCTGAAGGCTGGCCATGTCCCAAAGCCATTGGGACATTGGGATATGGAACACGCAGTGTGGCCAGACCTCACTTGCATGCTCCGCATCCCCAAAGTGTGAACGTCTGCTTGGAAGTTGAAATCAAAGCATAAAGTTCAAGCTAAAATTAATATTTAATTAATATAAATGTATAGTCTTGTACGCTAGAGCAATTAATGTTGTGCCTCAAGCTCAGTCCAGACTGACATAATTTAGCTAGTTCCAGTTAGTTCCCGCGCGGAATTGTACATGCGTTCAAGAGAGCACTAAGCACGCTGAGTAGCCGGGCAAGGAATCCCGGCAAAATGGGTGTGAGGGTGCCACCAAAATTGAACAAGTGTCGCCGACCATAATAGGATAAGTTCTTGAGAAGTTTCCTTCGAGTTGATAACATACGGTTTTCCGACGGTTTTGACTGGGCATGGGGCACCGACAAAGCTCGTTCGATAGCTCATTGTCAGTATTTAATCGAAAATCGTTAATTAATCGTATTACAATTAGTCACAAGAAGACAAACCATAGAAAAATTAATGTTGAGGGTCATTTGTGAAAGGATAGACGGAATGATGGGAAAGTTAAGAAAAGGATACAATTAGTCATTTTTCCAGCAAGTTTAAGCATTATCATATGCAACTATATAAATGTTAAATTTAAAAATAACTATTAATATCTACATATATATAGCAGAGAAATATTACACCAAAAGTTATCGAAAGTTACACGAATCGACGCGAACTCAATTACAGAATCTAGCAGATAAGTGAATACAGTTGACAGTTGCACAGAAGCAGAAGTACAGTATGTGCCAAAAGCTGCGATAACCGCGAGCTGCCTTGAGCAGAGCATTAGCGAAGTCAGGCCAAAGTCAAACTAGGTAAATACAAAGAACACGATTGTCTAGGCGGTAAGTTGATGTTACAGTTCATTGAAAGCGTTTAAATTATATATGGACAAACCAGTATATTACAGATTAAAGGATAACTCAATATTAAAGATACGCTTTATGGCAAATATTACTATGTGTATTCATTAAATGTGTGTACTATTTACCAGTGGAAAAATACTTATTGTTACAATTTAGGGTATTAAGTCACGTAATTACTAAGATATATGGACATATAGGTTAAGATTCTGCAACTTATATGATATGATTGATTCTTAAACTTGTCGAATTGCGAACTCAGACAAACAAAAGCACGGTGCCGAATTACACCCAAGGCAAAACCAGAAACCAAATAAAACCAAACAAAACAATTATAATTTAGACAACAAAAAAAGAAAAACAAAACCAAAGCTAAAAAACTAGTTAGTAAGAGAATTTTAACGCAGCAAAAGCAAAACAAACCACACGAATAGGTGAGAGGAAGAAGTACACCAGAAGAAAGCAAACACGAAACTCAAATAGTATGATATAACGAACATGTATTTAGCTGTTAAACAACATCTACTAAAGAAAAAATCAACAGTAAGCAAAAGGCAAAGAGCTAATTGACGAAAAAACCAAAATGAAAAACCAAGCATAAGTATGATTATCATTAAAGGAACTTCTCTAAATAAAAGTAAACTTTGAAAATCCTTAGCGGAGAAAAACTACCCTCTCTATAAAAAAAAAACAAAAAACCAACAAAAATGTCGATTGTGTTTTATTTCCCCCAACTTCCCGTCAACCGAAGAAGCTTTCCCGACCGAGCTACGATCCTCCCCCGATTTGTTGATGTTGATGATGATTATTGTGCTTTGCTGATGATGCTGCCTTGTGCTTTCCCTCTTCCTTTGCCATGCTTTGCCTAAGTTCCATACGTACCGTATTCAGTTGGTATTATTTCGTATGTGTGTCTGCTTTTTTGGCCTGTACATAATTGCGCTTGTGCTTCGTTTTTGAGCAATTTAAATGTATTTCTCCAGATTAACCTCGCGCACTCAACGTCTTCGCTCTGCCGGCCGCCAAGAACCTTGGCTTAAATCTTATTTCAGCCACCCTGCCTTGACAATTGCACTTGGCGTAAGTATGGAGGGATATCGGGGAGCATAAAGAGCAGCCGGCGACAGTTTCTTAAACTGCATCTGTTGTTGCCAACTTTTGCTTCTTGCTTCTTGCTAGTTTGCCAGTTTACCAGTTTGCCAGCTTGCCGGATAAGCAGAAAACTTTTAGCCGGGCCAAGTTCCCCTTTGAATTTCATCAAGTTGTTCAATTGTTGCAGAACATGTTTCGAGTAATTAGCAAACGGTGCGTATGCGTGATGAATTATCCATTTATTTTTGAGTCCATTAAGGGCTAACGTTAAAATAGGTTGCCCATTAGCCAGTAACAATTCAATTAAAGTTTAAATGATTCATTCTAAAGGGAAAATAACTTTTCAACAATCGAAAAGGCATTGAACTGTGCGAATGCCTCACAGTTAAATCCGATTAGAGAATGAAGTGGCAATTTCTGCCAGAAAACAATGAGTCATGCGCCCGATTATCTGATTTCAGGCTCAAAGGGATTCTAAAATGTGTGTTTGTTTCAGATGCGGCAAAAATAAAGGAAGATTTTAACTAAACACCAAGCAATATTGAGTTTGTTTCTAGGGGAACCTTTCTCTTTCAGTTTCTCACAAGCGAAGCACATAATTCCCCATTTGAAATTTGGTATACAACCTTAAGTGGCTGCCCGATATAGCGCTCAAGTGGCTGGCAAATATCTCCATATTTAGACACATTTCATATGCAAATTGAGCTTGGCTATGGAGCGGACCGCAAAAGTGGAAAAAATGGAATGGCAGCCTTGCCGAATTTATATGCCAATTGCTGGAGTGCGAAATTAATGCCACCCAGGGGCAAAATGGAAAAACAAAACCAGGGAAAGTCACTCAGCAGCAGAATGTTAAGTCCGGAAGTGTTTAAATTACCATGGAGCAGTGGTAGTATGAAAAAAAAAGGTCAGGAAGGTACGATGGTCCACCCTCCTTCACCGTGGGTATTTATTGCCCATCGTTGGTTTATCAAGTATTCATTTCTCACTCGCGTGAGGAGCCCGGTATGTGGTCTCTTCAAATCAGATTGCAAAACCTTTCCCAGCTGGATGCCAGGATGGCCTCTGTGCAAAGTAAAGGGTTAAACCAGAATCTGAGGATGGGTTAACACATTTAAAAGTATCCCCAAGGCGTAGAGAAAATTTGTCAATTTTATTTCACATATTTGGACGCACAATCAAATTTGCATTTCAATTGCCCGAAATGCAGTGACAATGACTGAAACACAATGGCCGCACAATAAATGAACACGAAAATGGCCAATCCCCTGGCAGCGATTATAAATTGGCTTTTGTGCATGCAAATCAGTTCGGTTCGATAAAATATCGCCGACTGACAATGAAGTAAATGTGATTAATAAATGTATGTGTGAAATTGAGTGATTAAATGCAGCGGTAATTAAAGCGCACAAGGACTGCGAACTATAAATCTAAAGACAGATGGAGAGTCCTTTTCATTCGTAGCTGTTTGCCATTTTGGCGCCTCAGTGTCGCCATTTTCCACGCCATTTGCTCACCCATCCCTCTATCCCTTCCACCCATTTTTGCACCCCCGTGCTCATTAAATGCAATTTCTAATGCAATTGACATGACTCTTGGTTTTGCTGTGGCCTTGGTTTTCGGGTGACTTTCGCCTCTGTTTGATTATGAAAATGGCTTTGGGTTTTTAATGAGTCCTCTCGCAATATGGCCGGAATCACGTCAAGGCCTGCTCTCCTATCCTAATTAACGTGTCAGCTGGGGATTGCTTATCAAGCATACGCAGCGTGTGCCTTCTTTTCCACCCCCGGGGGGATCTCAGGTGGGCGAAACGGGAGCTGCTAAAGCAGTCAACGAACTGTCAGCGCAGGGATTTATCAGTGCTCGAAAGGAGAAAAAAATAGGAGGAAAGTGCTGGGAAATCTCACCGTGGGGAAAGCCAACTGTTTGACAGTCTGGCTTAGTTACCGCCAGTCAGTCTTTCTCTTTCTGTCCAACTGACGGACGGACTGGTGACAAGCTGCAGCCCAAAGAGCACTCAGGACACCTTCTGCCACGCCCCCTCCTTTCCCCGCCCCTGACACATGGCTTGATTTATATTTTATTTAAAAAGCAACAGCAAAATTATCAGGCTTTACTTTTGGCCTCCTCTTTTTTCCTCCGTTTTCGCCTGGATGTTTTCTGTTGGTTTGGCTTGCATAAAGTTTGTTTAACGTTTATCTTGCGGTCGCTTTGCGCTTTTTGCATGACCGACGAAAGTTTCTTTGGGCAGCCGCCTGGTGATAAAAACAGCAAAAAGGCCGGCGACCAGGAAGCTGGATTTAAACATGAATAATGAAAGGAGCTGCAAATTGGCTGAGGACCCGACCACCGAAAGGTCGCAGCCCCACGAAATTAATCAGCAATGGAAAATCGCAGGTTCTCGCTAAAGAGTTTCGAAAGTTTTTTGGTTAAGGCTTGGTGAATTTAAGTGCTAACTTAAGATTCATTTGGGATTTAGTGGATATTTAATTAAGCTAACCATATAATTATAATTTATTTGTATATTTAAATAGTTTGTGTTGATCAACGAACAAAAGGTATTTGAGGTAAGTCAAGCCCTTTGATATTTTTGCATAATTTATGGCATTGGGCTTTTTAGACTCGACCGAGTGGAAAAAAATATGGCATCCAGTCAAATCTTATAAGCATTAATTCTCATTAAATTTAATTGCGAGCGACTTGGGCTCGAGGGCAGTCAGGTGGGAGACCCGCATATCCCTACATCCTTAAATCCCTACATCCCGTGACCCTTCAGTTGGCCCGTGTTTCTGGCACAATTATGCAAATGACTTGCGGAACGAAGAGCCGATTAACCCCTTTTGTGTGCCGAGGCGTTGAAAGGTTTTGCACTCAATTACGGTGGGAAAAAATTATCACCTGCTGCCCAAAAATCCACCTGTCTCCTTACCCCATCAACCGTTTCGCAATGAAAGCAAGAACACTTAGCACCCAATTGTTGGCAAGTTGTCGGAGGAAGAGCGCCAGAAAGTTTTCGACGCTAAACTAAACTGGGGAATAAAGAAAATTTGTTTAGCAACAATTTCGAACGGTTCCATTGGCGGGAGTCAAATTAATTTCGAGTGCCAAGTGGTGGCCCGCTCATTCCACCTCAGATCAATTAATTTGCCAACTGGCAACCAAATGAAGGGGAGGGTGGGGGAAAATAGTTGGGGGCAGGCAGCCTTAATATGTGGCTGGGTATATTTACACTCTGCGGTTCAACTTTTTCTGCAATTTGTTGAGTGTTTCGCCGACAGTTGAGCCCTATTCAGGCGAGTTCTCTTTGCGGTTTGCCGCCATCGGTGGAAATAATTATGCAAATGCGTCAAGGGGGCGAAATTTAGCTAAGAGAGAGCGTTCTTTTAAACTCTGAAAATCGGTGATGACTTTCTCAGGATTTTCCCCGATTTCAAAAAACATTTTTGCTGCTCAGCAGTTTCAACTTAGGCATCTAAGCGGTAAATCCGAGATTACAAAGCAACTAAATGGTTACAATATTTTTTCATTTTCCACCAAGGCCTAAAATAATATTGGCATATATATTTTAATCCCATATTCCGCTCACACACTCATGGCCCAGTCGAGTGTAAGGATCCCGAGCACAAAATCCGATTTACACACCGTAAAAATAATCGCATGAATGAAGGAAAAATTCGCCCACACAAAATCAACAAAAAAAGAGGAGAATAAATTCAAAGTGACGTGTAAGCAAAAACTATTCACGCATGAGCCCAGAATTCCCACAAATAACAAAGGCCAAAATCAAGAGCGAAAGCAGGCGATGAATACGTAACTAGAGCGCCGCAGAGTATGCAACGAAATTTCAGCCAAATATAGAAACAAAATAGAAAACGTGCAACGAAATTAAATGCAAAATGCAAAAACTCGAGCAAAAACTCGGTGGCAAATAAAAAAAGCAGCATGACATTTTTAATTATCTAGAACAAGTGCATTTAGCACACACCCACGGACATGGAAATAGAGACGCACACCAACGCACATGCAAAGGAAAAGGGAAAGTGAGAACAAAAATCGTTGCATACTTTGCGGGCTGTTGGGCATTTAAATGAAATTTCGTTCGCCAACTGCAATGCACAGTGCGAAAAGAATGCGAAAATGAGGCATCAGGGTGCCTGGGAGAAAGTCAAAAGGGCTTGGCAAAAGTTAAATGATAATTTGCCAGTCACGCAAGCATTTTTCACTTTCCCTTAATTAAAGCAAGAACTGTTCCAATTTCATAAATATAAATGTATACCTACAATACCGGGCGCAGGAGAACATATTTTCCTTAATCAGCCGTGGGTCTGCCACCACCCCTTTTAACCCCTCTCGGAAAACAGTGTTTGCATTTCCAAGAGCCGAAGAGAAGGCCTATAAAAATATGTTTTTCTTTTACGACCAACTTCTGTGTGTGTGAGCGTGTATACAGATTTATTAAAATATTTCCCGGCCAAGTGTGCAATGAAGCAGGGTGGAAAGTCAGTTGGTCCTGAGCGAAGTGGCTAATACTCTCGGCGAAAGCTTAATGAGATGCCATTCTAAAGAGGTACGAGGAAATATTATTCATAATACTTTGAGAATTCTTCGGGGCATCCTGTTTACGGTTTATTTGCCTTTTTAAATATTTGATCAAAAGAAACTATAGTTTAAGAATCAAAATCAGTTTTCTCCTTTTTAAACAAACAATTTTTGAGAAGCAAGTATAATAAAATATAAAATATTCTTCCAACTTTTTTAAGACTTAGAATTTAAAAAATAAATATTTAAAAAAATCGGAATATTATTTCGGTCCCTGCTCAAGGAATAACAACCCATTAATTGGGTAGGATATTCATTCGCCTCTTCATGCATATCCATCTACATGTTTAAGTTAATTTATCCCCATCAACGGCACAAAATGGCCATCAGGCAAGCGTTTCAGTCGCAGTCCTTTAATTAATAACGCCAAACGGTTTTCATTTTTTCCATCGACTGGCCGCACTCGTTGTTTTCGCTCTTATGGACCAGGAAGAGCCATCAGAATGTGCAGAATGTGCGTTCTTTTCAGTGAACACGGCTCGTTAATTTGCACTCTGCACACGCAGTCCAAACAGAGTGAAAAAGCGTCGGACGGGCGTAATAAAAGCAAATAGAAAGCTTTTTGAGAGCAGCAAATATTTTAATAATATTAAACCGGCTTGCAGCCGAAAGCATCGAAAGTTGTTGCCGTTTCGGCTTATTTGCCCAACACTTTATCCTTAGCTTACTTTCGGCTCTCCGCTCGAGCGGCCAAAGTGAAAGTAATTTGTTTATTTATTTGCTCGGATAATAGCCAGGGCTTAAAGTGAAAAACGGAAAAATTCAGAACTTTCCACGCGTATTTGTGCAGCACTTCAATTGTCATTCCTGCCGTGGAAACTTTCGGCCAGAGCTCGGAGCTCCCTCTAATCACCGACAGGAAGGAAGAAAGGATGGATGGATGAAAACGAAGGACAGGACGGGCTGATAACTTTATCGGCGTCAGGATTTTGCATACATCATTGCGCTCGAGGGCTGACCTTTTGGTACTGGAGAGCAAAGAATATGTTAATACGCCCACAAAAGGGCAACAAAAGTGCACAAATAATGTTTTCCAGCTCTTCTCGAACTATGGGAGGCTATATACCCCATATATCCACCCCTCCCCCTCCCCCCGCATGACACACATTTCCGCCCATTGTTTGGCCTTGGCCTGCTTGCCTGCTGAATGTTTGCTCTCGTGTGTCTGTGCTCTGTTTATGTTTGTTGACATGGAAAAGCCTAAAAGTTATGGTTCGGCATCATGGCTTCATGGGCCGGGACACGCCCATTAGGGGCTAGTACCGTGCCAGACATGACCATCACATCATTTGCCTGCCTGCTAATAAGCGGCTCAAGTGTTGGCCCGGAATTAATGCGATCTGCCTTTCGTATCTCTCTGTTCCAAAAGGTTACACTAGCCGGACATCAGAATGCGAGTGGGTTTGCCAGGGTCGGGTTTGCTTTGTTTGCTGTCGTTAATATTGCCCAAGGCCATATTAGTTACTGGACTAGAGTGTCTTAGTTAAGTCACCCTCGGTTACGATTTGCTAATGAGCTGGATAAATTAAACTTGACACTAAGCTGCATGAAATAGGGTCGAAATAGAAGTGTATATATATGAATAATAAAGTGTCTTACTAAATTAAACTAAAATAGTAGGTATTTTATTTGAATTAAAGATTAAAAAATATTTTAATATATTAAACACATAAAACTATAGATGCTCAGCCCATAGGCACCCATTTGTTTTTTTAAGGTCACATAGCAAGAGTGCCGTCACACGCCTATCTTACATAGGACACACATCAATTCTTCTTTGTGTCGCTATCCGCACTATAGGCAAGCCAAAACAAGACATAAGGACATTTTGAGCACCTTAACTCAACTGATGTAACTGATAAAACCCCATTTAAATGGTATACTATCATCTTTTTCGAATATGTTTTTCCGCTTCCCTGACCCAAGGGAGTCCCAAATTGGGTGGCCCAGTGCTCTTCACAGTCCGTCGCCCCGAGAATGGCCAACGACGCACTTATGCTCCTTCGTGTCCTAATCTCCCCCTTCAGTGTTTTGGCTTTTAACGACCTCTTACTGGCCCGGCCACTTGGAGTCCGTCACTTACGCATTCCACTCGAATAACAAAAGCTTTTGATTGATAAGCGGCCATAATAAATTTGTTATTAGTGCGAGAGCAAGGACCAAATGAAGCATGAACGAGACAAGGATGCCGAGGTGTGGGTGTCGGCGAGTCCAGAAATAGATCGGCATGCGTAATGGATATTGGACAAATAGATTTCATTTTTTCCTCTCAGAAAGGAATTTAATGCGCTTATTTTTGTATAAATAGAAATATTTTGTTGAATGTTCTCATTTCGCTACACTTCAATTCGTGTTGATTTGATTTAACACGACACGATAGAAGGTCCTGGAAATGGGAAATAGTTTCCCGAGAAATGCTACCCAAATTGCCACCCCCGGTTCTGATTAGGCTCGTTCAATTTGGCGCTCGTCCAGCAACACGCCCACTTCCGCCCACCGCCCATCGCCCACGCCCCTTTCAATTGTAATTATAACTTGGCAGCCCACGGCATGAAATTCTGTTTTACAAAGAAGTGTAGGAAGCCGCAGCAATTTTGCGGTGACTGGTGGAAATTCCGAATGCTAATTTCAATTAAAAATTTCGCCCGCGTTCTTTGAGGCGGGCCATCAATTTCGACTCCTGTTGCCCTCGCTGATTGATGGAAACGGAGTTCAAAGAGGTGCCAAATGCTGATGCTCTCTAAATATTTAAATTGGAATTGAAAGCTGCGCTGACGCAAGAGAGTCTTAAGTAAGAGTTGGCCTAAACAAACAGGGCCAAAAGCTGGAAGCGCTTCCCCTCCCCTTCTATACAAAAGTTGACAAAAGGACTGGTACTGGCATTATATTTACCTTGTGTCTCGCGCTCCATTGATAAATATTTCCCTCGCTTATTTGCGTGCGGATGTGAGCTGGAAAAATAAATACAATAAAACACAATACTCGGCAAATTGTGGGTGGCAGCGTGACACGAAGGTAAATCAAGCGATTGAAAAGAAATGTTATCGCCATTTAAATTGGAATAGCAAACTTTATTTTTTGCCAAGATGTAAAGGTCTAAAAAAATTTGATAACAATTAAACCATTATCAAATAGAGCATATAGATTCAATATGAATTTTTTTTTGGGATTAAAGATGTAATTCCCTGCGTCCTATAGGCTCTCCTTCTCCATTGCAGAATCAATAAACTCTAAGTATGGGACAAGAATCAACCTCCACATCTTCCACGTGTCACAGAGCACAAAGGACGCATTAGCCTCCCTTTTACCCCACAACTTTTACCATTTCATCCATTGTTGTTCCCTCTCACTATATCGTTTTGTTGTTCGGCAATGGTCAGGCATTGAATTTGCTTTCTTGGCTTGGGATTTATCGTTTGATTTGAGCCCAAGTCGTCGTGGCAATGGAACCTTCCCATCCCTCAGCGCGTTCCTATATAAACGGTCGTTTGATGATTGTTTTATTGAAATTGATTTCCTAATTGAACCAATTTGTGCAGTCGGGGATAATCAAAATGATTTTCGCTGTGCAAAATTAGCCGGCAATTCAATGGAATCGTCATCAAATTATAATCTAGAGTTTATGACGATTTCCAATAAAAGTTCTTTTAACTTTCCCAAATTATTACTCCAGTCCACGAGTAGCTGAGCTATGAATGACCGCTAGACTCGTGAATGCATTAATTTATTATCTCCCATTAAGCGCATCATCAACATAATCGACCTCAACATCGTCATCGTCATCATCATCAGCAGCAGCTGAATAAAGCTAAGCCCACAAAAAGCCGCATAAATAATGAAACATTCTTTTATGTCGACGCCAGCACGAAATGAAGGTCGGGGAGAAAAAAGTTGAAATAAAAATAAAATGGCCAAAGGCGGTGCGTTTAAAATAATTGTTAGCAGAGCGGCGGGGAAAAAAGGTGGTGGCCACAAAAAGTATTTATATATAAATTAATATATAAAGACCATGAGCGAATTATATTTAAAGAATACTCTTGAAAAATAAATAAGTTATAAGCAGATTTAAGTCAGTTTTAAAGGCATTCCAAAAGTATTTACAAAATAAAAACGAATATTATATGAATATTATGAATAATAATAAAAATATATAGATTACATTTTAAGAAAGTATACAATTTACTAAGATAAAATCATCCTTAATTATTTTTTCCATTTACCATTTTTCCTTCAAGTTAATCTAGGTAATATTCCCATTCATTTACCTTCTGTGTTCATCAGGGGCTTCGAATACATAAAGAAGTCGCCATGGAAGCTCTTTATTCTCCCCCTCCACAATGAGATCCGTTTGATTTATGCGCCATAATGTGGGCTTCTTATTATATTTTCGTTTCCGTTGCGTTGCGTTAATTTGCTGAAATGACGTATGCAAGTTGGAAAGTTCGACATGGTGAAAGAGAAAGAAAGTCAAGCGGGAGTGAGTAAGAGTTTTAATTTATAACTTTTACTCGTTGGCGCACTTATTGCACTTTTTCAGCAAGGTCCGAAACTTGTGTATTTTTTTGCAACTGCGGCAAATGGCGTCCATTTTGTGTGCATTCGGGTTTTCCTTCACTTTTCGTTTTTTTTTTCCCACGGATAGTTTTAACTGGTCGCGTATTTTTTGTTTTTTACTATATTTTGTGAAAAGTTTGGCGTGTAATGAAAAGCTTTCCAGTGGACTATTTCATTTTGGCATTTCACTGGGGGATTTTATTGAAAGTTCAGGGCGCGATGAACACGCCGGATAAATGGTCTTACAGCTGGCTAAAATCGGGAGTGGTCGAAAAGCTGTGTGTGTTTTTTGGCGATTACACAAATTGGTTTAGGTGATGGCAAAAGTCAATTTATTAGAAAACATTTTGCTTACAATGGTGGATGGAATTTGATGTAAACATGCTCTTTAAGATCTGAAAACCCAAGATTGTAAAAGTAAATTTTTGACTTGTAAATCTAACTTCATTTACATTATGCTTATGCATATCTTTAGCTGGATCGAAAAACTCTTGGCTTTTGTCCTCGCTCGAGTGTTCCTTTTAGGCTGTCCAAAAGGGACTCGGAAAACAACGAACCCGAGCAGTTCATTAGCATAGAATTCAGAACCGGGTCAGTTTGGCAGACTGCTGGCCGCAGCAACCCTCTCGTCCACCCCTCATTCTATATGCATAAGTCCCATCGCTTTAAGTCTCAAGACTACTTACATTTCACTTTGCGTTGCATTTTGTTGGCCCTTTCTTCCCTAGTTTTTTGCGACCAGCCCAGCTTGGCTTGTGGGTCACTTGGCGCCTTTTATTTCTCTGGTGTTGCACACTCAGAAACGCCCACATAATTATCGCACATAGAGCGACGGTCCCATTGTCCTTTTATCCCCATAGAGAGCACACACTCGAGTCCCTGCATATCTCTCTCTGCCTCTGGTGATAAATGCGTAATGCGATAAAAGACACCAAAAGTTTTCTAGGCCTTTGACGTGCGGAGGGTATCTTTTTTCAAGACAAAAAGCGGTTTTGAAGTGAGACATCATCATCCGTTTTCCTCGAGGCCTAAGTGTTGGCTGATTAATTGAAGTGAAAGATGTTCGCCGGCCTCGTTGAGTCTTGATTGATGGCACTTGCTTTTAATTAGAATTTATTGCGGCATACTTTCATCCACTTCGAATTAAATTTGCAATTTTTCGGGAAAATCCCCGCCACGGGGCAAAGATATCGAGCGTAACAAGAGCATCCTTTTTCTGGCCTTTTTGTTTGCCATTTGCAATTTAGTTAAATGTTTTTCCGGCTTTGCCTTTCGGGCGTGTACGCCTTGCTCGATTTTCATTTCGTTGGGCATTATTCTAAAAGCTTTTCCTCCCGAGGCCGGTCAGGAGGGGATTTTCCTTTGCATACGGCCGGCAAGTCATTCGTTCATTCACTCATTCAGCGACTCGTTCAATTGCAATGACAATGAGCTTTCCTGGCCGCTGCATTGTTGCCGCTTTTCTGCTCTTCTGGCAAATGTTACGCTGTCAAGCGCCTGTCGGCAGGCCATGCCACTCCCCCTTCCCCTCCCCCCATTTTCCACCTGCCACCTGCCACATGTCTCTGAGGCTTCGGCATCGGCATCGACATCGCCATCGGCCTCCGCTCATTCATGCCCATTATACACACATTCCGAACGGAGGAGCAGCGGCGGGCTGACAGCTCTGCACTTTTCCTTTATTTTCCCTCGGTGCTTTCTTTTCCATTCACTCGCCTGACAATCACATTAAGATTCAGCCACACGGGGGAAAAAATATTACAAATATATACGCCGTTTCAAAAAGGAAAAACTTAAGTCCCGACACCATAATTCCAAATTAAATGTCAAAGTTAAAAAGATGTAAGATATTGGCATACATTAATATTATAACAAGAGAGAACGCTATAGTCGAGTACTTCGACTATTAGATACCCGTTACTCAGCTAAAGAAGGTGGGAGAGAGATGAATATATCTGCTACTAGTGCCACCTAGTGGCTGTTTCATTTTTTGCTCCTAACTTTTTAATGGATTGTCCGATTTTAAAAATGTTTTCTACATTTCGATAGGTATTAATAAACACAACAAAATTGCATTTACACTGTTACAATATCTGTAATAATGTCGGTTACATACTTTTGCACGAAAGGGTATATTACTCTACGAGTAACGGGTATAAATACGTATGGTTTCTAATTTGAATATTTTTTTGCCGTGTAGAGTGGACTCGACAGAGGACTCAACTAACCATGATTGCAATGACTGTGCAGGATCCGCCGCAGTCAAACTGTGGCACTAACCGTAATTGTTGACTACGACTGCGACGTCTCCTGCTGACTTCCTTTGTGCCCGCTGTCATTTGTACAATTGACAATTGTGATTGCATATGTTATAATGCAGTGGCTGAAGGTGCGGCGGGAATGGGGACGGGCTGGGGGGATGGGGGGCGGATTGACATTGAGCCAGTGCGTAGTTGCTGCATTTCTATTTCTGCTGATTACGGATGGCGACATCAAACGATGAACTGCGGATGAATGGGAATGTCAATCTAATGAACACGAGCTGTGATTCCCAGTTATTGCACACTGGACGAAGATTTTGTTTCATGAATTCCATAAAAAGTGGATTTTTTTATTTAATTGCTTTTTTAGCATGTAATCTCATTTTAATATCATCAAAAATTAATTTTATTCAGAGAATCGACTGCAATGAGCAGTGGGGATATTGAATTTCTATTCATGTATTTTAAATTAAATAAATTTTGGCGTGTTAATAATAGAGGATTAGTATAAACAGTATTGATTTATGCTCAGATATGTATTTAATTTAAACGAATATCAAATTTGATAAGCTTAATACAGCCACAGAACTTTTTTAGGTACAGCTTTTTTATGTGGACTATTTATTTTTCAATTCAACTAGAATTCTCATTAGATTTAAATTTCTTTGTTGGTCCTTCGTCTTGCTTAAATTTAGTCTCCATTTCCTGAAAAATCCCTCGAGCTGCCCGTTGCACGTATTCCAGTTGCCACTCTCTGCTGATTTTTCATTTTGGCATTGTGCCGCTGCAAAGCTTCGACTAGTTGTGAATGCGTTTGGCGTCCAGAGACCAGGCTTTTCCACAGCGTGCCGCGCCCAGAAAACGGATTTTCCGAATTGGCTGAAATGGCTGAAATGGCCAAAAGTGAGGACCGAGCCCAGCAGGACGAAACGCCGAAACTGCCGGTCCCTGTGAAAGGAGACGAGACACATGGAGGCCATAAACCAACTGCATTGTTTGCATACTTTCGGCTGAGCTCAACTTCTCCTCAAAGTGCAATTGGGATTTCGGATTGGGTCCTCTGCGGACGAAGGCCCCATTTTAAGCTATTGAAAATTGTCGTCGTCCTGTGCGCCCCACAAAGAGTCCCAGTGTGGAGCCACGTTTTCCAATCAGCCCGTTCACACTTTCAGGCGCAATTATGCGCAAAACTTTCGCTCGCATCGAAAGCGCTAACTAAGCGCATTCAAGTGGGCCAAACTGGTCAATTGATTTTCGTTGTTTGGCTTTGATCTCGGTCGTGTCATTGTTGCAGTTGAAGCGAGCCGAAATTGAGTTTCATTTGAGGCACATTGAGTTAGCCAAGCAAAACTAGGAAGTTATGAAAGTTCTTTAAAGAATCGTGAGCAGGAGGTAAAAACCTAAATATTTGTATGAAGGCTCTGAAAAATAATTTCTTTGTGGGAATTATTTATATATGCAATCAATATATTTATTTAAAGAAAAATGTTAATAGATACGTTGGAAATTATAAAAAAAATATTTATTTTAATAAAAGTTTTAATGGATAGGTTGGTAATAAAAAACAATTTTTTTTTCTTTAAATGTTTTATTTTAGAGAAATAATACCTAAAGAAACTATCCAATTGTTCGAAACTTTTACTTGAAATGCAAGCTCCATAGTAAGCTAGTTTAGTTTATTTGTTCTGTCCTTAGCTTCCCTTCTTTCTCTTGCCTTCCCTTCCAGCCACTAGCAATTGAGCACAGAATTCTTGACACATTTTTGTTATGGTCATGTAAAAGTCAACGGCTATGGCCAAATAAAGGACGACACGCTGCCCCGAACACCGCACCCGGCATCCCGATCATAAGCTGGTGTCTGTAACAAGTGGGCCACACTGTGCCACAAATGCGATTACGTATACGCAACGTGTGAGGCTGTCGCCGGCCATTTGCTGGATGAGAGCGAATGGGACGCAGCAAAGGGCAAACTAAACGCCGGAGAAAGCTGAGGAGAATACGGAATGATGTGTGCGTAGGAATAAAGTATACGCCCCGTTCTCTAGCTTGAGTTTATTTGTGGGACACGCAGCGCATGTGAGCTGTCCTGTCTGCTCCAAGTTCGAAGATTTAAGGATTCGTGCCCTGCCAGCGGCAAGACTGCGGCGGACGACACGTGTTCGCCTTAAATATTTATTTGTGCGGCAGCAGGTTCGCCTCAACAACTGAGGCATAGTTGGCCAAAGATTCGCCAAACTTTTACCGCACTCAAAAATTTGTCAGCGGCTCAATCTTCTCCCTGAGCAAATCGCATTAGCGTCATCTGGCCACAATTCGAGTCTTAAATCTCGCCGGAGTGGTGAAAGTTAAATACAAAGAAAGATAAAAAGCCGGATTAAAGTGGACTATTAAATCAATAATGTGGCGATGAGAAAACAGAAAGGGAAGTCAGTAGATTGTAACAATCGTCGGCACTTGACTTAAAAGCAATCTATGGAATATGCAAATTCTATTGCCCTGCTTTTCACTATCTGGTTCTCACTTATAATCGCAACTGACATACATTTAAAAAAAGTGTTGAAGAAAATTTGAGGGTTTTAAAGGGAGTAAAGGTGAGTATTGCTAAGTTGATGTGCGTAGTTATTTCTGTTCTTAACTTGGTAAAAGTATGTAGCCATAAAAAGCAATCAAAGGTAGCACATAAAATCCCTTAAGAATTTCACGAGTTTTTCAATCGTTGTCTTACCAAGAAGACAAACCAAAATAACCCAACTTTAGCCTGCCCTCAACCTCCGGGTAATCTCTTTCAATGCCCCATATATATACATACTTTCACTTTATACCAAAGATTCTCTCACCTTGGCATTAACTCTAAAGCGCCGCCCATCAACCAATTTCTTATCGAAGGACACAAAAGAAAGCTGGCAATCCAGTACTTCCTCTACAAACACACACACAAACACACACCCACACACACTCGCAAGGGAAGCCATTGAGCACATATGCCAAAATCAGGATGTGGCGAAGAGGACGCCAAAGGATGCGGAACCAAAAGGGAGCATAAATCGCCCTGAAATCTGTGTCAGCTCCGGGAGAACGAGCGTCGAACGCAAAACGATTCCAAGCATTCGCACCCAGAGCCGTGGGAATCCGGATTCCAACTGCCACGCCCTGTTTCTGGTCGGCCCCTGCCTGCCTGACTACCTGTCCCTCCCCCGCCACTACCAACGCCTGCTTGTCAGTTTGACGTCTTGCAGCTGCTTTTGGCATATTCAAATGTGTCGGGGACACTCAAAAAACGCTGCATACCTTACAGCCCCGTTCGGCGAGCCACAGCACTATGGGGAATTTGACCACTTTTTTTGACAAAAATTAATAACCCAAGAACGGAGCAAGATATTCGACTTCTGTTTTCAGCATCGGGTTAAGTTGACCAATATCTATTATCTATAGAAAAATAGAGGGCGTGGCACCGCCCATTATTTTTTTGTAGCTTATCCAAATTTTTAAAAATTCTTAGAGTACTAATTAACAAGTAAAAAGAAGTTCTGTGACAGTATGAGGTTATATTTATTGGAAAATAGTGGGCGTGGCACGCCTTTAGCAAGGTAAAACAGTATTAAGGCAGAATGTAATATAAAACACACCTAAGCATTTGGTGGCCCAATAACGAAAGGAAGTTAATAATGTATAGTTAGACATCTATTTCTCCTAAAAACCTCTTAGAAAAAGTCCTGCTCTTCGTTTTCCAACTCAAGATTGTATTCATATTCTAAGTCCAAAACATTGATTACAGTTTTGGAATCCAGCCAAACTGCATGCTTCCGGCGCAACTGACTTAAATTAGCAAAGGAACTCTTCAACATTTGGGTCAAGCGGTAGCAAAATTTGTTACTTACTTGGTCTACAATACCTAGCATCTTAAATAAAACCAAACACAGCATTCTCCTTTGCGACTTTTCCCTTTGCTTCGAACCTTTTTCCAAACAAATCTTCATTTGGCAATTTGAGGTTATGTCCTAAAAATTTAAATTTCTCGCAGAATCGTAAAAAGTGATATTTTTAATAACATTTATTTCAACAAGAATTTAACACTCTACAAAATGCAATACATCTCGTGGATGGACTCTTCTGGACTCACTTTAAATCCCTAATGAAACATGAGACTTTATCCAAAATATCCAATTGCAAGGCTACTTACATTTATGCTCTATTAAGGGGACAACACGATTTTTTTCTACAAACGAAGTTCACAAACACATAATACAAACCACACAGATTGAAATTCATTTCAAAAATTGTAGTAATAATGTTTAGTTTTTCACTTTCAACCACTTAAAGTTTGCAAAGAAAACTTCATATTGCAGGCGCCTGTGCTTTGCAAATGCAACAGCTGTGTTTATCAGCTGATTCCTTTGTTGTGGCTCCCTCTATAAAAATTTCTGGTATGCAACACTGAAGATTGGTCTATTGTGAATGCATTACACTGAAACTTTTTTGAATTTTCCTACTTTTAGAAAATGGGTTTTTGGCAAAAAAATTGGTCAAATTCCCCACAGTGCACAGGTGCGGGAAGCTGACACCGAAAACGGGGAATAATGGACCGAGGAGAACATCATCGAACATCAAAGTACCTTAAAATATCGTTTAAGAACTGCATCAGAAATTTGGACGATTTAAAATCACTTACAAAGGTGTCTAAAAGTATGCTACTAAATATTTGTAAACTAAATAATACATTACTTTTTTAATGCATACTTCTAGACACCTTTTTAATTTTTTTCTAAGTTTCTGTTATCTTATTAAAAAACCATAACTTTTTTTCACTGTTGGTATATTTTTCACATTTTTTATTATTCTTAAAAACCACGCCATGCTATTAAAGTCATATTACCCTTTGGTACCCTCTGTGGAAATGCAGCTTTCAAACTAAGGCTCAGCCTCATGATGACGATGATGACAAAGCTCTGTAAGGGAGCCGAAGCGAAAGAAGCACCTATCCATATCGCAGATGCATTCCACGTGGGTGTTATGTTAAGTGAAATGGAAGGCTTTGAAAATGGAAAGGGGGATCTATCTTATATGGCGAAAAATCCAGTTGGATGCCTAATAAACGCGACGAAACGGTGTATTCCGATCTGATGGTAACATATTATTGGCAGCTTCAATATGCCTCCCCCACATACATTATTTCGAGTTAACTCATTTCACAGTTGAATGACACAAGCCATTTCGCGGTTACATTACACTTTAATGTGCTTTATATAATCGAGCTGCTAAAAGTGACAGCAAGAAAAGTCTTTACTTTGGTTAAAGACCAAACAAATCAACACAATTAATATATGCAGGTATTCCTCTATAGCGATCTTATATTAGTGGACTGATTGTTGTGTACAAATAAATTGGGATATGTAAATAGAAGAAATTCTGCGAATTAAACTTGGTTCTGATTGATTTTTAAAGCTAGCATTTTCTGCAAAAAGTACCCAAAAATCAACAACTGAATCCTCTTCACAAAGTTGTCGTCGTAAAATTCTCTTTCCGCTGTAAACCCGAAAGGAAGCGAAATTGCGTTTAAGTTTAAAATTTCATGGGCCACTTTGGGTGGCGCATTTAAGGGCTGGCAAACGGTTGTCAATTTGCACGGCGAAAGTGAAGCCATTAATTGTCCCACTACCCATTCCGATTCCCCGAGCTCAGGCAATCAAGGTTACGCAGTGGGGGCGTATTTGAATGGACCCGCCCTCTGCCAACCCACCGCCCACCGCCCCCATGAAACTGCCAATTGGCGACGACATTGAGGATTGACCAGGACACGAACAACAACACGGGGCAGGGACGGCTACAACTACATCAACATCAACATCAAGGATCCGGATGTGGGGGCCTTGGAGTTCCATTTAATTGTTTTGCAGGACGCACGTGTTTTGCATGCCAAAGGGATTGCGGAGCAAAGCTTCTAATTTCTGTTTGTGGTTCCCGTTTTTGGCATTGCATCCACGTATACGCGACCGCCTTTTAATTAGCCAACTCAGGCGACTCAGTCCAATGAACTAGCCATCGACACCGCTGTCGCCGGCGCCTCACTTAATTAGCCAGGTCCAGAAACCCAGGTGTCGAGCTATGGGCGAAAATTGTGGCTTAAACCGCTGCGCGTGGCGGCAATTCAATTTGGGCCGCTGAACATGTCGAAAAATATCCGAAACGAAGGCCTCGGGTTAGAGTGCACAGCGGAGGGCAAACGAACGGTAATTGTGCTGCTAGCTAAATGCAAACGAGGTAAAGTCACTTACACTAACTATGGTCAAAGCAAAAATAATATTAGTTTACCCGAAAACGGAAATAAGACTGTGTTATAAAATAAACGTATTTTTATTTCGCTTTGAATAGCCATTTTTAAATGTTTTCGCAAATGCCCCTTCAGAAGGATTCTGAGACAAAAGGTCCTTAAAAGTGGAAAATTCTGTTTTTGGCAATAAAAGATTTGATACGTGCAAGTTTTTACTTTTCAAACCCCAATCACCAAAAAATTGTATGATATTTATACCCTTGCAGAAGGTATTATGATTTCAGTCAGAAGTTTGCAACGCAGTGAAGGAGACATTTCCGACCCTATAAAGTATATATATTCTTGATCAGCATGACTAGACGAGTCGATCTAGCCATGTCCGTCTGTCCGTCTGTCCGTCTGTCCTTCCGTCTGTCCGTCTGTTTCTACGCAAACTAGTCTCTCAGTTTTAAAGCTATCGGGCTAAAACTTTCCCAAAAGTCTTATATCTATTGCAGGTAGTATATAAGTCGGAACGAGCCGGATCGGACAACTATATCATATAGCTTCCATAGGAATAATCGGGGAACAAAATGTAAAAAAATTATATCTTGGGTGTTTTTGAACCTATAACCTCCTACTTTTGGAAATGCCATTTTTTATCTAATTCTGAATTTCGAATAAAATCAAAATCGGACGACTATATCATATAGCTGCCATAGGAACGATCGGAAAATTAATGGGAATATAATAGGAAATAAATTATTGCTTCGTTGACTTTTATTGTATTCTCTTCTACTCTGGGATATGAGTCTTTTTAAATGTTTTCGAATTTCGATTTTCGATTGTCGTCAACTGTCAACGACATCAGACGTATTTTTGTATCGCTCCGCCGAATGATTATAAAATATAGTGAAAATAACCGAATTAAATTCGCGAAAAGACGCTCTGGGTAGGCATGGGTACAAGTGCTCGTGTTGCCCATGAAAATTTTAAGATTAGTGAATTAAATTACTAATATAAACTATAAATTATAAATTAAAAGCCAACGTGTCAGAGTGCAAGCTCTGAAATTTAATTAAAATGAGCACAGCTCGGCAACAACAACAAGACGAACGTCGACTTTCGTCAATCAGAAACAATGCTTACCTTTGTATACGAGCTGATGAGTCAATAGTACCAACGAAAACTGCAACATTGCAAGTGAACACAGCGAGAGCGCGCTCGCTCTCCCCTGCATTACTATGTGCAAGCGGCACAGCACCCAATGAGCCGTGGAGTGCCCAATGCCCCTCCCCCGACCCCTACGACCTTATAAACAATATAACAACAACGACCAGCACAATGCCCGTATTTTCCACTATGACTTCGACACTAACAACAACAACCAACACAACAACAACTACATCTACTGCAGTCACTCAGCGCCCGGCATCGTCAGCTCTGACCGGCAAGCTCCCCATCCCCCAACAAAAAATTACGAAAAATGCTAACGGAACGTTAATACAAACTGGAATCGATCGCTATGTGCAAATAAAAAGAAAATTAAGCCCGCAATCTTCTAGAAAAACCAATGCATCAAAAGTATCAAAATCGAATACTATCACTGTCCCGAAAAATCCGCTGACCAATAATAGATTTTCGATTTTTAGTGACACAAACGAAGATAATGCTGCCACTCAAACAACCACGGCTAAGAAACCAAGGCCACCTCCCATATATGTTCGTCACGGAAATTGTGCTGAGCTAGTCAACAAAATAATTGACCAAATTGGAGCTAACAAGTTCTATGTCACTTTTATAAAAAGAGGAAACATAAATGAAACCAAAATTCAGGTAAACGACGAACAAGATTATCGATCAGTGGCCAAATACCTAGATGAGGGAAAAACCAATTACTATACCTACCAACTCAAAAGCAGCAAAGGCCTACAAGTAGTTATCAAAGGAATTGAATCAACAGTTCCAACCATTGAAATAATAGATGGGCTTAAAGAAATGGGTTTTAATGCCAAATCGGCTATAAACATAATAAACAGAAACAAAATTCCCCAGCCAATGTTCAAGATAGAACTGACGCCTGAAAATATGCCTTTAAATAAAAATGAAGTTCACCCAATATACAAGCTTCAATATCTATTGCACCGCAGAATCACGGTTGAGGAACCCCATAAACGGAATGGACCCGTCCAATGTACGAATTGTCAAGAATATGATCATACGAGAAAATACTGCAAACTTCGCGCAGTCTGCGTTGTCTGCGGGGATGCACATTTAACTATGGACTGTCCTCTAAACAAGGAGAACCAATCTGCCAAAAGATGTAGCAACTGTGGGGAAAACCACACGGCCAACTACAGAGGTTGCCGTATTTACAAGGAGATGAAAAACCGCCTAACCCAAAAAATAACTGCAGCTAGAAACCCAGCCATCCGCCAAAATCTTCCATACATACCATCAACAACGACACCGGGAGTCTCTTTTGCTCAGGCGCTAAGCTACAACAACGGGTCTTACGCTTCAGTTCCAACACCTACATTTAAACAAACCACTCCAGTATTGTTGGAGCAACAGGCAGAAAACACATCCCAATTACCTAGTGGTATAGAACTAATGCTGGCAACTATAACAAAAACAATGGGAGCAATGCAGCAAACGCTGCAGGAGCTTGTGCGCACCCAAAATCTCCTCCTGGAGTTCCTAATCAAACAAAAATCTTAGATGATTACTCTCAAAATATCTTTCTGGAATGCGAATGGCATTTCGCAGCACAAATACGAGCTTATGCAGTTCCTTGATCATTATGACATTGACGCCATGCTCATATCAGAGACTCACTTAACAAATAAAAACTATTTTCATCTTTTTGGCTATACATTTTATAAAACAAATCATCCTGATGGGAAGGCTCATGGAGGTACTGGAATTCTGATAAAGAATCGCATTAGGCATTACGAGATGCCGTCATTCGCTACGACTTATATCCAAGCAACAGCAGTACACCTCGAAACACAAAGCGGCTACCTAAACCTAGCCTCTATATATTGCCCACCGCGCTTCGCTATTACCGAAGAAGAATTCGTAAACTTATTTAATTTATTAGGTGACCGCTTTATAGCAGCTGGTGACTACAACGCAAAGCACACCCACTGGGGATCTCGACTCATCAACCCCAAGGGAAAGCAACTTTACAACGCGATAATAACTCCACGAAACAAGCTTGACTTTATTTCTCCGGGTAAGCCTACATATTGGCCAACAGATCCAAATAAGAAACCTGACCTGATTGATTTTGCTATCACAAGAAGAGTGCCGCAGGCTCATGTTCGTGTGGAGCACTTATCAGATCTATCATCAGATCATTCGCCCATCTTGCTTCCCCTCTACGACCATCCTTAGGTTACAGAACGCCCACATTCTCTAACTACGGGTAAAACAGATTGGCTCAAATACAGAAAGTATGTAAGTACCCATATTGATGACTGCCCAAACATTTCCTGTGAAGAAGACCTCGACAATTCAGTTGAAGCGTTAGTGAATGTTATTACACTGGCTGCACAACATTCCACGCAACCAATAACATCTAATAAACCATTTAACCGCAGACGTGCTTCTAGGCACATCGAAGAACTGATATACAATAAGAGAAGGCTTCGTCGAGAGTGGCAAGCACATAGATCCCCAGCCTCCAAGGAGCGCCTAAAAATAGCCAACTGCATACTCCGCAAAGCATTAGAAGCTGAGAAAAATAGAGATGAACTATCCTTTATGAAGCAACTCTCACCAAATAGCAAACGATACCCACTGTGGAAAGCTAAGTCAGGAATATGTCCACCAATAGAAAGTGAATCACCCCTACATACGCAAACAGGAACTTGGGCCCGCAGCAACGAAGAGAGGGCAAATACATTTGCCCTCCATCTAGAAAATGTCTTCAAACCACTTCCAGCAACGAATAGCTTTGTGCTGCCAATAATCTCCAATCCTGAAGCTAGCGCGCAAGTTATTTTCCATCCAGAAGAAGTTACAAGAATCATACAGTCCCAAGACAAAAAGAAAGCGGCGGGTCACGATCTCATCACCCCAAAAATGATTATAGAACTGCCAAACTGTGCAATACATCTTCTAACCATAATATTTAACAGCATGATGAATTCGGGATATTATCCTCAACAATGGAGGAAGTCTGTCATCATAATGATTCATAAAGCCGGAAAGGACAAGTCCCAGCCATCGTCATATAGGCCAATCAGCCTTCTGCCGTGCCTATCAAAGATATTTGAAAAGCTGCTCCTCAATCGCATCAAGCAATACCTACAAGCCCACAATGCAATACCAATGCACCAATTCGGATTTCGTGAAAAACACGGAACTATTGAACAAGTGAACCGGATAACCTCCGAGATACGAAATGCATTTGAAAGGCGAGAATATTGCTCCGCTGTCTTTCTGGATGTCGCACAGGCCTTCGACCGCGTGTGGCTGGACGGCTTAATTCATAAAATCAAATTAATACTTCCACAAAGCATCCATACAATTTTGGAGTCCTACCTACAGAAAAGAAGCTTTGCAGTGCGATGCAAAGATTTCCTCTCTGATTATCATCCAATAAAAGCTGGAGTACCCCAAGGAAGTGTGCTTGGGCCGACATTGTATATTATTTATACAGCCGACCTACCGACATCCACTCTTACAACAACCTCAACCTTTGCTGATGATACTGCCATCCTAAGTCGATCTAAATGTCCTCTTAGAGCAACGCAACACCTAGCAGATCACCTCGTGCTTCTAGAACAATGGCTAGCAGACTGGCGCATAAACGTTAACGAACAAAAATGTAAACATGTTACTTTTACCCTAAACAGGCAAACCTGCCCTCCGCTATCCCTGAACAACATTATTATGCCACAAACAACTGAAGTAACATATCTAGGAGTCCACCTGGATAGACGACTCACTTGGCGTAAACATATCGAAGCTAAGAGAAATCATCAGGGACCGTAACGATTATGAGTTTTATGGAAAAAACTCACAAATAATCTTTATTTGTGATTTTTATGTCAAAAGACTCCAAAGTAAACGTTATTTGAGATTTTTATTTTTTGAAATCTTAAATAATCGTTATTTGAGATTTTTATTTTTTCAAATCTCAAATAATCGTTACATGGGAGTTTTATTTTTTCAAATCTGAAATAATCGTTATTTGGGATTTTTATTCATAAAACTCACAAATAAAACTCTATTCGCTCCTGTGTCTTCAGCTTGCATCCAATTACATAGAAATTTAGCAAAGGCCACTTTTGGAAGTTTATCTACTGGATGCAACAACATTTTCGCGGATTGGACCATTAAATCCAACACTTTTCTTATGATCTATAAAAATCGTAAGCGAATGATGAAGCGACTGAAGTTACAGTAGCTGTTACATGAGTACACATAGGTACGGCCATTATCCTCTGAAGAATTCGCGGTTTTTAATTTAATTTCATTAAACGCCATAAGTGATGCTTTTATACTAATACAATTGACAAAGTCATATTCTTCTTAAGAATTCGCGGTTTTTATTTAGATTTTTAAGTTCGTGATACTGATCAAATATTTACCCTGGTGAATCATAATTGCTAAAGGCTCCTGCTTAACAAAATAAAAAACCGCGAATTCTTTAGAAGAATATGACTTTGTCAATTGTATTAGTATAAAAGCATCACTTATGGCGTTTAATGAAATTAAATTAAAAACCGCGAATTCTTCAGAGGATAATGGCCGTACCTATGTGTACTCATGTAACAGCTACTGTAACTTCAGTCGCTTCATCATTCGCTTACGATTTTTATAGATCATAAGAAAAGTGTTGGATTTAATGGTCCAATCCGCGAAAATGTTGTTGCATCCAGTAGATAAACTTCCAAAAGTGGCCTTTGCTAAATTTCTATGTAATTGGATGCAAGCTGAAGACACAGGAGCGAATAGAGTTTTATTTGTGAGTTTTATGAATAAAAATCCCAAATAACGATTATTTCAGATTTGAAAAAATAAAAATCCCATGTAACGATTATTTGGGATTGGAAAAAATAAAAATCCCATGTAACGATTATTTGAGATTTAAAAAAATAAAAATCTTAAATAAAGATTACTTTTAATTTTTATCATAAAAATCATAAAATAAAAGTTTATTTTATTTTTGGAACATGGAGGAAAAAACAAAATTTTTGGTATATAGCCCATATATGTAGCTCAATTCCTTCTTGGTGATTTTTATTTTTCAATAACGATTATTTTCGGTCCCTGGAAATCATTTAAAATTTAAAGCCAGCAATCTACATTGGCTAATTAACGCCCGCTCGCCACTAAAATTAGAGTACAAAATACTTTTGTATAATGCAGTCCTAAACCCAATTTGGACATACGGATCCGAGCTATGGGGAAACACATGTGCCAGCAACTTAGAAATAATCCAGAGAGCTCAATCAAAGATATTGAGAACTATAACAGGAGCACCCTGGTATATACGAAATGAAAATATTCATAAAGATCTAAACGTAGGCTTAGTTAAAGACGAACTCGACAAAGCGAAAGCAAAGTATAATCTCAAGCTCCAGGCCCATCCTAATGACCTTGCGCGGTCTCTAATCTGGACCACAAGCTATACACGACTCCGGCGAAGAGACCTCCCCACCCAGCAACAATAGTCAGGGCCGTTATTCTTAATAATTAATTTGTAATTAATTAAAATATATAAACTAGATTAAGATTTGCAAACTTGTCGTTAGTCTCTAAGAGAGAAGATTCGATAAATAAAAACCCGTTAAAAAAAAAAAAAAAAAATTTCGATTTTAATTTTATCAATATCGCGCAACTATATCATATAGCTGCCATAGGAACGAACGGAAAATTAGTCATTAATAGGAATTATCTGCAAGGGTATATAAGCTTCGGCTGGCCGAAGCTAGCTTCCTTTCTTGTTTTTAGCTGAGTTATAACCGAAAGAAGGCATAGTCATAGACATACAGCAGGGGTCAAAATAATAGTAGTGGCACAGCCCCTAATCTTTAAGCGCCTAGTTGTAGTTGAATTCGTATTAAAATACAATAATGATTGCGATTCAAACTTGAAGACTTGACTTAGCCTTTTGAATATTTAAATATAGTCATATTTAAATATTTTTTTCCGAAACTAAATTTGTATTTTAATTAAACATATGTAGATTTGTTCTTTTTTCTGCATATCACTTCGTTTATCAAAGCGGCGTAAGTGAGCTGCGTCAGTTGGTTCGCTTTCCAGCAGGGTGTGTGCCGACCAGCAAACGACAATGGCAGCCAAGTACAGTCCCGGCAAAAAGTGCGCTTAAAACAAAGCTATGTGGCAAGGAGGCCCTGCTTTTTGGGGGAGTGCTGGATGGCAAATTGCATGCGCTTGACCTCGACGCGACTCTAGATGCTGTGAGGTGCTGCCCTGTGGGTCATGCCCCCTCTGTATTCTCTATTTTCGGGGGCTGGAGCCAAGATGGCGGCGCGGAAGGCCGAGAGGAGGAGCTGCGCTTGAAGGCATCTTTTGTGGCATGTGTACTCAAAACTGCGTGAAAAATTAGCTTCATTGCCAGTTGTGCAGCAACTGCGTGTGTGTTTGTGTGGCAGGCTGTTGCCGCTCGCTCCGCTCCTGTCCCGAAAGTTTTCACTTTTTCCCCCAGTTTTTTTCTATTCCTCTATTTTTTTTCCGTTTTCGGCTGCGCTTTTGTCATGACTGCATGCAGCAGCTGGGAAAGAACTGGCAAAGGCTGGTAGTTGCCTCACATTTTGTGGCTTTGGCATTGCACGACAATGTGCTGCCTCCGAGCGGCTGAGTGGCTAATAAAATGCCCCAAATTGCAAGTGCGTGCTGTTTTCCAAGTTTTCCCTGATGCTGGTGGAGGCTGCAATTTCATTCTCACTTTTTTATGGTATTGAGAAGCTTCTGCGGCACGAATACACACATCATACGGTCAGTGCTTCGATTCTTTAAACATATTCCTTTATGCATTAAAGCTTTTCAGGCATCAAAATGGTTGAGTTCTATTTTTTTTAGCATATTACTATTTATCATCTCCTATCGAAAGGTTTTTTATTAATTTGTATACCCAACACTTTTACACTTAATGTCAATAAATATCTTTAAACTTTTGTATACTGTCTAAGCAATTTATAACAAAGATTACCAGGATTTTGTAAATCCGACGTACGCTAAAAAAATAAAAAAGTGGAAGAAGTATGGAAAATCATTATGAAATTTTGCCGTCTTTCGTTTAGACCTCATGCCTTTCGTACCTAGGCAGCATTTCCCGGCCAAGCAAGAAGATTTAGCAGAAAATCCTCGGTTCCTTCTCCCGAGAATTCAAAGAATTTCCCGTGAAATCTGTTATCTGTCTGAGTGTGCCTGCATCCTCTGTATGAGTGTGAGTGTACGTGTGTTGTTTTTGCATTTGTCATCGCAAACTGTTTTACTGCTTACGAAGCAGCCAATTTGGAGGGAACCCCCACCCCATCCAGCCCATTTTCCCCGCCCTGTTAGAGTTTCCCGGCTACAATGTTCGTACACTGCGGAAAAAGTGACATATTATCATGTTAATTTGTGTATAAAAATAGAGCAATATTAACCGTTCTATGTTTATCAAATACCACTTATCCATACTTTGGTATTTATGATGTTTTAAATATTCCATGATCTATATTTTGTATTTATTATTTTACTGCTTAAATAATAAATCTTAGTTAAATTAAAACCATTTTAAAACTCCATTTTTATTTGTAAACACCAATTTATTATACCAAATATTTTTTTTGCCGTTTTTTAGAGTATCTCTGTGGAAGGAAGCAACGCACACAGAAAAAAGAGCAGTGGCAAAAACAAGGAATCGTAACTGAAAATTTATTGTAAGCCACGTGCGATTTGAAAACGGCAAACAAAGTGCACTGGCATCGGTGTGTGTGGATGTTGAATGGGGTTGGGGGCCTTTTTGGGGAGCTAAAGGACAGGTGAGCCAGGGGAAAAGCATAAGAGAGAGTTTTTGGTAGAAAGTACGGACGAAGAGAGTGGGAGAGAAATCGTTCCCTTGGGCAAATCCAATTAAATTGTACTGAAACGAAATTTCGGACACCAACATTGTGTTTGTTTGGACACAAAACCCAAAATACTTGGGGTCCTGAAATGTGGTTTTAAGCGGTGGAAATGTTGAAGAAATATGAAGTTTTCAATCCTAACGAATGTATCAAAAATTATAGTCATTAAACCCAAGTTATTGTTATAAGTTATTGATATTTAAATTATTATAATTTATTTCTGAACTTAAAGCTTAAACAGACGTTAGTTAGCTATAAAATTATATTTTTGAAATACTCATTTCACACATTTTTATAGCATTACTCTATCTATCCCGTGTATATTCACCAGTGTTTCCAGTAACGTTAGTCACATAATTTTCCCCATTTTGCAACAAAGCTGTTCTAATGTCAATGGATTTTGTTGCGAGACATAAAATGGATTGCTAAATTTGAAACAAAACCAGCAAAAAGTTGCTCGAGCTCTTGCTCTTGCTCTCCATTTTAGTTCCTGGCTCTTTGTCCCAGTTCGATTTGGTGTTCAAATTGGAACTAGATGGAGCATAGGTGGTGGCCAAAAGGGGTCAGAGGGAAGGCAAGGGAGGGGAAGGGAGGGGAAGGGACAGCAGACACATGGCCAAGTGAGACAGAAAGCCGCCGTAGGCACAAACACAAGCACACAAGGACGAGAAGGACATGGCAGTCAGTCAAGTGTAAGAACAAAGTACTCGAGGGCATATCCCAGGCCGAGCTTAAAGAGGGCCAAAATGATTCTGGCACCTGGTTTTGGGGCTCAAGAGTGGGGTTTTTGGGTGGTTGGAGGACCATCAGACAGCATCCTGCCGAACAACCAATCCCACCCACCCGTATTGACACACATAAAGTAGCTTAGTGATTGACAAATAACAAATAGACACGTAACTAAGCTAAGCGCCTGGCTGGCAGGGCAGCAAACATTGATTTGATTAACTTTTGACAATGGACCTGAGAGGCCCGAAAAGGATTGTCCGGGCCGAAATTGGATTAAAATAGGTTACGAAACCTGCCAGTACATCTTTGTATATGATGTTCAGGGGAAACCAAGTTTTGGAAAATATTTCTGTTAGTTCGGTTGTCAGTTAATATAGAAAGGTGTCAGGGAACAGATGATCGAAACTTTTTTAATTTTGTTTTGGCTAATATTTTTGTAGCGTAGATACCTTACTTCCTTCAAAAATTGCTAATCTTACAGTTTTTCAGCATTCTAGATTTCTGCCTGTACTAATTTTATATCCAAAAGTGTCATGGAAAAGTGTCAATTTGGATTTCTATCATGGTGTTTCAAAAATATTTCTGTTCGGTAAGATGCCTTTCTCCATTCAGAATTTTCTAATCTCACAGTTTCCCATCACGCACAATAGAAAGTTTCTGCTTGTAAAAATTTGCAATTTTTGTTATTGTTTTGCTTTTGTGTTTGTCTTTTGATTCGGTTGGGGGGGATAGGATGGGGTTGAGGGTGGTGCAGGGAGGGAATCCCTGCGGCGGAGTAAGTTCCTTCGTGTGTGTGTGAGTCCGGTTCTGATTTCAATTCCGAGTGGGTGTGTGTGTCGGCTTGATTGTGTTTGTATGCCGGAGTGTGTGGCTGTGTGTGTTTACTTGGTATTGGCCACTTGGGTATAAATATAATTAAAAGCGGGATTTCATTTTGGATTTTCTTGCCGGTCTCTTCCTCGAAAGGGGTAAAAGCTGATTGGCAAGAGACGAGTCGAAGGGGATCCCAAAAAGTAAGGGGAAATCCTGCTCTGTATGTATGCGACTGTATGTGTTTCTAGGGTTGTGCGATAGAGCGAGGGATAAGCATCTTATGTGCGTGGCTCCGAGTGACTGAAATCTGCCCTGAATGGCTTCCGCAGTAATAAAGTGGCAGCAGTTGAAGCAGTTCAGCACGAGCAGTTCGCCTGAAAAGTTCCGCCCAGTCAGAAGGGAAAGATAAGACCGAAAGGGGAATTGGATGGTTGAAAGAACTGAAAAATTGAAATCGCTTCAAAGTGAAATTATTAACTATAGCACTCCAAACTAGTTTAACTCGCAGCCGTCAAAAAAATGTTGAATAAAGTTGAATCCTTTGGGACGCTTCTTCTGCGATTTTAATAATTCTTTTTATGGAAAGTTGTGAAAGTCTTTTCAATTTTAATTTGCTAAAAATGGGATTCATATGCTGAAGACTCCACAGATTAAATTCAATTAAAATTCCACAATAAGCTTATTGCCACTCTAATTTTTATCCTTAATCAGAGTTCATAAATCCCTCTTTCCTTTTTGACTGATTCATCAGGGCTTTCATTTAACCAAATATCTGAGAAAGCTGGGGAGATTATTGCATTGTCCTACAGCTGAAAAAAGAATCCGGGTCAGCTGGTCTAATCTGGAACAGCTCGCTTCCGTAGAAATGTCAGACATAAATCATTGAAACGCACATTGAAACTCCTGCAGCTCAGCTCTTCGCCCACAAAATCCGAGAGCGAGATGGAAATTGAAATTCAAAGAGCATTCCACATATTTAATGTTTCGCACACGCCATTCAAATGCCATCCAGGAGGCGAAGGAGGCTGAGGACTCTCAGGACCAGGCCCAAAAACTGAGCCGAACTAACAATTTATGCGCTCAGTGTGCGTTATTTATGATGCGAGCCATTTTGAGAGGGGGAGGCGGGGCTGCGAGTTTCGGGCGATGAGCGGTGCTGGCACACAAAAAATGGCACAAACTTGCTATAAAATAAATTAATCTTCCGCACAACACTTGTCAAATGGGCGTGGCCCGCCCACCTACACCCCCTCCGCCCTTTTCCCGCCCTTTTCCCGCCCTTTCTCCCTTACCAGTAGAGTCTGGCTCATTTGGAGCGCCGTCATCATCATCATCTGGAGCATCTGGAGGGCATTGTCGTCCTTGCTCCTTCCGTCCTCGCCTTGTTTTAACATCCGTTGCTGCTATTTTCTAGTTTTTCGGGAAGGTATACTGATATTTTGATTTTAAATAAATTACATTATACAATTTAAGGAAATAGAAAACTATAGAAACATATTTAAAATCTTTCTTTACTATAATTAATTAAATCGACCTCATAATTAAAATCTATACAATACTGCAAGGATTAAATGATTATTTTAAATTTTATTATTATTTCCTAATAATAAATGAAGTTATTCCGAACTTTGTTAATCACAGAACGTTTAGGTACTGCCTTATAATATCTATTAGTTTATTAGTATTACTATTTACATTTTTTACTTGCGTTATTGTTTCTTTTTCCACCAGAACCACAGGGTATTTAGCAGTTTTTAAATTACACTACTCTTCCAGGTTTTCTTTTTTAAGGGGACTTTCCTTCAGTGTCAATGCGACCATTGTTTCCCTTGATTCGACTGCTGCTCGTGATTTTTCTTGGTCTTCCCTGGCGACTTCGCTTTCCCCCGCTTTTCCCACTTCCCCGCTTTCCGCAACTCTTCACACCAAATGTGTTTACTTCTGCGCCATTTATCTTGCTTTGGCGCCTCGCTAGCACAATAAGCGAGTGGGAGCGAGAGGGGAAGTCGGGGATAGGGGGTGCCAGAAAGAGAGGGCTGGAGGCCTGGCCTTGCCGGAGCTTTCTTTCCGTTTCTATTCGCCTGCTCTGTGAATGGAAAAGTCAGCGAGGAAATTCCGAAATGCCGCTGCCGCTGTCCCTGTCTTTGCTTTCTTGGTAACAATTTAATTTTCCCCGCATAGTTTTCCCGACGCTGGCTGCGTTTAATGGCAGGCAAGTGTTTTCCAGACGGATTATACTTTTTGGCCTCGCGAATTAAATATGCAAACGAGACAAGATTTCTGCTGATTACTAGAGCGAATTTGCATGGCCCACATTTTGTGGATGTTATGCAATCGCAGGCAAAAACTTTTGTGTTGCGCCCCTCAAGCTCTACTCATTAATAATTCATTATTTAAGTGATCAGTGTCATAAGGACCTTGTAATCCCCATCCGCTGGTCGAAAGTTTGCCCCGCAAATCCTCGGGCACACAACTTGATGATTGAGCAAAGACTTTGCGTGTTTAATAGCTGCCACTAAATCGCTAGTTAAACACAACACAGGCAAACTGGCGATTACTTCGACACAAAGCCAGCGGCAAAATGGATCAACCAGAAGCCACTGAACAGCCAGCACTAGCGGCATTGTCGCTGAGTCCACACAATAAATGCCAGTGTACACTGAGAACAAATCTTAGATATCGATTTATTACTTATTTTATTAGACCAATTTTCAGGAAAACTATTTATCTAGCAAACAATACATTCATTAAAACGGCTTTTGAAATCACTTTTTGGGTTTTTGAAATCACTTTTAAATTTTCAAACAAAAGGTGTCTAAAAGTATGCAACAATATTTTTTTAACCTAAAAGTCATACAAATTTAATCTAAAAGACGAATATCTTTTATTCACTGCATACTTTTAGGTATTTAAAAGTGATTTCATAAGCCTGGCTATTTCTGTGGCACCACCGATTATTTTATTTTCTTGTGGATGTTAAAAGCTCAATTCCTATTAAATAATCACTTATTTTACTGCCAGTGTAATAAGAAATATACATTTTAGGTATCGAACAGAACACATTGTACATCCACATAGGAATTTCTGTAGCCCGGAGCTTTATTGATTTGTATTCTGACCTTTCTATAGCCAATCTATTTCCAGTGTATGTGGCTGAAACAATTGGAGTTTCACTAGGAACCCCTGTAGAAACCCATTGACAATGGCCCATTGAATGGCCATTACTGAGCCGAGTCCAACGTGGCCCTCCTTCATTCTTCCATAAATCAGGACAGGCCAAAACAATTTGTTAGCCAATCAGCCCCACGTCAAAAATGCCCCCAACCGTTCTTCAAAAAAATCGTTCTAAAAACTGTAAGCGCAAAATTCCGTAAATTCGGCAAAGTGGTTGATATAACATTTTTGGCCGCAGTTCGGCGCGAGCAGCTGCCGCTGACAGTGATGCACTGTCTATGAAGTCTGCGGAAAAGTCCCGGCCCGAAATTCTGCACCTAATGGCGGGGGCCGCATTCATATTTATTAACTTGGCCAGCACAGAGACCCTGACCCGACATTCTGGCGTTCTGGCGTATGGGGCCAGTCGGCAACTAAAGCCGACCTTGCTGACAAATCTCACTTCAATCAACTGGGCGGGGCCGCAGGGCCACCGAGAGGACCGATTCGAGGGATTGGGAGGTTCCGAAGGAAATGCGGAACGGGTATCAATCAATAGCCATTGATTCGAACCAGTGGGCGGGACATGGTCTCGTTGGCGCCAATTAAGTGCCCATAAAAAACGAGCTTCATGCGCTGCCAGTTTGTTGCTTGTTGCCCGATTGTCTCAAAAGCCAGTGCACGTGTATGTGGGCATTAGTGCTGCCGGTTTTTCCTTCTTTTTTGCTTTTCTCGCTCTTGAATTTGTGGGGTCTCCAAGTGGCCGTTAGGGGAATTCAAGCCTTGCAGATTCAGACTCCGAGGAGATGGTCCCAAATGCCGTTTCTTCCTGCTTTAAACTTAAATCGATTAAAAATGGTCCTTCACTCGAGGTTCTCAACTCAAACTATTTAAAAAGTTCGGTACAAAATAAATTGATATTTTTAAAAAACGCTTGCATTTTTGTATCAGGTTTATATAGGTTATATCTATAGGTTTAAACGCTTTATTGTCTTTGAAAGTTAGTTAAAAAACTGAAAAGTTGTAACTGTATCAGTGGCGCCATCTTTGGGAACATCCTCGGATTAACTGGCAGTGTGGAGGAAAATGTTTGCCCAAGGAGCCAGCCACTCGCAAGTACTTCACATGCCCACCATTCTGCCAGAATGGGGAGTAAGGAGAAAGTGGGGGAAAATAGAAAGTAGGAGGACTTAGGGACGAGGAAAGTGTCGGAGAAGTGTGTCAACTCAACCCACGGCAGTCAACATAGGGCTCATGTTGTGTAGTTTTGCATACTTTTGGCGCCTCAAATGTTTGCTCGGTTTTGGGCGGGGGGCGTGGCCAGTCAGGGCGAAAATTCCAGCATTAAAACTATTTTGCATATCTGTTGCATTTTCCCCCCGAGCTGCGGGAGCCGAGCCAAAACCCAAATGTAATTAGCAAATGGAAGTGGCAGTTTGTTCTTCGAAAACATTAATTAACCAGTTGTGGACTTTGGAGGCAGCTACAGCTTTTTTATTAATTAAATTTACTGGCGGACGAATATATTCTTACAGAATTACACTTCGGGGAGACATTCCAAAAATAATTTTTAAAGTTCCCTTTTAATGGTCACTTGTTTGGCCAAATGACTCTGCATTTCATAACAAACCTATGACCCAATCAATGATACAACCTTTTGCAACAGTATTATATCTATTTTTCAAGGTATACATCACTCAAAAAAAGACATAAGGTATAAAAATCTTTGTTTATATTAAATTGATTCAATTCTTTAAAGATTTCGTCAATTGATCATCAGAATTGCTTATTTTGTCCAATTAAAATCAACTCTTGAAGAAGTTTGTTATTATACTTTTCCGTTATTATCATTACAAATATTTGGAGGATGGTCTTAAAAGACAAAGCTCGGTAATAAAAATGGCCAATAATGTAATTGAATAATGCTGGGGATTTCTTCCCCCATTTTGTGCTTTTCCCCTTTTTCTCTGTTTTGAGGAAATCAAACTTAGGTATGGCCACTTCGATTATGTACATTTATTTTTAGATTCCGTCTTAAGCCTGCCCCAAGGGTACTTGGTCTCCTCCCAGGCACATTGACCTTTTGCGCAAACAGGAGAAAGCTCTTTTTACTCGGTTAGTGGGCAAGGGAAAATAGGCAGGAAATGGACAGAATTAAGACGGAGCTCCGCTGGCCAACTGCCCTTGGGCAGGTAAAGACGTAATTCGCAAATTGACTGACAATCATGGGGCATGAAACATCTACTGGAGCTCTCGAGCGGTTTGCATTTTGATTGGGTCGAATGGAAATTCGAAGCTTCCTAAGCAGATTTGACAGTTTGTTAGGTCGCTCCGGGCGGATAGCCCTGCCTCCAGGTTGCGATTCTCGTTATCTTCCCATCCGGGTGGCTCGTTTTTATGTCTGTAACTTCCCGTTTTTTTATTTTTCGCACCGCCCTTTCCGTCTTTGTCTTACTGCCTTATTCCGAATTGCACACTTTATGGCGGACTGTAAAAAAGAAAAGGGGACGAACTCGCTTATTACTTTAAGTAGCTTCTAAGCTAACAAAAACGAGCGAATGGAAGGCTAGACAACAAAGAAGCTGCGAGGGAAAAGCGGAGAAAGCGGGGAGCAGAATGCAGAAAACAGAGAACATTTAAAGTCGCCGCTAAGTCGCCCGGAGAAGCAGAAGAAAAACGTGCCCCGGATTTAACATTTTTATAGGAGAGAGAGAGAGAGGAGAGCTCTGCTCAAAAGGATTTCTCTCCCACGTTCTGCAGCCTCTCTCTTATTTTGAAAATACTCTGTTACCCGGTAATATTTTAGCCCGTGCTTACTATGATAAAATAATAAAAAAGTAAATAAATATAAACTTAAATAAATAAAAAACTTAAGTTTAAGAAACACTACTGAAGTTTTAAAGCAGCTATTGGGGGTTGATTTGGTGCTTAAATGGACCTCAACAGGGCATAACGGATTCTGTTAGTTAACATCAGCGAGGACAACTACCAGGTGTAAGATAAAAGTTCGCATGCGAGAAAAATGAATACTTAAACATTTTAACTAACATTATTATTTTTAAAAGTATTATTTTTATAAAAGTATTCTGCAAATTTTTCCATAATTTTCTTTATTAAAACTTATTCTACAAAGTTCATTGTTAAAATATTATTAATAAACAAAAAAATATAAAAATGGTTTGAATTAAAAGCTAAACGACACTTCGTTCCTTGGAATCCCTTTTATGGGTCATATAAATTATATGTCATTATTAATACCGCTCAACCTCGTTTTTCAAGGCAGCTACAATTTGGACCCATCATCAAGGGGAGGAAATATTCAAAGCGCCGGCCCCAAAATGTAATTTCCTCCTACATAATAATTATAAATATTATTCCAATTTTTCAAGCCCCCGTTCCGCCGTCGAGCGGTCCTCGGCGAAAAGTTATCCACTCATCTCGCATGTCTAACGAGCATAAACGAGCCACCAACTCAGGCAGACAAGGCCAAGGAAAATGGCTAATGCGTGTTGCTGGGGGTGCACGGGTCGCATGAATGATATGAGTTCGCATGTGGGCGGAGTTCAACCCATCAGCCGACAGCTGTTGCTGCCACCCAACCACCAAATCTGAGGAGTCATTCGGGTGGCTGATTGCGCCATCTTCTGGTTTATATTTTTACGGTATTTTAATTTAATGCCTGTTGACATTTCGGTTACACCGCCGACAACAATGTTTTGGTCCGCACCTTGCTCCCGCCCCAATTACGCAGGCGAAGCTTCCAGGCGATGAGGTTGCCCCGACAGTTGTTGCGCCAAATTTACTTGGAGATAAATTGTTCGGTTTCCTTCTCCCAGCGCCCATGACTAGCTGATGGGACACTTGTGGTTGAGTGGCTGAGTGGTGCGGTGGTTCAGTGCTCCGGTGGCTCAGTGGCTGCTGCTTTCGGGGGACCCTGCTCTTAATAATGTTTTTCGTATGCATGACAACGACTGTGAATCAAGTTGCGCCAGTCGAGGAGAGTGGCCGCTGGGGGAGCTGAGAGTTTGCTCATTAGTACAATTTTTTGGTCCGACACGTAAATTGTTTAGATATGGAAGGCAAGCAAGTGGAAATATTTGTCAAGTCTAATTACGGTTGCGGATGCAGAGCATTAAATTGCACGAAAATCTCTAATAAAGAAGTTTGAGAGAGTACCAGAACGTAAGAAGAATTTGGAAAAAATATTATTATTCTTTTAGAGAGGTTAGTAATGTAACATTTGTATTAAACAATTGGGACGCATTTTTCCGAAACATTTTATTTTTTGACTTAACTTACTATTAAACGTAACGTAATTAACATAAGTAAACATTTTGTTGCATAGACAAATTCCACTTCCAAATTTTAAAAATTTAATTTAAATTTAATTTTTAAATATATGTATTTATATATTTTGTTCGAAAGTCTCTATGCGAAGCAGCTTGCTTGAAGTAATATGTATGTGATTTTGATTTGGATGATTTTTAATCTTTTTTCTCCTTACAATAAACATCGTTTCATAATTATCGGATTTTTTTAGCGCCCGGGACATGATTATTGTATACCCCATAAACTAACATAATAATGTGATTAGTTATACTTTAATTGAAATATTAATTTTAATAATCGTAGCTTAAAATTTCGCAAACCGCAACATACTGATTATTTAAAAACTCGCGACCGGCAAAATAAAAAGTACATTAGCTCAAGACCAACAGGTTAACACGGTATAAAATGGACTTCAAATTTGTTACCATCATCCTAGTTCTTGTGGCCGTTTGCACTATAACCAGTGCCTACAATAAAGGTAAGAATTGGAAAACTATTTCGATTTGATTATCTCGAGACTGATTGTATATTTTTAGAAAAGTGCGATGCTCCTCCTAGCGTAACAGGAAATTGCAGGGCCGCATTTCGCAGGTGGGTCTTTAAGGACAACAGATGTCAGCCCATCATATACGGTGGATGTGGGGCCACTGCAAACATATTTCTTGGAAAGTCTTTCTGCGAAACAGCTTGCGTATGGAGATAGGGGTAAATTCTTAAAATATTGCAAAAAAGAATAAATACCTTCCGTACCCATTATTTCGGCTTAACTAGTTTCTCTAAATGTACATGATACACGTATACCACTTTAAAAAGCATAGAAAATGGCTTAGTTACACTTTAATTTGATTACACAGGTACACAGCCAAAAATTTCCACGAACCATTTCACGTTTTCTATGATATTTGGGTGCTCTTGAGTAAAATGAATTACGTGGCCTATATAATTGGACTTACCTTTATTATTTTCGCTAGGACTTACTCTCAATACATCACGGCACTACTAAAAAATGGTCCCCATCGTGAACCATTCACCATGTCTTTGGAATTCGACGCCAAAGTTAAAAAACCCAAAAATTTAAAGATTTCTCTGATGGAAAAACAGTTCTGAGAATTAAATCTTAAATGGAACTAATTTTAACTATTCATTGAATCTATTGTTCATTGTATGCTTTAATTTCGATTTAAAGCGTTTTCATAAGGATATTTTTTTGGATTTCTTATACCAATAAAAGCGTTTTTTTTATTTTATTATCTACTCCTATGTGCTGTCAAATTTTGAATAAGTCATGACAAAGAAACACAGTAGCGCAAAACCATCAAGTAAGACAGTACAACATGGGCTTCAAATTAAATGTCATTTTCTTGGTTATTGTGGTGTTATAGAGCTATAACCTTTGCCTACGATAAAAACCAAAACAATTATAGGTTCCTTGTCAACAGAAAAAGTAGGAATCTAAATACTTTTATATAGAATAATATTTCCAATCATTAATAGAACTCAAGTGCGACGCTCCTCCCAGCAAGACAGGAAACTGCTTGGGGGCATTATCCGTGTGGGTCTTCAAAGAAAATGAGTGTCAGCCCTTAACATACGGTGGATGTAACGGCACTAATAACATGTTTGATTCAAAGTCAGCATGCGAAGAAATTTGCATGGACGATAGGTTTTAGGGGTAAAAACCTAACATTTTGTAAATTGTAAACAGAAATACTTGCAATAAATGAATGTTTTGAATAAAAAAGCATCCCCAAATGGTAAAATAACATTTATATATAGTGATTTCCTTTTCCATTTTGGTGTCCAAATTCCAATTTAAATTAAAGGGATCAAAATTGTGATGAAAGGGAATGTCAATTCTTATTATAGTAGCAACATCTTATTAATAATGTCTTAAAAATAATTATACTGCCTTAAAAAGCATAACAATTGGTTTAGTTACACTTTAATTCGAATATTAGTTCTCATAATCGCAGCTTACGGTTTTCAAATACCGCAAAATATTGATTATTTATATCCAAAGCAGTCCAAATAAGAAACACATTTTCTCAAAACCACCACGTAAAAATAGTATATTATGCAAATTATGCAAATTATCCAATGCAATTTCAATTCAATACTTTAAAAGAAGTAATGCCAATGAAATAGCATTGCATTACCTCTTAATAAAATATTGCCAATGAAAAAATACTTCACTACTTCTGGAAAAAGTAATGCTAATGGAAAAATATTTCATTAGATTTGAAAAATTCAAGTCTAATGCTTGTTTTTCAGCTAAATTATAATTGTAATTGAACAATTTCTAAATAAATAGAAAATATCAGCCCCTTTTAAATGAACAAGGCCATTAGGTTAATTTTTTGTTTAAAAGTCTCTATGCGAAGCAGCTTGCTTGAAGTAAACTGTATGTGATTTTGATTTGGATGATTTTTTATCTTTTTTCTCCGTACAATAAACATCGTTTCATTATTATGGGATATATTTAGCGCCCGGAACATGATTATTATATACCCCATAAACTAACATAATAATGTGATTAGTTACACTTTCATTGGAATATTAAATTTAATAATCGTAGCTTAGCTTTAAAAGCTCGAGACCGGCAAAATAAGAAGTACATTAGCTCAAGACCAACAGGTTAATACGGTATAAAATGGACTTCAAATTTGTTACCATCATCCTAGTTCTTGTGGCCGTTTGCACTATAACCAGGGCCTACAATAAAGGTAAGAATTGGAAAACTATTTCGATTTGATTATCTCGAGACTGATTGTATATTTTTAGAAAAGTGCGATGCTCCTCCTAGCGTAACAGGAAATTGCAGGGCCGCATTTCGCAGGTGGGTCTTTAAGGACAACAGATGTCAGCCCATCATATACGGTGGATGTGGGGCCACTGCAAACATATTTCTTGGAAAGTCTTTCTGCGAAACAGCTTGCGTATGGAGATAGGGGTAAATTCTTAAAATATTGCAAAAAAGAATAAATACCTTCCGTACCCATTATTTCGGCTTAACTAGTTTCTCTAAATGTACATGATACACGTATACCACTTTAAAAAGCATAGAAAATGGCTTAGTTACACTTTAATTTGAATACTAGTTTATATTATAAAAGCTTCCTGTTTTCAAAGAACAAAGAAACACAGTAGCGCAAAACCATCAAGTAAGACAGTACAATATGGACTTAAAATTAAATGTCATTATCCTTCTTGTTTCCTTTTGCTCTATAGCCCTTGCCTACGATAAAGGTACGAATCTAACAACTTTTATTAAGAATAATATCCCGAATCATATATCCCATTTTTAGAGAAGTGCGATGCCCCTCCTAGCGTAACAGGACTTTGCAGGGGCGCATTTGACACATGGGTCTATAAGGAAAAGAAATGTCAGTACTTAAGATACGGTGGATGTGGGGCCACTCCAAACATATTTGACTTAAAGTCTGAATGCGAAGCAGCTTGCTTAAACTAAACCATATGTATTGTGCATACTTTTCTCCCATTTCCCCCGTAGAACCGCGAGGGTTATAGGCAGAAATCTAACATTTATTTCAATTCAAATAAACATAAAAAACAAAAAAACCTCTTCTGAATAAGATGAAACATTACAAAGGTAAAATAATTATTGTTAACTAAATTTCTAGTCCATTTTGGGTGTTTAATTTTGTCAAGATCCTTTGAAAAAATTAAAATTAAAGATTACAAGGTTGAAGATGCTGATAATTACGAATTTTAGCCACCCCCGCCCCAACAATAGTAGAAACAATTTATTTACAGTGTTTTAAAAACAAATATACAACAGCACAACAATTGGTTTAGTTGCACTTCAATTTGAATATTAGTTTCTATTATCGTTGCTAACGGTCTTAAAAAACCGCAATATAATGATTATTTTTAATATAAACCGTCAAAACAAGAAGCACAAAAGCTCAAAACCTTCTGATTAAAACAGAACATCATGGACTCCAAATTAATTACTATTATCCTAGTTATGGTGGCCCTTTGCACTATAACCCTTGCTTACAATAAAGGTACGAACCCAAATATGTATATTTAGAATAATACCTCATATCATATTTCAAATTATCAGAGAAGTGCGATGCTCCTCCCAGCAAGTCAGGTATTTGCTTGGCCGCAATGCGTAGGTGGGTCTATAAGGATAAAAAATGTCAATTCTTATTATACGGTGGATGTGGGGCAACTCCAAACATATTTGGCTCAAAGTCTGAATGCGAAGCAGCTTGCTCAAACTAAACCATATGTATTGTGCATACTTTTCTTCATTTCATAGAAGCGTGGAACCGCGAGGGTTATAGGCAGAAACCTAACATTTATTTGAATTCAAATAAACATTAAAACTTTGCAAATTTAAAAAACTGTTTTGAATAAGATGAAACATTTTTAAGGGTAGTAATTTTGTCAAGATCCTTCGAAGAAATTAAAATTTAAAATTACAAGGTGGAATATGCTAATAATCACGAATTTTACCCACCCCCGCCCCAACAGTAGTCGAAAAATGTCTCAAAAATAAGTATACAACAGCCAAATAATTGAATTTTATTTGGTTCCATACTACTGATAAAATACGTTAAAAGCCTTATTTACAAAAATCCGGACGTTCTACAATAGCAATTGACTTGGATACACTTTAATTCGAAGAACATTAATTCAAAAGCTTACATTTACTTTAAATCAGCGCAAAAAAATATACGAAATATGCCAGTATTATACATATTTGATCAAAGTGCGTATAAGCCAATTCACAGGTCTGAAAAGAGTCTATTTACAAAAATATATCTGATCTGACTGGTCCCCTTTTTAAAACCACTTTTCAATAGATTGAAAATGTAGCCTTTCTTCTGTCGGCACCAAGATTGTGCAACAAAATGCATTCACCTAAATCTGCTGCACTTCCTGGCATTAAAACTCAATTTGCATATTGAGAGGGAAACTTAAGGTTTATCTGAAAACTGCACAAGTCAGGCAAATGGAAATTTTCAGAATGACGATGATGACGTTGCTGGCAGGGAAAATTGCATTATTGTTCGGCAGGGCCAAAGGTCGAAATGGCCGTAATTAATCACTTTAGGGGCATGGAATGCCTCCGGTTCTGCGGTCACACCCATACACGTGGCCGAGGTAAACCCTAAGCCAAAGCCAAGTAATGCCTGTTGGCCATAAAAATCATAAGCCAGGTTATGGCAGGAATGCGGCAACGGGACCGGAACACTGGGGCTGCGGTGTGTTTCACATGAAAGTTAAGCTCATAATCCATTTAATTGATTTATATACGTTTTAATGAGGCTGCAAAACAGCAAACCAGTTTAGTCACGTCCCTCCGCCCCAAAGCGTGTAAAATGCATTAGATGCGCTTAATTAATACCGAAATGATGGCCTCAAGGACAATTCTCGCCTCACCGTCGAGGGAAACGCTCGGCTACAATTTAATCCCCGACAATTATACACCGAAATTTCTGAAATTTCGCTACAATTTTAATTAATATTTCCGGTACACTCCCAATCCTCCGGAATATGCAAACTGGCGGTATGCTAAAATTACAGCCGTAACAAGCAAACAAATTGGCTTCTGACCACGGGAAACCAACCGAATTATGTTGATTTGTTTGCAATTTTGCGAAATATTTCAAATATGCCATCGGCTTTTGTGGGCGGCGGGAAAAGTTGGGCGGCATTCGCTGTGTTCGTTGTGGCATGCGATGTGCTGATAACGTTGTTGCCTTCACTCATTAACATGCAAAATGGGCAGGGATATGGAAATGAGTTAGTTGGATTTAATTGATTCCGAACAGGGGATTAAAAGATACGCAAGGTCTTCAATAATAATGTAAAGATTAATATTTGAGAAAACAATGTTCGTACATAATAAGAATTTATTGTGTAGTTGTTAGAAATATATGTTTCCATTCATCTTGGTTTATTACCCTTTAGGGTAAGTAAAATCGAAAACTCGTTCCTATCATCATGGAACATTGATAGACTCGACGTCGAATGCAAAAACCACAAGGACAACAACGGAACCCACAGAATTTGCATATCAATATGGTAAGCCCATCCCGCAAAATAAGTTAAGCCAAAGAGCCCCGAAAAGTATGCCGCCGACCACAAACTCAGACAGAGTAAAAAACAAGAGACACAACCGACAGCAATGCCAAAAAATGGGAAAACAACTGAGAAATTTGTATTTATACAGTTGCCAGGTTTTTGGGTGTAAAAAGACAAACAAGGAAAAAGGAAAAGAACAGCAGGACAACAAGTTCTAGGAGCCCAAAGAAATGCAAACAGCAAACTGGCAAACTAAAAGCGCATTTCGAAAATCGAAAAGACCCCAAAGAGCCACAAATATGCAACCGCAACAAACCAGCTCAAAAGCCACGCCCACCTCCCACACGTGTGTGTGTGTTTGAGTACGTGTGTGAGTGAGCGAGTGCGAGTGTGTGTGGCAAGCGAGATAAATGCATGGAACGCGCACAATTAAATATTCAGAGCGAATATTTTTTGTCGGTTTTCGCCAGTTGCATTTCAGTTGAGTACCGACCACGCAACCAACTAGCCAAAGATAAATAAAAATAGGCAAAGAGATCCTTAAACACTCTCACATATTTTTAATACATTTTATTTCTATATTTATTCGTATTAAATAACTTAGTTTACAGATTATAAACTATCTCTCTGCTTAACATGCGTTAAAAATATTTACAGGCTATTTTATTGGCTTTTAAGGTATTAACAAATTCGTTTTAAACCAATCCAGCAAAATGTAAAATACCCAAAGTAAAAAGTTTCGTCTGGAAATGTGGTTCAAACACGTCGGGAAGGATATGCTCTTACCAGATGCAATGCATCAGTTTGGGATAAGTTACAAAAAGGTGTGCAATTATTTATTCAGCAGGCAGAAAGTTGCTCCTTTTTGGGTGATTTTAAAGGGGTAAATCAACTGTTGTCGAATCCCATTTAATAAACTTTAAAGAAAGATCCCAAATCTTTTTAAAACTAAGTAATAATATTCATAATGATATAATGGATCTTATATGTGAAGCATCAATTAATTGTTCATACATAAATATTTTTTCAATTGCAAAAGTTTAAAAACCCTGAATATCCCTTTGTGGGCAATCGACAGGGAGAGAGAAAGCAGGCCAGGAAAAGCTGCTTGCGGTGCATATGAAAAGAGCTGGAAAAGCGGAAAAGCAGGCAGGCCCAGCTGTCAAGGGCACAGGTAGGAGTATTCCCCAGTGCGTCCGGGATCTGCATATAGGAAAAGGACTCCGAGCCGCTGTCAGAGGAAGAGGCTCTCCCACGTCGATGGCGACAATGATGCTGGTGATGATGATGACAGCGATGGCGTGGCGGATGCGGTTTCCGTTTCCGGTTTGCGGTCCAAGGCTGGAAAGGCGGAGTGTTCCAGCTCTAAGCTGTGTCCGATGTCCATTTGCTGTTATCAGTCGTTAACACATACAATTTGGTTGCCCAGCCCTCGCGGACATTTCTGGTATTTGCTATTTGCGCATCCATTTTGTGTGTTGAAGTTTTCCCATTTAAATGGGACAACTTCCGGGCCCTTGAATTGACACTCGCCCTTTCTCTCTCTCTCTCTCTATCGCTCGGCTCCCCAGGAAAAGTTACTCGGCTGCATTTCCTGCTGCAAAATGTTGCATTTCCTCGGCTTCCCTGGACACTGGGCAAAGTTTGGGGGATAAACTTATTTTGATGATTAAGTGGGCCAATTTGGGGCGTTAGGCCAACAAGCTGAATCGTCTTCGCTGCAAACAGGTTTGGTTAAAGGTCGTAAAAGCGCACAGTGAACTGAAATTATCTTCCACACTGGTTACTGCTTTAATTGCATTTTCCTAACGCTTCTTCAAACGGCATCTCCAGCTCAAAAGCGTCTCATATTTTCAGTATTATTACTTTTCCAGCTCGGCCATTGAAAAGGGTCAAAAATATGCACGCACACATGGATGTAAACAGAAATAACCGGGAGGTTCCTTCAGTTTGCAGTTGGACCATGGCGTATACGTAATTTGCATTACAATGAACTCGACAGAACCCTCTCCCCCCGCAACTCAACCCCTCTCCACCACCAGTCGTTCATTGCTGCAAGGTGTATAATTTTGATAGCAATTCTACAAAGGCCACAGGATTGCGGGGCGGTTGAAGGAAGGGGAGGAAACTGGAGATTGCAGGGGGAAGATGGGGGGGTTGAGGGGTTCTGTGAACGCTGCATTTCAATTGGAATAACAATAATTGTTTGCAGCAGCCACAGCAACAGGAACCCCGCTCCCGGCCCCCGAAAAATTCCCCTGCCCCCCCTCACATTGTATTGCTTTGTTTTGTGGCCTGGCAATTCTTGCTCTTCTGGCGTTTTCTCCTCCTTTCGCCTGGCATTCGCATGGAAATGGCAGGAGCGGATGTTGAGTGTCAGTGACTGCCACGCCCCCTCGGATGGGAGCGCCTCCCCAGAACGGCTATCTAACCTTTTGTTGCTGGGAAAGCCACTTGGATTCAGTCCAACACATAGAAATTCTATGAGCAATTAAATACAAAACAAATACATTTAAGTTACCGAATGGTAGGGTAAATTTAATTTAATATTAGTTTAATATTAAAAATCTACAACATTTAAGGTTCTACGAGTCTTAGACGAATGTATTTAATATCTTAAATTATTTATTATTATTTTATAACTTAAACAATCCACTGATTGCCAACTCGCTTAACCATTTCAGCACTTTAAGCTCAATAATTTAGTAGCCTTAAGTGGGATGTTTAGCTCTTTCAAATGTCACTTAATCGCGCTTAAGCAGTTTATTGCAGCTTATTCAAACCCCTTTTCATACCTTCCCTACCTCTGAGAAAATGTTTTTCCCCACTTCACGCTCTAAGTGATTTTCAATTATGAAGCGCGACAGATGGAGGTGGATGGAGGAGGTTCGGCGGGAGGAACAACAATAACTGCTGAAATTTCCGGGACTGGGGATAAAGTTTCACCTGGCGGGGGGTAATGTAAAAAATGTCTTGCATAAAAAGTTTTTAATTGCCATGTGCTCTTGGCCAAAAAAAAAAGAGTAGCAAAAGCAGTAATTAGTTGGCCCTGCTTCAAGCTGCAAATTAAGCCATAATTATGCACAGCCAGCGACACTTTGAAGGAGTTGACTGGGCCATCAAGGGGCCCCCAACCACAGGCATCGCAAAGTCCAACCACAACAATTGGCCAACAAGTTGTCGCTGGTCAACAGTTCATGCAACATCAAGGCAAAAAAGGGTTACAAAATATTTGCTTAAAACATAAAGTTTCTCCCCGCCGGAGGAATTGAGCTGGAATGTGTGGAAAAGCAACGTTTCGAGTGAAATGCAACGGCGGAACGAGTGGGAACACTCCGGTTTTCTCTCCACAAAAAGGACTCGTCGACGGGCAACAAGATGAAAAGTCGCCGACAATTGCAGCTGCCTTGTGCTCTTGGATTCCTGTATTCCTGTATTCTGGTCATAGACCGTTTTCCACCATTGTTATGCCAGATTGCTGATGATGGGTGGCGGAGTGGCTGGAGATTGAGCTGGAAATGGGTGACAAGTGGGGTGGTGGGTTGGGGTTGGGGGGACATGAATGATAAGCGTGGCAGCGACGCTGTCAAAGGTTGTGATTGATGCACACAGGTTGTAGCTGCTGTCAGGACAGTGGTCATCAAGTGCGAGCGATGATCAACTACAATTGAAATGGTTAAGAAAAAAGCGAAATAAAAAGCAATGCAAACTGGCTAAAAGTGGCAATCAATTATTTAATTCGATTTATTTTTAAAAAAGACTGCAAATCAATTTGGTTCGACTTGTAGCGGTAAATAACTGTACCTTATCTTCAATTAATGACAGAAAAACATAAAAACGTGAAGCAATACAAGAAGGCAGAAATCTAAGGTGATTTTTGGGTTACGGCGTCAAAATTTAAGAATATTTATCAATTGCAATATTATTCTATTGGAACTATAAATTTCCAAAAAAATATCGATATTATACCTGGAGGCCATTGTGGTTAGTACACACAAAAAAAGCATGTTAAATTAAAATTGATCTTAAATAATGTAAAATCGATCTACGTTTCATATCGATTTTTTTTGGGTGTATGAACATTTTTCAAAACATATATTGATCAAAGTTATTTATTTCTTTATTTATTTATGGATTTATACTCTGCTTAAGATATAATTATGAAATGCCCACGTTTTAAATTGTTCAAGTTTCTTTTTCCATGACTCAGTTAGCAAGGCTCCACTGTACTGTAATTGCTGTTGGTCTTTCACCTTCGCCACTGTCGGCGCACTAACTGTAAACGATGTTTTCTCGATGAAGCTCAACTGCAGGCAGTCACACATGTACGCACACAGGAGCAAGGACACTCACCTGCACACAAAGCGAACACATTCATACAAGGAGACTTCCGAAAGGAAAGAATTGTGCGTGTGTGAGGACTTTGCTTCTCGGCAGGAGGTTTGTTTTCCACTGAGCCACTAATGTCTTTTTCTTGCTCTTTTTTTGCCGACCGCCCACTTGGCCTTTGGCACTTTGTCAATTCGCAAACAAAAAGGAATTGCACACAGGATTATCGATGAACACACATACGCACCGTTGTACACGGTATCCTTTCCACCTTCTCGCTTTGCCTATGGTTTTTATTCCTGATCAAACGGCAGGAGGTCTAAATACGAGTTCTGTCAAAGAAAGATAAAGGAGAGCACGATAGCTTTTTTCTTATTTTGAATAGTTTTTTTAGAAACCCAAGTTGCATCGCTGCTTTTGATATAAGGTCGATTTGTATTTTTAGAATTTACCTCTAACTTATTTTTGTGACAGGTCAACACTTCCTGTAGTAAAAAGTAACATTTGTTGTGTGTGCGTAACTTTCTGGCTGCAATACTACATATTTTCTAGTTAACAATGGAAGAGGATCCTTTGGCTAACGTTGAGGTTCCGCAGAAGAAGCCATGTGGCGGGATCCAACCACCGCCCGTCTACCAGAAGCTGATGGTGGATAACCTGACCATCATACGACCGCCCATCCTGAAGATCTACTACTGGGAGAGCTTCGATATCACAGGGTGAAGTGTACAAGAAGATTAGATATAGGTATATCCTATATATTTATATCCCCCCATATAGCCTGAATAGAAAGCTGCGCTCGAATCGCCTGGAACACGAGCACACCTTCTCGGTCCCCATTCGCCAGATCCACAGCCACCCCCTGAAGATGGTCTTCTGGCTGCGTAACCTCTCCTCGAAGAATGCCACGTTGACCCTGAAGCGACTACAGAACTGCCAATGCCAGCCGGTGAAGACCCAAGTGGGATTCAACCAGTTCCGCCAGCTATTCCACTGCCCGCACCGCAGACTGGTGCACATCAACCAGGAGATCCTGGCCATCAAACCGGACGAGGTGGTGGCCCTCACGGTCACGGCCTACTTTTTCCTCTACGGCGAACACCTACTCACCTACGAAGTTCAGTAAGTAGAACTTACAAAACAGTTCTGAAATCATTTGGATTATAATCGTATTATCTACAACTTATCAGGACCGAGGACAAGCGCAAGTTTCTGTGGCACTTTCACCTGGAGATCTCCTCCTTCGACCCCGAAAAGTGTCTGCTCACCAAGGAGCTGCTGCCAGTGAACATAAAGAACTATTACCACGTGACTCAGCCATTGTGGGTGCAGAATATCACCATGTCCCACTTGTCCTTTTCGTTCGCCTCGAGGGATCGGGGCCTCAAGCTGCTCAACATGAACCTCACCGTTCCTCGGCAGAGTGTGTGGCCCCTGCTGGTGGACTATCGACCGCTGGACTATGAAAACGAGGTATACCGTTGGTTAATCTGTAATAAATATATTTCTCTAATGATTTGCAACCTTCCTCGCAGGCTGAAATTGTCATGTCCTTTGACAATGTCAAGGCTCGCTACAAGGTCAAGGCTCGGGGTGTCCTGACAGACGAAGCGGAGCAGACGGATATGCCCTTGAAGGAGCGCGAATGTGCCGACTTCCTCAACGTTATCTATCCCAATAGGTTGAGCTTCGAGGTGTGCCTGCGGGAAGATCGGACGCAGCTGGTCAATGTCCACAACTACGGACAAAAGTGCATGGAGTTTCGCTGGCAGAGGTACTCAGGAACTTTCTGTAAAGTCACAAAGCTTGCCTGCGGTCACACGCTTATCTTTCATTGGGCACATGTCAATTCTTCTTTGTGTTGCGCTGTGTCGTTACTTGCGTTTTTAACTTACCTTTCCCTTTCAGCTACATAATCAACGACTTCTTCTCCGTTGTGTTCAATCCACCCATTTTCCGGCTGAAGGGCCACCACTCAAAGCTGTGCGAGATCAAGGTGTCAGTGTTCGAGCGACTGGTGCACTTCCGGCGCATTCCCATCGTGATGGAGGTGCACCGCATCCTCGACCGCGCCACCCTCATCGCCAAGCAGGAACTGGAGGAGGTGGAGTCCATCGATGACCCCAAATGGAAGGAGGACAGCTACCTGGAGCACGTCTATCTGCATCTGAACATCCGCAGCACTGTGAAGCCCTCGCTGGACAGCGCAGAGGAATCTGAGCCAGGAGGTAGAATCGATCCCACGGCTGGTCCCGAGCCCTGTGCCCAATTTGGTCCTGGAGCAGGCGGGGGCTCGGGCGACGGTCCCTCGGCCCCAGCGCCGCCCACCGAGGAGCAGCGAAAGGAGGCCGAGCGCAAGGAGCTGATCAGCCGACTGGTGGCCAAGAACAAACTCAACGCCAACGAGGTCATCGAACTGAGCATGGCCATCGACCAGCGGATCACCATTTTCGAGAAGCTCTTCTGGAAGTATCTCAGCAAGTCCCGGTTCATGCGCATCAACGCGGAACGCAAGCGGCAGAAGGAGGTGAAGACCTACGAACAGGTAATCGCTCCGAATGACACTATTCCACCGGAAACGACCACGGAAATTGATCGAAAGTAAGTAGATATTCTTATTTAAGGGAAAAAAGTTAAGTAATTGGAGAATTTTTATAAATTTACTCACGAAATTAGAGCTTATACTTATTTGGTTCTTTTCGAAACGAAAATATTAATCATTATATTTAACAAATTGTAAAAATAATTTGGAATATGACTTGATTGTTATTAAAAATAAGCTTGTGAATTGGAAGTAAAGTGCTAATATTAATATTGACTTTGATCGATGAAAACTTAATAAAGTTTGTAATCCTCCTTCCTTATAAAATACTAATCTCTCTCTTCTCTTTTAGCCACATTATAGAGATATTGTCCCGTCTGATGCAGGAGGCCATCAACGACTTGGCCAAGAACTGGATCTTCATTCCGTCGCAGTACTACGAACGCAACCATTAACTGTTCCTGCCGTTAACCAAATGCATTGCCCCACCAACGATTCGCCTGCAATCGGTATCCTTGGTTTTTCTGGTGGGTCGATGCGTTGCTTTCCATTTCGGGTTGTCTGCACCGCGAAATTTATGTAAGATTTCGCGCGAGTTGAGAGCCAACGCCTTTGCTTTCCGCTGCGAACATTCTGCCCGATTTATGTGTCTGCATGCAGCCTTTTAGGGTTTTCCCCCGCAGACAGGGGGCGTGGCAGGGGGGCGGATGGTACTAGTAATGGTCAGACAATTTAACGCGAGTATTTATTTTCGGCACTCGCCTTTTGTTTGTGTGGGAAGTTTTGCAAGTGTTCGCCTACTTATTTTCATATGATATTCTCTTGAGTATGCCCTATTCATAAGGTTAGTATGTTTTGGTAGTTTTTGAGATCGTTTAAAGTCATCAACTCGTTAGTCAGCAAAAGTGCAGTATATCAAAAGGTTAAACCTAAAAATCATGTTTGTTTCCAAATGTCACTTAAACTAACCAGTGGCGAATCCACCTTAGAAGCATAATAATGTAATTAGCTACACTTTAATTTGAATATTAATTTCTATTATCGTAGCTTATTTATAAACTCGCAACTGACAAAATAGGAAGCACAGTAGCTCAACAGCATCGGGTTAACACTGTACAAAATGGACTTCAAATTAATTACCACTATCCTAGTTCTTGTGGCCTTCTGCGCTATAACCACTGCCTACGATAAACGTACGAATCTAAAAACCATCTCGATAACCTATAACAAATTTAGTGTCTGATTGTATATTTTCAGGGAAGTGCGATGCCCCCTATAGCAGGAAGGGAGATTGCAGGGCCCATGCGGTCTTAGGGTGGACCTTTAAGGACAAAAAATGTCAGGGCGTAAGCACTGGATGTATAACTGCTAACTTTTTTTGGGATAAGAATTTATGCGATGCAGCTTGCTTAAGCTAGTCCATTCGTTGTATGGGTATAAACCTTACACAGAGAAAACAAACAGTCTAAAACTAAAAAAAATTTTCCTTAATTAAGAACGTTTGTTAATAGGAATATCGATTGTTCTTAAGTTTAGACAAAATGTGTGTCATAATTTAAGAACGATTTAATTTTAGACTGTTTTTTTGGTCATCAAAACAATTAAAAATAAAAAATGTATTTGTTTTTTATCTTTTTTACTTATTCAATCTTATAGAAATGATGTTGCTGTTGTCCGAAATTGATTGAAAGTTTAGGAACGATTACTCTTATTTGAAGAACGTTTTCACCAGGGACCGTAACTGTTATAAGTTTTATTTTAAAAATCACATTTTAACAGTTATTTTCTGATTTGTAAAGTAAAACTCAAAGAATAACTGTTATTTTTTGATTTTTATAATAAAAGTTGACAAATAACAGTTATTCGTCGTGATCAAAAATAAAACTCAAACTTGATTTATGGCGATTTTGTGGGTAAAATAAATTAAAAAAAATATAGTTCTACAATATGAGCGGTTGTCTTTTTTAAAAGATTTTTAGTAAGTTTTAAAAAACACGGTTAGCATGTTTTTTTTTAATTATTTCATTTTTTCAAAAACGTCAAGGAAATAACTGTTATTCATAAAAATCAACAAATAACAGTTATTTTTTGAGTTTTATTATAAAAATCAAAAAATAAAAATCATTACGGATTTGTAAACTACAATGGCTAATAAAAATAGTGGTGTATTTAAAAAATTTTTAGGACTCTTCTATGTGCATGATTTTTTTTGTAAGAACAATTTACAATAACAGTTATTTTCGGTCCCTGGTTTTCACTAATTTTAAGTGAATAATTTAAGAACAAAAAAATCGTAACTTAAGAACTTTTTTCTTGCAAAAAACAAAATCGATTTTTTTTTAAATATTTAAATTGGTAGAATAACTCTTTAAGAATGTGTCATGAAAGTTTCAGAAAGAAATTCGAACTCTTTTGGAACTTATACCAGGATTACGGCACCCACCTTCCTTGTGGAGTAGATTTATTTCATTACTTTGAATGCGTTTTTCTCGAAACCACGTTTTGAAAGTGCGTAACCATCGCCATTTCCAAATGGCTCAACCGATCGTTTTCGAAGTTTTTGCATATTTTTCTGCATAAAAAAAACCCGCCCCCTGGGAAGAGTTTTTTTTTATTTTTTAACTTTAAGTATTTTTTTTAAGCCCAAAGTCGAATTTTTTAGTTGAAGAACGCATTTTTAACTTTGGAAGATCAAAAAAAAATCTTTAAAATAAAACTGAAAAATCGCGTTTCCCAGGGGGCGGGTTTTTTTTATTCTTAAGCGAAATGTAAAAGCACAATTTATAGAAAAAATCGCAAAGTTAGTTGATTTTTGATGCCAAAGATGATGATTTTAGAGTCCAGATTTTATTTATTGTAATTTAATTACCGAATGCTATATTTTATTTATATCTTTGTATTCACTGTTTTACCAAAATTTTTAGCTCGTTCCTTTAAATTTAAATTAACGGCTACTTTAGGTTTGTGTCCTCGCTATTTAAATAATATTTTGTCAAACGGCCACCCTAAAATGTGCGGAGGGTGTATTCGCTATGTCAGCTCTGTTAAGTCCTAGCAGTAGCGAAGGCACACTCCTAACATATCAGCGTAAACGCTTGGATTTTTTAGGTATATTTCGTAAGCTCGGACACACGGCCACACTAATCTATAACCGCGTCGCTTTTTATTTTAAAAATTGCAAACCAAACGTAAATTTGAGCATGCAAACGGAACCCAATTGTGATAAAAACTAAGAAGCGCAGGCCAGAAAAGCAGTTGCAGAGTTTCTCAAGTCAATCAGCACTCGTGGCCAGTTGGAATCCCGAGATCCGCAGAAGCCGCCCCAGCATTCGCCGGTCCAGAAAAGAGACGCCGAATTCCGCATTTCGCACACTCGCATTCCTGCGCAATTCCAGGAAGAACCTTCCGGCACAGGCACGATGAGCAAGGACATCTACTACTCGGACAAGTACTACGACGAGCAGTTCGAGTACAGGTCAGTACAGCACATGATGCAGCCTGGCGGAGCAACTGTAAAAACCCCCCGTTCACCTTCTCCTCCCCCGCAGACATGTGGTTTTGCCGAAGGAGCTGGTCAAAATGGTGCCCAAGACCCACCTGATGACGGAGGCCGAGTGGCGGTCCATTGGGGTCCAGCAGTCGCGCGGATGGATCCACTACATGATCCACAAACCGGAGCCCCACATCCTGCTCTTTCGGCGCCCCAAAACGGATTAGCCAACAACAACTGCAGCCGAAACACATACACACACCCGAAGCCCATAGCACATACCTATATATCCGGCAGCTGCTGCCGATAATTTGTATTGGCGGTGGTGGTGGTTGCTGCGGAACAACCAACTGTTGCACAAACATCAACAACAACATCATCATCATCATAGGAATACCTCTGGAAACTACTTCTTATGCCGTGTGCTTCGTAATACTCTCTTTTTAATCATGTTTGCCCCGCTATCCACTGTCTTTACCTCCTACCTCTTTATATATATAGCACTAGAGCTAGGGCCAAGTTTGCCATTTTCACACACCTCGGTTACGGGAGAAAGTACGGAGGTGGTAGTCCCGAATCATTCCTCGAACTCCCAGAAATTTTACCATACTTTATGTTGCCATTTCGAAACGGAAGCGAAAAGAAGAATTTTGCTCACTTTTTATAAGCTTAAATGAAATCTGATTTGTGATCTTGAAATTCTTAATCAATAATACATATGTTTACACATAATATAATGAACTTAAAATAAATATGTTTAATGTATGGAGGAGCTTGAGGCGTTGATTGCTTGAAGTTTTCCCAAATCGATCAAATCTAAATCTTTCATTAAGTTTTGGGTACAGGTGGTTGTAGGTGGCTCCGCGGGAAATAATGAATTCGATTTACTTAACAGACGAGTAAGTAGTTTGTATGTTAACATATTTCAATAACCAATGAACTTATACTCTATTTTATTTATAGCGAATCGATGAATGCGGCCTAGTCCTGGAGTTACTTGGTGATTCGTTGGCAGACTTAAATCTATTATAATATTATAATGTTCTGGGTAAGTAGTAGCTATCTCTTCCAAGTAGCAAACTCTTGTAATGACCATCTTCTTAAAATCATCTAAAAACCTTTGGGTTTAATGTACCCCCTGTTTAATGGCATTACCCACCCAACCTATTTATTTTAAATGTTATTCCATTAAAATAATTATTGGCAGTCTTTTGGCAGATGTTGTTTCGAGTTATGGAAGCTTAACTGCATTGCCCTTTTTTAATCCATAATATCTAGAGCCAGTTTCAACTCGATTGTTTCTTAAGCCCCCTACCAAAGGCTCATCCTCATTAGCAGGCACTTTGTGAATTAACTTGGGTCCACAAACACCGACGAGCATCTAATTATTTAGTTATTTATATACCACAACATAGCAACACGATTGGTGTGCAATTTCCAACCTCAACATTGTGAGCTGGTGTGTGATTTTTGAAATTTCCAGTGTCAAAAATGAAGATCGACAGTTCCGGTCCGAATGTGTGTGTTGTGCCTATGGCAGCGGCAGCGGCAGCACCTCACCTCTCCACATGAGAAAGCGGTGACCCATCCGAAGGGGCAGCTCAAGTGGGCTGGGGAGACCGCCTCCCCGACTGCCACGTTTAGGGACAACGGCAATCGCTGTTGCCCGCCACTTAGCAGCCTCCCATCCTCCGGCCTGCTCTTCCGCAGTTAGAGCATACCACACTCATTTCCCACCAGCATGGAACTGGAACTGGCCCCCAAGGCAAATCGAATTGACGCAGATCAAAGGCAGCTGCAGCTGTGATGATGCTGCTGCTGATTTTTATTGCCTTATTTCTGCTGCTGATATTTATTATGGTACGAATATGAAACCGGAAACGCTCGACTAACATTCTTTCGGTCAGCCTAGGACTCGGTCCCACTTTCTTGCTGGTTCCCTTGGATTCCTGGCCATTGTATTGCCGGCACACTCAATCAGGTTCAAGTAGTCCATGGCTCTGTCCATTGTTCCCGCTCTTTCGGGGTGGTTTGTCACGATCTTTTCAGCATTATGAGGTGTAATCATTGCTTGGATTGGGTAATTCACAAACTTGACCCACTTATAGGGCGAGTGCGTTGTGACATAATAATAAACCAGATCTAAACCGAGTTTTGCTTTCTTTCATCTAGCTCGGATAGCACAGAGGAAGACCTTGAAGCGGCCAGAAAATCCCCTGATTGCCTGATTAACCACAATGCGAGGATGATCAGTGCAGAGCCCGCACAATGCAGCAACTAATGGGAAGGAAGTAATCGAAAGTGGATACGCCAAGCTACTCAACTACTGTAATGAGTTCCTTTCACTGCACTCCTTGCAGCGAGGGAAAGCGAAACAAGGCGCGACAAATTACGCGGCCGACGCTGCGTATGCGTTACGTGAAATGCGATGGGCCGAAGGCAGCGCAGTCGGCAGAAGCAGAAGCAGCAGCAGCTTTTGATGAATGAAAGTCAACCCCCAGGCACACACACCCGCAACACAGATGCCAACGCCAGCGTCGCTGCCGCCGAGCAATTTGCGCGGTAGCTGGCTATATTTCGAATTTGATTTCGATTTAGTTTCTAGTACTGTTTTACAAACCGACGAGTCAGGTTCTACTGCCGCAGCTAGCAGAGCCGACCAGACCAGATCGGAATAACAATCGGTGTGTGGGATCACTGCCTGATCAGTAGTCAGTTTCTATATCGCCGCGTGCTCGGGACAACGCGCTTCTCCGATCCTCCGTCATTCGATTCGGGCTCGTGCCTGAAGGGTTCTTAAATACGTCGGGAGTTTCCCCCAGCCAGCGGCACATGTGAATGCTTTTGATTGTAAGTGCTCGGACGATTGCTAGCAGATGAGGACTATTTAACTACAATGTCCGCAGTTGCAAGGAGAAGACATTTTATTTGAAACAGAAATGACTGTGTCTTAAATATTATATTGTGAAATCCATCCAAGGATTGATGGTCCTGCATTTTTGTAAATATTTTAAATGTTTTCATTTGTTTCCAAGTGAGTGTCTCTTGGGGAGAGGAAACCATTCGTTACCGGGCGGAATGATGCAGATGATGATTTATTACCCTGTAAAGATTAAAAAATTGGCTTTGTAGGAAAAAATGACATATTTCAACTAATGCAATACAATATTCTTGCTCTGGCAACACTAAGATGTTAAACATTAGTAATCCATAAGAATTATTTCTTAACGAAATTCAGCAGTTTAAGTCCTAAATTTCACGAATTAAACAGAAAAGTTTCAAATATTCTTACAGAGGATAAAAAGCAGTCTGCTGATCCATCTTGTATTTATTTACTTGTCATCGCATCGATTTACTCTTATTAAGAGCCAAGAGAGAAGCGTGAATTATTTCCGATTTCTAATGCTGATAAGATACTGAACAACCCCGCCAATAACCTTGGTGAACCACCCACCAGTTTTGCATAGACAGAGGCGTGTCAGACTGTTACCACGGTTTATGTATTTTCCGCTTTCTTTTTAATTATTTTTAGCGCACAAAGCATTTTATTTGCGCTGTGTACCCAAAATAGTTTTATCTGTTCCTTCGCCATAATAATGAGAAAATGGGAGAAGACTGTGACTTGTAAACACATAATTTTAAAGAGATATATTAATATTCGCCAAATTCTGAGATCTTCCCTCGCGCATTGTAAAAGTTTTCTCACCTAAATAAAAAATACTTATATGTCAGGCACGTGGAAAATGTTTCGAAAAATCCACCATAAACGGCCATTCCATTCGAGAATGAATCAGTTTGATCTTAACACTAATTTATGATTATTTGGAATTAAGCCGCGTGCTGATTGTTCTTTTAACTCTTCGTTTTGCGGAACTATAGAGATATTGATAAGGTGAAGCTTGATGGAAATGCCGAGCTATATTTTGAGATAGTCAGACATTCAGTCTGTAGATTACGGTCAGTCGGATGAGTCGAGATTATAGCGTCATCCATATGCATATTCATATAGAAAGTGTACTATGTACATTTAGACAGATTTCTTATCATCTAACCAAGGTGTTTGTTTATGAAGGGACAGCTTTTGATTTTGGTATTGAAGTTAAGTTATAGTATTTTTAAGTTCAAAGTCATAAATTCCCATTACGTTTTCTTCTCATCTTCGCTTGGCGAACGTAAAATATATAAAAAGTTATAGCATTTTGCTCATGACATTTTTGTATAGAAAGAAATTCGGCTGTGCACATTTCAGTTATTACATTTTTCCATGGAAATGCATATAAATTCATAAAGCGCTGCCTTAGCATCATCCTAATAAATGGTGATAATAGCTTTTATAGCACAAACATATTAATGATTTTTAGCTAGGTTGAGATCAGATTAAACTGGTTCTCCTCAGTCACTTTTTAATGAATTTCCTCACATCGAAGACAAGTGGGTGGGTAAACCTTCTGCCCCTCATACACCCCTTTGTCTGACCCAACCCCCGCAGAATGCAAATCAATTTGCATTTTCAATGAATTTGCTGTCCCTCGAACATGGGCTCTGAGTTCAGTTTGCATTGCATTAATTAGCTGGGTAGTAAAAGTACTCCTATGTTATATAAGTCATAGTCTAGCGCGTTAATTAGTATTCATCTCTGGATATATATTTGTGTTTGACTATCAACAATAATAAACTTGTAGGTACTGCGTTTGTGATCATGTAAACTGTCTGCCAATCGAAAATGGCAAAGAAATGGTTTCCATAAATACCAAGCAAAAATTTCAAAATGAGAAAACAAAATGATTTGTTTGAATCTCTATGAAAAATTGTTCTAGTTAACGGTCATAGGTCCAATCAATTAGAGCTTCGCGCTTTAAAACATCGCTAATGAAGACAAGTTCAAGTTCACCACCGATCACGCTGGGGTGAATGCTAAAGTGGGTTTTGAATTTCCATTTAATTATGATGATTTGTCAATCGACGGCCTAGTTTCCGTTTCGTATGAAACCCATCCTTTTGTCAATGAACTTGAACGATCAATGAAACTTCCGCTGCAATTGAAATTCAAAGCAACTGCGACACCATTTTAACAAATTACACATATTCACATGGAACAGTTTCTGCCTACGGCTATACACATGTAAACAGACTTGTTCACGGTCAAGTTCAAAATAGAAAAATATGAATAAATAGCTGTATACATAAATGTGCACAAAGACAATTCAATTAAATTCAAACGCGGTTTAGTAAATAAATTAGCTGGGCACGAGTGCAACTGCATTCCAAGTGCATTCCACTCAAGTTTCGCTTCATTTTTTAAATTGAATTCTTATCTGTGCATCCACTTTCTCACTTTCGCAAATTAATTAAGATAAACACCTCTTAGGCTTAAATGCCTCGATACAGCTCACTGCACCCACTAAATACAGTTCAGCCCAACCAAAAGTATTCATATCAATGAAAAGCACACCCACCTGTCCCCCGATATCACCCAAGATACGACCTGGGCACATGCCAATCATCCATTCAGAATCGGTTTCAGTTTCTGGACTGTTCTGTTCTGTAGTTACATCAATTAGGCGAACCGCAGATACCGACCGGACCGAGATCGTCGGACACATAATGGCATTATCATCGCGTCGGCCTCCCAAAGGGTGTGGAGCACCCAGACAATTGTGATCAGTGATCTCATTGCTGAGGGTGAAATGCTGCAAGAGCTGAAAGTTAGTCGACACTGAAGATACCCTACATTAATTCATAAATTGTAAGTCAGATATATCACTGTGAAGGGCGTAGACTTAGACTGCAAAAAAAAAATTGGAAAACGTTTTGAAAATGGGATTTATTAGCCATATCTTCCTAAAAATACTTAAAACTATATAGCCCTAGAGATTCCTCACCTCTCGACATATACACGTTGCTTTAAAAGTCAGATCAACTAATGCTTTATTAGGATTCTTAGAAAAGATGGCTTATACGTAGAATAATAAGTTTTTAAAATATTATTAATTTAAAAAGTATAATTTAATAAAAAACTTCGATGGCCAAACAAAACATGTTTAAGATCGTCACAAAAATTCACCAACATTTGTTTGACCATCTTATTTTAAAATGTTAAAAGGAACATATTCTTAAAACTGTTTGTAAAATTTAATTAAATTTTCTATTAATGCGACGTATGTTCTTATTAAAGTAATATATCATTTAAATAGCCGACATTTAAGGAGTTCTGTGAAAATTAATGTGTCTTCCGAATCAAATTCTAGACCTTTATTCTATTAGATGTAACGAAGTGATCGCAGTCACTTGTTTAGCCACCTCTCCAATTTATGTCTACTACACCAAAGTGTTCGCTGTCTCCTTGTCAATTGTTATACAATTGGCTAAGCAATTTCGAAGTGCAAAGATTTCTTGATTAATCCCAAATTGCAAGTGGCATATTCCAATTGAGAGGATATTTTAATGACCATGATGTAAACGGTGTCAATTTGGGGCAGTTTTTAAAGTCGGAATCGGTTCTATCTGATCCACTGATCGCCGCCTCCTCACTCGTTGCCCTTGCACCCAGTTAAGACATTAAATTTGTTTTCATTATTCGATCGTTTATGTAAATTTATTAGTTTGACACGTTTCCCAGCCACAATGCTTCGATCAATTGAGCTGCATTCTCCTAGGGATCTGCTGCTGTTTATCTCTTATTGTTTGTCGTTTCTAGCACATTTTTGCATAATGGGAAAAAGTGTCAATGCTAAATGAGTGCTAATAGCCAGCGTTAACTTCTTAATTGCTTAGCAATGTTTGAGTTTCGTTTGTTAGAACTACTGGCGTCGAGCTCTCGCTTCCGCCAATTCCTCTTGAAAAGTGTTCTCAAAAATATTCCGAAATAAATCCAACACTGAACAACATCCGTCCGGCTTCGTGTCAAAAGTAACACCCCTCGGCAAAAAGAGGTTAGAGGTAGGGGGTGAGCATAAATCACAAAAGCCCAGCTGCCTGATGACCGACTTGACTCATTTTGGGGTTGTTAATATCTGCTTTGTGCGAAAGCTCAGTCGTCGATCACCGGTTGACTGGTGAAGAGGAAGCGCTTCAGTTCAACCCCCTGAAAACTAGTTTTACAGTTTGATTTTGTACAGAAAACTTGAAATAATAAGCCTTGAGCTTTCAGGCCGTTGATGAGAAACGAAAATTGGTTGGTTTAGGTGTAGATATAATCAGTATACTGTCGTTTAAAAGATAGTTACTTATAATAACGTATTTTTAATTTTAGGACGCCCTTTACTATCTGACCGGATATCTTAGAGGCACAGCAATCGGCTTGTGATCACGCGAAAGTGCGTGAGGAGGGCTTCCGGCTGGATACAGGGTTGTAGAGACCCTAAGCTAGTCAAAGGACCGTCACCATGACGCGACCCAAGCAGGATGGCGGCAAGTTCAAGTCGTTCATGCAGGAGAATGTCCTCACCATGGCCACCGTTATCGGTGTGTTCGTGGGCGGACTCATCGGATTTATCATCAAAAATAGTACGGGCGAGTGGTCCAAACGAGAGATCATGTACATATCCTTTCCCGGGGAGATTTTCTTACGGTGAGTAAAGACTAGGAAGATCTCAAGAAAATGTATTACCAACTACAATTTCATTTACTCAAGAATTTCATATTATAATAAAATATTCTGTTTCAGAATGCTAAAATGTTTGATTGTCCCGCTTTTGGTGTCCTCAATCACCAGCGCCATTGGTGGCCTCGATCTTAGCATGTCCAGCAAGATTGCTACCAGGTAAGTTCTTATAGAGATGTATAACTTATCATAGTTATAATATTAATATAATTTCCCACCCAATTAGAGCCATCACATACTACTTTGTGACCACCATATCGGCCGTAATTCTGGGTATTTGCCTGGTGACCACTCTGCGTCCCGGCCAGGGAGCCAAGATCGTGGAGACCCAGACGGAGAGCATCGATAAGGCGTCCAAGGTGCTCACCCCAGACACGCTGATGGATCTGGTGCGGTATGTGGGAATCCGCCGATAACCTAGCCGGCAATATGACTCACTTTATCTCTCCCAATAGAAACATGTTCACGGACAACATCATTCAGTCGACCATGTTCCAGGTAAGACTGTCATCTAAGGTCTAAGGCATTGGTCATACGCACTGTTGAACACCGATTCGAGGGGCTACCAGCGACGATAGCAATTATTCAATTCTTTGCGGTTTGGCGAGATTTTGATTGAAACAAAGCGCGACACATAATCAAAACTGACATGATAGGGATACCACAATTTCAATTACAATCCAGATTCGAGTAGGGGGATTTCACACAAGTGTTCGCGGTGTGAGCTAGTGTCAGTGCTTAAATTTCAATTATCGCATGTGCGGCGAGAGTCGGGAGAGAGTGCGAGGGAAGCGGTCGCATCAACACGGTTTAGGAGGCCCCAGACGCAAATTGAATCAAAGTACTTAGCTCGGCCTGTGGCAGATATGTGGACATTGTACCTTCATAATTATATGCACATATGTACGTGGGCATGTTGATGTAGGTAGGCAACCGAATGAATATTCATGCGCCCAATTAGATTATTGTCGACTCAATGAAGGAAAATAACAGACAAAACAAATTTCCACCTATCCAGATTCCACTTTTTTTAAGCAAACGTGGAAAAACACAGAATAATTTGATTTCAAAACCCATTATTAGGAGTAATAAAAACCGATTAGATAAACATATAACATTATTATTCGCCTTATAAAATATTAAATTAGAATTTTACTTAATCTCTTTACACCTGCTCCATTTTAGCACCGCACTGAGATCTTTGAGAACACTAGCATTAGCCCAGCACGTAAGTTCTTGCATCCCCATCCCAAACTCATTGCGAAACTTATTCCTATACTTGCCCATGTAGAACCCATGGAAAACTGGGAGTTCAAGTCCGCTCAGCGCGAGGGCTCCAATGTTCTGGGCCTTGTGATGTTCAGTGTAATCCTAGGAACCACTATTGGAAGAATGCGTGAGAAGGGTCAATTGCTGCAGGATTTCTTCACCACCCTCAGCGAGGCAATGATGACCATCACCTCATGGGTTATTTGGTAAGTAAAAGTTAATTCACTGAACATTTGGGAATCTAATAGCTGATTTCTTTAGGATTTCTCCGCTTGGAGTGGCCTTCTTAATAGCCGCCAAGATCATTGAGATGGAGTCGATAGCAGCAACCATACAATCGTTGGGATGGTACTTCATAACGGTCATGATAGGTCTATTCCTGCATGGCTTCGGTAAGTAAAAGAAATCAAGAAAGAATTAATTGAATAATTATTATTATTATAATTTTCCTTTAGGCACCATTGCTGTGATCTTCTTCTTGGGCACCCGACGTCTTCCGTACCGCTTCATCGCCAAGCTCAGTCAGGTCCTGGCCACTGCATTCGGAACAGGTTCCAGCTCGGCCACCATGCCGCTGACTATCAAATGTTTGGACAACATGGGCATCGATCCGCGGGTCACTCGCTTCGTCATTCCCGTGGGCGCCACCATCAACATGGACGGAACGGCCCTCTATGAGGCTGTGGCTGCTCTGTTCATCGCCCAATACCGTGAGATGAGCTACTCCTTCGGCACCATTGTGGCCGTAAGCATAACGGCTACAGCAGCCTCGATCGGAGCAGCTGGAATCCCGCAGGCCGGACTCGTCACCATGGTCATGGTGCTGGACACTGTGGGCTTGGAGCCGAAGGATGTGTCCCTCATCATAGCTGTCGATTGGCTACTGTAAGTCAGCGATGGCAAATTCAGAAGATAATTCTGAGCACCGTATCTGTAATAATTTCAGGGATCGCTTCCGCACCACCATCAACGTGATGTGTGATGCCCTGGGCACTATTTTGGTTAATCATCTGTCGAAGAACGATCTGGCCAGCGTGGATAGGGTGAGTACAAGTCTTGGGTTCTTAACTCTTCGATTAAATCTTTAGAGGTCTTAGTTTAATTTAGTTTTGTATATTTGTTGTTAATGGACATTTCTACATTACTAACCTACTTCATTTTTTCCCCAGCTGAATGCCGAGCCCCATGAGCTCCTCGAGCTGGGACCCAATGGCCACGAGATGAAGGAATGAAGGCAGTCTTCGCTTGGCGCCTATAACCGCAAACGATGAGTGGACATGTCCCGGCTGTGGGCCTGCTTCCACATCCTCCCCAGCAACGATAGCGATAGCGATGACTACGACGACGATGAGGACTTTTAAGGAGCGTCGCAGGATCCTTTCGAATCGGGGCTGAGGCGGAGTCATCACGTTTGTTTGCGGATTATTTTGGGTGACCAAGTCGCTTCCAATTTCCAGATTGATCAATTTGATGCAGCTCCTCCGGCAGACGCTTGAGTGCTGCCAGAGTACAAGTACTAAGCCAGCAACGAATTTAAGTGACACATTCGTTAACTAGTTTGTTTTTCCCAAAATTAAAGATCAAAAAGCGAGAACAGAAATAAGATTTAAGATGAAAACAAAAGAACATTTATCGTCTAAATTAGAGATACTTTCAAGGTGTAAATAATTTTTAAATATAATTATATTAAATTGAGTTCAAATTTGCATAACATTCTCCCATACGATTAGTATTACAATCGAAGAGTAAAAATTAGTTCAATTCCAGACAAACAATCCCAACTTGAAGCAATTGCATTTGATTAGGTCGCAAATTGTTGAGATTCGTATCTAGTATTTGTTGAAGATTATTCTAAAGCCTTTTGACATAGCAAAGCGAAACAAAATAATTTAAAAAGACAATTTACAAATAGAAAACCGATTAATTAACACACTAACAAGTAATAACCAAAACCAATTCAAATCGAATCAGAATTTCAAATGCCGTTACAAGTTCGTGTTCATAGTTGAGCTTTGTAAATACTTAATAGCTTAAGTATACATACATAAAACTTTATGGAAATATTTATATTTAAAGCGTGGAAATCGAATTCTTGAATGACAATAATAGAGTGCTGCAATCACACAAATACAAATTTATACGAGTAACAAATTATTTATAACATATTAAGAAAGTAAAAATAAAGTAGGTCACATCTTTGCCAAAATCCACGAAAAAAGATAAGTACACAAAAAAAAATCAATAAAATAAATGGAATATTTAAATGTTTGCCATGCTTTCAGCCAAAAAGGAGAATTTTTTAGGTTACGAATCATCAAAATGTTTGTAGTCGTGCGTAGTCTAAATATATGTTTACTAATAAAACTTTATGAATATTAAATGAACTTTTCAAGCATTTTAATTCAAGTTCTGACTGGCGGTTAGAAAACTGGAGTTTCTACCATTCAAATTGATTATATTTTGATACCCTTTAAATGATGATTCCCTGGCTGACATAATTTGACACGTAGACAGACAAAAAGGTTTGAGACGCACTGTTGTCGGATGAAATAAGGTAAAGTTCAGCGGAGACTACGAATTTTTTAAATAAAGCTTTATGTAGCTTGCATTGGCTTTTTCGCAGATGGCGCATTTGTTAAATTCATAAAGGCTGAAATACAATTTATATTTATACCCGTTACTCGTAGAGTAAAAGGGTATATTGTATTCGTGCAAAAGTATGTAACAGCTAGAAGGAAGCGTTTCCGACCCCATAAAGTATATATATTCCTGATCAGGATCACTAGCCGAGTCGATATAGCCATGTCTGTCTGACCGTCTGTCCGTCTCTCCGTCTGTCCGTCTGTCTGTCCGTATGAACGCTGAGATCTCGGAAACTACAAAAGCTAGAAGATTGGCATTTTGCATTCAGATTCTACGAGTCCCTACGCAGCGCAAGTTTATTTCAAAAATATACGATTTTAAAAATTTAAATATTTCGGAAAAGTAAAAATGCAGTTTTGTTGTGCTTATCAATACCTATCGAAATGTAGAAGAAATTTTTTAAATCGGACCATTCGTTAAAAAGTTATGGCTGATCAAAGTTTATATATCCATCTCCCTCGCACTCCCTTTAGCCGAGTGACGGGTATTAGATAGTCGGGACACCAACCCGACGATAGCGTTTTCTCTTGTTTTTTTTAATTAACAAGAAATATTATAAGGTAACAAACAAATTAAAATATTAATATTTGCGGCATTATATTACTATTTGTTTAGCTGTCTACTTTATTTTTTTCCAGCGTTACGAGAAGTTATAAAAAACTGTTGCCTTTAGCTTTCTCTTTAAGGTTGCTAACCCTTTGATGTGTAAAGGGTCACATCTGCATGTACTTTTGTTTCCCTGCCATTCCAAAACCCTTCTCCAAAAAGTAACTGCCCCTAAAAAGGGCACATAACACACAGAACAAAGCTGACAAAAACTGGGGTCCATCGAAAGGGGACAGAGCTCCAGTGGAGCAAGGAAATGCAGGCAGGTCATCAAAACAAAGAAATATAATAAACTAAAATAAAATAAAGAGCAAACAAAGCAAAAGTATATTTCGATGACTTTACGACTTCTTTACTCAGCTTCACTATATTCTTTGTTTGCATAGCGTTGAAAGTTATGATTTATTGTTCGCCTCTGAAATATGCTAAATTGAGTTTTCTACAATAAACTTTATTGAATAAAGGCAAAAGTTCAGCACACTTTCTGAGCCTTTATTTTACCAATCAAAACTCACAATCTCACTTTTTTGACAGTACTTACGATTAGAAAATATTTCGGAAAACGGCTTTAACATTTGAATTTAGCAGGATAAGCCGCCTAAATTCTCCGTGAGTTTATTGCCCAAACTATGCCCGAAGCTAAGCCACTTTGGACCGTCGCCAGCCATGCTTGAGAATGCTGTCACCGTGGATCGCCCCATTTATCAGGACATCCAGCGCCTCACAGACGCCCAGCTGTCCACGATGTGCCGGAGCCACCGGATCTTCCCGGGTCCAATAACCTTTCGAAATCGTCGCGTGGCGGAGCGCCAGCTGCATATAGCGATGATCGAGGAGCGGGCCAAGCAAAGAGCCTATCAACAGTTCGCCCGGGAGTGCAATCGGCAGACCCCTGGGAACTACCAGCAAGTTCCGCCGCCCCAACAGCACTATGGTTTGATGCAAGCCCTGCCCCAAAACACAAACCAGAACGTTATACCTCGAACTTATTGGCCATCTCCTGGTACTTCCTATGCGCGCAGTCCACCTAGGAGTTTCCTAAATCGAGCGAACCGTCCGGATCCGATCCTCGAGCCAAGTCGGTACATCACTTGGCGGCAGCAAAACAGGTTGATGAACCAAAGCCAAAGTGATCGGGGCACCAACATCCTGGGCTTCAACATGCCCTTCTCCTTGGAGGCGGCCATGGACTTCAGCTCGCGAATAAGCAACACCATTAAGCGTTTTCGAGGAGGAGGTGAGGAGGAGGAGGAGTCAGCCAGGCCAGAGCAGGAAGGGAAGTATAATGATGATGACCAGTCTCTTGAAGACAGCGACGAGGAAACGTCCAAGTCATCTCAGGAGTCATACCTTGAAAGGGACACGCTCTCCGAAAGTTCGGAAGATGAGGATCAACAGAAGGAAGGTAAAAAGGAGAAGGAGGCCCGCTCGCAGGATGCCTATGTCTATCCCTTTCCCTACGACTTCCGGGAACTGCGTAGGCTGGTCGACGGGGCGGATGCGGAATCTCAAAACGAACTATGCGATTACAAGAGTTTCATCAGCCTGTCGAGTGTCTACCACGAGTTCGCCAGCCAAGTGCCAATGGCCAGGACGGCACCCTCTGTGGACTCCAAACCCCGTTTCCGCTGGTGGTGGCAGCGAAGGGCGGAGGCGGGGGACGAAAGGATTCCCGAGGCGGAGAGGACCACGGAACAGGATCTTCTGCAGGAATGCGAACTGAAGACCATCAACTACCTAAGAGAGACGCCGGCGCGAGTGGACGACGGGATGCTGGAGCTGATGGGCAGGGTGGAGCTGCGCGACGATAGCGACGAGGAGTTGGCGGTGGAGAACAATCGAAGTGGACGAAGACTCCGATCCTATGGAGGATTCCTCCGACACATTTTCCACCTGCTGTGCTGCGATCGTCAGGGAAAACTCGATGCGGAAAAGCTGCGCTGCAGCTTCTTCTGCTGCTGCATGGCCGTTGGTGTCTACGTGGGCTTTAAAATGTTACGCTAGTGGTACAATCTCATGGCAGACTGGAATGTTTGGTATTAGTACTCAATTAGTATTCTGGAAATACTGCATATCTCAGTGGAGAGAAGGATGCAAGTGGAGTTGCAAGTTGTGTTCCCTCAAGTCTTCGTAATCATCTGCCTTTGTTTTCTTACCTTGAGATACGCACTATATTCTCAATATACTTCAGTGCAATAATCTAATTCGGTTCTTACTTCTGGTATTATTGGTAGATTCCTAAGAATCTTAATTTATTTCGTTACACATTTAATCTATATTTTTCTTAAAGGCTTTATTTTCTTTCTGAGTTAACTGCCCTTGTAACTAGAACATTTATGACGTAATTCTACACCCGAATTGGTTGACTTCAATTTGCAAGCAGATGGCTCCTCGTTGAAGAACGAGAAATTACGTGGCCTCATGCGCCACGTGTTTCCATCTAAGCCAAGTCGTTGCTTGCCGGCCAAATTCCCATTTTCGAGTTGAAACGGAAATGAAACTGTAATTATATTTATGGCGCCCTCAGAAGGAGCCTAGAGTCTAGTTGCATCTTCTAGGTGGCCTTTCAAATTTTGAATACATAAAACTAAGCTCTTTAAGTTTGTAAATAATATTTATCTAAAGTTTAGATTCTAAACTAATAAAAGTGGCACTTTGGAAATTTAAATAGTAAAAAGAACAAGGGAGTTTGTAAATATTATTTCACAAAAGATATATAATTTACCAATTTCGAATTTATTTTCAAATAAAAAACCAAAACAAATTACATAACATTTAGGGACCGAAGGTATGGTAATTTTTCAAAATGCAAAGCAATTTGTTTGGCCCAAATGCAAGTGAGGAAATCTCATTTGCTTTGCACCGAAGCGCAAACTTAATGACTTTCGGCCATTTGCCAGACTCAGAACCCCTAGCTGAAAACCCCCTACCATTGCAGTTTCCGCTTAAAGCAGCTCCGGAGTCGTGATGCCATTTGCTGGCGAGGCGTGGTCATAAATCTTCTTAAATGTCGCAAATCAACACAGAAGGCCACCTTTATCTGGCCAAATCTCAGTGCCAACTGCAGTTTATAATTTACACAGGTAAAGTGTCCCTCTAAATGACGTCTCTGCAGCGCAGAAAATTTCACTCAATTAAAACCTCATTGAACTGCTGTTTTTTATATTCCTTAAGTAGACTTACTTTTGAAATTAAATAGCCATAAATAAGGGAACAAACCGCATTACTCATGTTTACTCATCTTCGGCGCCCAACTAAGCAATCGAAATCAAATGCAATTGGCGTGACCGAAAAGCCAAGCGAGGGAAAGCCATAAATAAAAGTTTGGCCATAAAACCACAAAGAGACATAAAATGGGCATAACAAATTTAAATGGCATAAACAATTGGCAACAAAGTAATGTCTTCGAAGAGCACCCCGAACTATAGAACAGATCGCTCGGTTTTTGACTCGCATCGAGTATAAATCTGCAGCCATATAACGAGACAAGACCCAATTGGTGGGTTGGGACACACAAATTGAGACACTCGGTGGATTGGGCAGAACTCTCGGTTTGTCTTTATGCCAATTCAATTTACCGGCAAATCGCTCCGCTGCAAAACCCCGGGAAATAAACATAAAACGCCAACGAAATGCGGCCATTTAATTTATATGCTGCTGCTGCCAGCATTAAATGGCATTTTAATTTCTATGGAAGTCGTAAAAAGTCCTGAAAAGTATTTATTCCTCTCTCCCTCTTTTCATATTTATGTCTATAAATTTATTTTGCACTTTTCCATTTCTCAATTGCGTGCAAAAGATTTTTACATTTAATTCAATTTGGCATCTAATGGATGGGGCGGCCGGGTGGATGGATGAGGAATGGAGGTATGTGGGTGCTTTCCCCGAGGGGATGTGCCATGGTTGCTTACCAACTGGGCGTGGCCATGTCTGTTTTGTAGTCGTTGCGTGAAATATGGTCCTGACTACTTAGCAGTCTCATCTCCCCGAAAACTGAAATCCGTTGGACGCCCAGGCTAAATTACCGTTACAAATTTGCGCTACTTTGATGGCAACCACCTCCAAATCCCCTCCGAGGAGTCCGAGTCCAAGGAGTCAAGGATCCGAATGCCCGGCAATGTCATACAAAATTTATTCGCCCTACGTGCCTCTGCCGCAAATCTTCGCTTCGTCCAGAGGGTCAAGCAATTTCGTCCCAATGGTGTAGAGATCTGGGCTAGTTAGGGTCACTCCAAGTGGATGCTGCTAATGGGTTCTATAAGGAAAATGGGGTCCAACCCAACTCATGGTTCGTTGGGTGAGCTTTGGGACAGCTCCCAGAGTTTGACTTTAAATTGGAAACCCATTTAGATAGGAATCACTGCATTAAATAAAGTATCATATGGTTAATCTTGGGTAGAAATATTTCACATTTGATATCTTTATGCTACCGATCTACAGATACCAATATTTTTTAGATCTATAACTTCAAGACTAAACCAAAAATTTAAAACTGTTCTTATTACCAGAACTCAAGACTCTTTTGGTAATTTTTTTAAAAACTAATTGAGTATTCAAGGCGCCTTTCCCTATTGTTTAAAACACACTAAATATATATGCAAATGTATCTAAATTCTTTTGCCCGCAAAGTTTTGCAACTGAGAACGATACAAGCTGCTACATATTTGCAGCCACTTAAACCAGAAAAAGTTGCCAGCATCTTTGGCCTAATGAACGAAACTCCAAACAAGCAAAACTAAAAGCGCGACTGCCAGAGGAAAATGTTGGAAATGGCAGTAAGGTTGGAAGGGGTAGAAGGGGAAGGGGTGGTTCTACTAACCCCTTGGGGGAAAATGCAATTTTGTAATTGACTCACAATCAGTCGTGCGGAAGTTGTTTAGCTATGCAATATGGCTGCCAAATGCGACAAACGGATGCAATTTGTGAAATATGCACGAAATAAGACGATAAAGACGCCCAAGTAGGTGGGCCATGCACAAGTCGCACCCAATGCAACCCTATTCCCACAGAGATTGAAATGTCAATCCGTTTATGGGAGTGAGACATGTCCCTGTCCGTGTTTCTGCTCCTGTCGCTCCGCTTGAGTGGAACATGTTTGTCAGCTAGTTTTCGATGCGATTTTTCCTACCAAACGTTTTGGGGGTATATACTTTTTCAAATACTTAAAAATTACCAAAAAACTCAAAATTTTAATATATATTATATAATATATTTTATATCATATTTGTATTATATTATATATTTTTTGTTTTAAATTTAAAACCGAGATTTTTTATTTTTCTTTATTGATATGTAATAGTTTTACATCACATCCCAATTTTCAGTAATACCTATATTAACTTTTAGCATAGAAATTTACAAGTGAAAGTAAAAAAAATCTTTTTAATTTTAGAAATATAATTGAGCATTTTTAATGTTTCTTTATAAATTTTTATAAAAGCAGGATGTTAGTCCTGGTTAAATTTATATGCAATGGCTTTTCTATCCATATTTCATATTGTATAAGATACACATCTTTTTTGAAGCTGTTAAGTAAGGTATCTTATCAGCTGCTATTAGCGAATCGGATTTTTCCTTTTCAGCCTGCAGTTGTGCCACAGAATGTTGCCAAAATGTCCGTTTGTCGCCCACATGTCTCGCGCTCGAATGCCGCTGACAGATGTTCCACCTTTGGACAGGAAGCGGGCTGCGGAGACAAACTATTTGGCTTCGCCGGGAACCTGGAGGCCGACCTACGTAATAGTTTTTATGTGCGGTTTTCGCTTGAGTTTCTGCCTTTACCCTGCCATAAACGAACAATTTGTGTAATGCATTTGGTGAATGATGAGGTGGGCAGGGCAGTTTGGAGACGGGGTTCGGTGACTGAGGGGCGACCGCTTTTTGTGTGTCCATGTCCGGGAAGGAAGTCGTTCTATGCAGCTTCATTTTTTATGCTTACGGTTTTCCGAAAGTTGTGAAAAACTTTGCATATAAAATGTTTACATATCGGCATTTGCGTCGGCTTTGCCGACCGTACAAGGCGGGTATGTTGGCAAACAGTCCGGTTCATAAGCGTATATATTGCACAAAAAATCTAAATTTTAACATTATATCAAATTGTGCCATTGGGAATTGATTATAGCTATTTTTATGCCTTGGACATTTGCCCAAACTTATCCTAACTTACATCTTAACCACCATCTTTTATATTATCTGATATTGATAGAATTTTAGATTATAGCTGCAGTGCTATAAGTAGGCTTTTATATTTATAGTGGTTATTTTTCAAAGAATAAATTTCACAAAATTTTTGAACTTCCATTTGAGTCGACTAAAAGCTGGCATTAAATGAGCTAAATTGCTCAATCTGTTCACAATTATTTCTGTATCGCATCCTTTCCATCCGCCAATCAAGTTAAACAAACGCTCACTTAACCAACTGGATGAAAACAAAACAAATAACATTTCTTACAGACTTTTTCTAATTAATACGAAAAATATTAGCTTTGAGAACGACTTTTGTAATACCCTTGCGAAAGCAATGATTATATTAATAAAAATCCACAAAATTAACTTGTTAAATTTCCGAACCAATTTAAAAATGTATAATTTGATATTATTATTCTAAAATTTCTCAAACCTAAATGGAGTGTACTTCTCATTTGGTATGCAAAATGAAATTGCCCTGTAAAAGGGCATAATATGAATTGTTTAACCCGTCTACAGGCCCGCAGGAACAAATGTTTTTTTTTTTATTTCTTGATGCAAATGTCAACAATTAATTTGGAGGCAAAATATGCGCAGTCTCACAGAAAAATAAATAAACGCGAAGCAACAGAGGCCCAGACTAAAAGTTGAGGAAGAAAATTTCAGAAAGCAGAGTAAACAACAGGGGGCAAGGTGAAAAAAAGAAATGTAGGAGCAGTCCTGGCAATTAAAGTTGAGATTGCTGGGGCGGATCCAGAACCAGATGAGCAGGTGGCTGAGTCTGAGGCCTCCATTCTGGGGGAGCAGGTGGCATAATGAAGTCGATTGGAAGTTGAGTTCACTTGAGCCGGAATAATTTGTTTTAATGTTTATGTTGACGCCCAAGGCAAATGCAAAGTAGCTAGAAAATTAACGAGAACATTATTATGTTTGCTACTAAATATGAAATTCAAAGAGCTACAATTCATGCCACGGCACACATGGCGCATACTTGATATTTAAATAGAACTTGCTCCTTAATAAATGTGTTTAAGGTCCAGGCGAATAATCAAGAGTACTTGGGACCTTTTTATATTTAGGGTTCAAAGAAAGATTCACAGCTAAGCCTGAATATTTGATGGGGAGAAGTTCCCATCCTTCGTCATCTTCACGGCTTTAAACTTTGATCACGGCCCAAATAATCGAACCGCATCATTGGCCATCATGTCCGTTCATCGGCGCTGCCTGGTCCATTCAACAAGCCACTTTAATGGCAGCCCAGAGCCTTTCGTTTTCATCCTGCCTTCATTTACATGTCCTGTGGAGCAGCCCAACTTTCCCTTGAACTTCCCATCTCCATCTCCAGTGTCTGTCAGCTGTATTTGATTGATTTGTTGGGCAATTTGCCACCGCCTGTTGTTTGTTGGAGTTGGCACAAAGTTCTGTATGCCAGTGTCTTCGCCACCAGTCCACTTGAATCAGTTTTCTGCCACATTCATGCATGATTTATGTTGGAACATATAAAGCTGCCACTGACGGAGCTGGGCAAATAAGCTTGGGAAACATGGGGCTGGGGCTGCAATCTCGAACGTATTCTCCCATTAAGACGCCCTTTGAACTGGCTCTGTGGCCAAAATGTCTGTCGCGGATCTAGGGTTAAATCAATCAATGACTTAATGGCTTACTGTGAATATATTCCCATGGCCAATCCATCAAGTGTCACTTCTGGCGATAATTGGATTAATAAATTACCCGCGAGCAAATCATAAGACTGACTTATAAGTAAATGCGGAATCAGCTCTTAAGTGTTTCTCCTTAACTTTGCTGATTTATTTTAATAGTAAAAGTACAGAAAAGAAAAAGCTATATTATGAAGATCAACCAATCAGTTCCCAGGTATAACGATAGGTATCTAGCAATTGATGTCTCGTAATTATGGCCATCTGAACAACGGGTCGTATGCGTAATAGCTGTATTAATTAATTCTGGAAAGCAGACTGACCCTCTGCAGTTTATGGCAGACAATTGAGTAAACACAGCCCAGCTAATTAATGGCGGCGACATTTTCCTTTGACCCGATTGCCCATTTTCCTGGTTTTTCTTTTGTTTTCCTTTTCCCACTTTGCCTATGTGTGGACAAACACAGGCTGGGCAACCGAGCACTGATTGATTGAGTTTCTGTTTCTGTGGCAAGAAGGCCTCCAGTTAATGGATCAATGGCTTTCTGTTTAGTTTCTTGCCATGCTCGTGTTCACTCCCCATCACTCCGCCCATGTACTTTCCCTCCTTATTGTAATAAAGTCAATCCGGTTAGCAGAAAACCAATTGGTTTCTTAGGTTGCAGTTAATGCAGTTGACCTTCTCTTTAATGGGTTGAGAAACCATATTCATATGCATTATTATACTGAAAATGTTTTATGATTATAAGAATTCTACGATCTAGAAATCATTGACTCTCTGAGAAGCCTAACCCTTGGAATTTTCCAGCAAATAACTCATTCAACGACACGATCCAGTACGACAAACATCTAAAACACTTTTTGTTATAAAATTTTCATTTTCCAAGTAACGATCGAACAATCCTGGAATCAAGATGCACATCCCAGAGGTGGACATGTGGAATGTGTCCAAGAGCAGCCGGATACATCGTCTCACAATCTTCAAATGCGATAAGCCCGGTCTGAAAGTGATAGACTATGCGGCAGTGCGGGAAGTTGATTCGTTCTACCTGGACTGCCAGGACTACAGGGATCACTTCAAAGACCCATATAACCGGGTCCACAAGCCACCGAGGTTCAGGTCGTATGCGGGCCGGTGCGGAGTAAAGTTGGATCCCGACGTCGATCTCCTTACTATGCCGACCTTGTGGGGCATCGACCGCCAACCCATCGTGTATCCCATAGACTATCATTCCGATATGGCGCTGGGCAGACGGGACTGCGATCACATCAAGGCTTTCTGTTCCCCAGCCGAGAGCCTGAGCTTCAAGCGATAGGTTTCAATCGGTTCTACCTCTTTACCAGTTTAAATACAATTTCCAGCATTGCAAAATGAAAAGCTTCGTCTTAGTATTTTAGTTGCAATAGGCAGTTAAATTCAGTGAATTTTTAAGTGTAAATAGTTAAGTAGATTTTTTTATTTAGGTTGATAAAATAACATCAAAGCCAGAGGTAAATTATACTAATTTTTATTATGGCTCATCAGGGTTTTTCTTACGTTTTCCCTGAAAGAGCTGCGATAAGGGGCCATTTCGAACGTCTGTCAGTCTGAATCTGTCAATCTGTCCCTATATATGATATATCTTCCTGCATCTGTTGTTTTCCGTCAGTTGGGATGCACTTTTCACCCGCTTGGTGGCGTGCAAATTGCTAATGAATTTAATTCCTCTGCACACACATTCGCACACAATGCCGGGGAAAGCTGAAAATGGGAAAAGCGGGGCGCAATCGGGGGCGGGAAAAGGAAACATGGCGACAGCACTGCTAACACATGTGATGTAAGCGACAAGTGAACTTTGTCTGTTGTCGGGAAATCTAATAACCGACAGCCAGCAAACACACAATAACACAGTTTCCAGCTTCTGCGGCAGTCGCTGCGTATTGTCGGGTTTTAATTTGTGTTGGGACCTGCATACTAAGTGGAGCCCGGCCACAGCGGTATCGAAGGATGCCAGCCTGATTGAATTGAGGGGGCGGAACGGGGCGTGGCGGTTCCAGTTGATCCGACACGGTCATCCCACTAGCTGATTAAGCATACGCCGTGTGTGCGCGTCCGTGAAAAATACACAAAATGCATTTTAGCCTAAATCGCCGGGTGCCAGATTTGAAGCCTATTATCACACCGCCGGTTCCAGTGGCAAGGCCAACTATATAATATTGTTTTTGGCAACTCAATTTCCATCAGCATAAATCAAAACTCGGCTGCAGTTCATTTGCATAGCATCGCTGGGGCTCACCGAAAATATCCACGAAAATTGTTGTGAAAAATCTATTCCAACTTTGCAGACAAATCATACTTTCGGCGAGCGTCAGAAACTTTACGGCAGCTGGAAAAGTTTTATTTTGGGAATACAATAGACGGCCGCATTAAGTGTGTTTATTTACATTTTGACCTTAGCTCAGGCACTGCTCTTGGCAGTCCGACTCCAGTTCGAATATATTTCGTGTGCTCTGGCATCCTCCGTAGACGAAGGACTCGCACTCTAATCTTTTCTTGAAGAAGCGCCACATTTGAAACGATGCCTTGCAGGGTCCCGTTTGACTGGGCGCATCATCGCAATTGCCTGGGAAGGGGGATCCATGATTATCCTAAAGCTCCCGAAGTAACCCCCATTTCAACTTACGTGCATTGTACGCCCAGATTCCTGCCACAAAGAAAATCGAAACAAAGGTCAACACAAACTGAAATTTCATTGTAGGTTATTTTCGATCTTTCCTATGATTTTGATTACTTTGGCAGGGCAAATTTACTTCGTGTGCTTCACCTCGCCCAAACCCATGCACAGGGACTCGCATTCGTCCCCGCTATCGAAGAGATTCTCCGTTCGGTTGCAGCCGCCCCAGTGGAACATGATGCACTCCTTGAGGCTCTTGGAGTAGAACCACTTCGGTTTGTATTCCTTGCACGGTCCCGTCAGCGTTGGCTTCTTGTCACACTTTGCTTGGGGAAAGCTTGAGCATATTAACGGAATTCAAAGTATATTCAAATGGTTCTAACCCTTCTGACCGCTCGCCAATCCCTGAAACATCAATGCGATCGCTATAGAAAGCCACAGTATTTTTTTACCCATGATGCACTTATCTATAGGTGTGGGAAACTGAGTTGCCGAAATTATACAACTGTTTACCTTCGCTTATATAAGCGAAGAAAATTTTCGAATAATTTTAAATTTCACGGCAACAATTTTTTAAGACTAGAAAAAATTTTAGGAATTTCTTTGTTTTACAGTTCTTGAAGTCTGGAAATTGAAATAATATTATTTCAAAACAAATCTGGAGTTTTCATTTATTTCATTTTGATTACAAATCTGTTTTAATTTAAGCAAGCTGCTTCGCACTCCTTGCTTGAACTAAAGAAGTTATCAGTCGCTCCACATCCCCCATAAATAAAGTTCTGACATTTTTTTTCCAAGAACGTCCAGCTGGAAAAATCGCCCCTGCAACCACCGCACTATGGGGTAAAAGTCCACTTTTACTGGCATTTAGTCATTTTTTGAAAGTGTTCCAATTGGAAAATAATTAATTAGAAAGTACTAACAAAACATCAAACTGTTATGCCCTATACTTGAAATGTTAATATTTAACAGTTCACTGTTAAAATAACAGCTGCAAAGTCAGCTGCTGCTTACAAAGTGAAGTACGCTTGGTTTGCACATTTTTTGCCATGATCTTTGAAATTCATTTATTTATGTAAAATACAAAAAGTAAACAAAACAATGCCAGAACATGGTTATTACAGGTTTGGACTATGAGCTAAATATAATAATTTGTTCAAATTGTGAGTGCTTATACCTCATTTTGTCATTTAACAAATGCATATTAAGCTGGTTTCTGGGAAATAATTTTTAACTTTGGACAGAGTTTTGAAAAAGAGTTTTAGGTTATTTTAATGTGCGACCAAGACTATGTTGTAGCCTTATCAATACAGAATCCATAGGTATTAGTCGCATTCTGCACTTTTCCGCACTATTGGAGCAATTTGCATTTTTCTCAGATAACCTCACTTTTTTCATATGTGATTTGTATGCAGTAGCGAATAGTAAAATTCTCGTATTTTTGTATGGAAAATGTTAGATACGATAAATATTTAAAAAAAGCACTATGCAATAATCTTTGTTATTAAATATTATTCAGTTTAAATGATTTTACATCATCATTTAACTATACTTACCTTGCTATAAATGGTTTTAGTATTTTTGTTAGGAATTATATGGAAAATATTTAAAAAAATCCGATTTCACTTTAAAAAAAATGTATGGGAACTCCAAAGTTTTTTTTTGGATCAAATTAGTTCTTTTGTTTTAGAACAAGCAAAAAAAAAAATTTTTTGTTGTGCACATTCTTAAAAAAAATTTTTTTTTTCTTGAAAAAAGGCGCGACCATGCCCATTTTTTCAAAAAGAAATCTTTTAAATATTATAAACCAAATTCCAAAAACAAAACTTTGAAATGTTACGTCGTTTTTTAGTAATAATTAATGCCAGTAAAAGTGGACTTTTACCCCATAGTGCACCGGTCTCACTAGGAGGTGCATCACACTTGTCTACAAGTTTAAAGGTCGACTTGAGGTATACAGCTAAAATAAAGTTTTAAGATTTGTACCTTTGTTGTAGGCCAGAGTAAACGTGAAAAATGTAACGACTGCGATGGCAGATATTATTAATTTGTTGTTCATTTTGTACAGCTTTATTCCAATGACTGGGAGCACTAACTTACAATGAATGAGAACCGATAATACAATTAAAGTGTTACTAACCAATTAACGTAAAGCCATTTTCTAAATGTTAGGTCGATTACGATGTGTAAAATAAAATGTAGAGGGGAAAAACCATTTTTAACAACTTGATATATTTCTCCAATTTTAACATGTTTTACATTTTACGTTATTATACCCTTGCAGAGGGTATTATGATTTCAGTCAGAAGTTTGCAACGCAGTGAAGGAGACGTTTCCGACCCTATAAAGTATATATATTCTTGATCAGCATCACTAGACGAGTCCATCTAGCCATGTCCGTCTGTCCGTCTGTCCGTCTGTCCGTCTGTCCGTCTGTCCGTCTGTCTGTTTCTACGCAAACTAGTCTCTCAGTTTTAAAGCTATCGGAATGAAACTTTCCCAAAAGTCTTCTTTCTATTGCAGGTAGTATATAAGTCGGAACCAGCCGGATCGGACAACTATATCCTATAGCTCCCATAGGAATTATCAGAAAAATAGTGGAAAAATAGTGGAAAAAAATTATAACTTCGCTGTTTTTTGACATTTTACCTTCATCTCTTGGGAATATTATTTTTTAATTATTTCTGAATTTCGGATAAAATTTTTTACAAATCGGACCACTATAGCATATAGCTGCCATAGGAACAATCGGAATATTTACGAGAAATACAAGGAAAATAATTGTATAATCGAGCTATCGGAATGAAACTTTCCCAAAAGTCTTCTTTTTGTAGTATATAAGTCGGAACCAGCCGGATCGGACAACTATATCCTATAGCTCCCATAGGAATTATCAGAAAAATAGTGGAAAAATAGTGGAAAAAAATTATAACTTCGCTGTTTTTTGACATTTTACCTTCATCTCTTGGGAATATTATTTTTTAATTATTTTTGAATTTCGGATAAAATTTTTTACAAATCGGATTACTATAGCATATAGCTGCCATAGGAACAATCGGAATATTTACGAGAAATACAAGGAAAATAATAATTGTATAATAATATAGAATACTTTAAATATTTCTGAATTACGAATTAAGTCTTGTAAAAATCAGACAACTATTTTATATATCTGTCATATGAAGGATGGATATCTGCCGTATGAAATGTATATGATTGTAATGTTTTTATTATTCTTAAATTCAGAAGGCATACCTGTTGATAACATGAAGCCGATGCACAGGTGTTCAATTTTTAAGATTCCCTTTCAATGTACATTTACCTGTTCTCTTAATTTAACATAACAGAGGTAAAAGGTTTATCACGAAGAGGTATACCAGGTATGGGTGCCATTATTACACTATCTTTGAATTACGCAATCAGTCCCTTCTACCTGGCATACCTATGATTTTCCCCAAAATTATGGACTACAAAAAGTTACCCGACGGTTTATAACAGGTATAACGGAAACCTATATATTGACTCGTTATCCTAATCCCCGGATTAGTCTGTGAATAACAGTTGCCGAGTGACAACGTATACCAAGTGCAGTATTTTTTATTGTGTGTGTATGTTTTATACTCCGTTAATATAAAATCACCGAAAGTATAAGGTGAAAAAGCGAACGAAAATCCACCAAGAAGTATAAGGTGAAAAGTTAATATAACCCAAAAGAAAGTATAAGGTGAAAGTGATTAATATAAAATCCACCAAAAGGTGAAAAGTGAAAAAGTGTGTAACAAACTGTAAATAATAAAGTATTATTGTACTTTTTCATTTGGTAAGTATCCCAAACTAAAACAGATTTCATAAATTTTACTAAATCTCCAACATAAGTCTCTTTTGATAAAATTCAGTTGGAATGTATATAAAAATCCATATATATTTCACCGGGATTCCGACCAACGAGATTTCGATGTCATGGGAACTAAAACAAGTTTTATAAAAGCAATTTTATTGATAATCATAACCCCTTTACTTTTAAACATTTATTTTTAACAGCAAAATAAAGAGAATGCCGCGCGTATCTTCTTTATCTCAAGAGCAGCGCCGCCAAGCTGCACTAAGACGAAGCCGATCCCAATATGCTAGAAATGCGTCACAAATAAGGACTCGTAATGCTCAGCACATTGCCTCTACACGTGCGAGTAATTTGGATGTAGCAGAAGCGGCACGTGCACGAGATACCGCTGCACGCTCTCAGAGAAGGCGCAGTGAAAGGATTCGAGCGAACGATCGTGTACGGGACGCTGCAGCCCACGCAATTGCTCGATCAAATTCGGAAGAGCGTCGACGACAGCAGGTGCAAAATACTGCAAATCGCTCTACCTGGAGATTAGCCGAGGAAAATCGAGGACCCGAGAGAGAAAGGGACGCTGCAGCTCACGCAAGTGCCAGGTCAAATTCGGAAGAGCGTCGACGACAGCAGGTTCAAAATACTGCTGACCACGCTACCTGGAGATTAGATGAGGAAAATCGAGGACCCGAGAGAGAAAGGGACGCTGCAGCTCACGCAAGTGCCAGATCAAATTCGGAAGAGCGCCGACGACAGCAGGTGCAAAATAGTGCTGACCACGCTACCTGGAGATCGGTCGAGGGGAATCGAGGACCCGAGCGCGCACGAGACGCTGCAGCGCGCGCAATAGTCCGGTCGGACTCCGAGGCGCGACGACGAGAGCAGTCGCGAAATACTGCTGATCATGCTACCTGGAGATCTATCGAGGAAAATCGAGGACCCGAGCGTGCACGAGACGCAACAGCGCACGCCAGCGTCAGGTCAAATTCGGAAGAGCGACGACGACAGCAGTTGCAAAATACTGCAAACCGCTCTACCTGGAGATTAGATGAGGAAAATCGAGGACCCGAGAGAGAAAGGGACGCTGCAGCTCACGCAAGTGCCAGATCAAATTCGGAAGAGCGCCGACGACAGCAGGTGCAAAATACTGCTGACCACGCTACCTGGAGAGCGGTCGAGGAAAATAGAGGACCCGAGCGCGCACGGGACGCTGCAGCTCACAGGATTACTAGGAACAACCCCATCGCTAGGACACAGCAGCAAAGGACCAACACAGTGCATCATCGGGAAACTCGACTTCAGAGGAGACTTCGGGAGCAGCAAATTCAGGAAATGGCTGAGGAGCGACTATTAACATATAGGTCCAGTACACAAAATCGACAGGCGGAATCATCCAGACAGTCACAACGAAATATTACTGCAAGAGCTGAACTTTCGGAGGATGAACGAGAGGATCAACGGGAACGCCAGCGAAGGAGGAGTCGAGCTACTGCGAGGGAACAATATCTTCGCAACATTAAGGACGGACCAACAAAAATTTGTACATGCTGTGGAGGAACGTGGTTTCCATCTCAGGTAAGTGGTTTAAACATTCACACTATTTCTTCTAAATACCCCAACCTTTGTGTAGATAATACCTTTTATTTAAGTAGAAAGTTTCCGAGTCCGTCCGGCAAATATCAATTTTGCAGCACATGTCGTCAAGGCGTTTCCAAAGGTAGGATACCATCCCTTTGTCTCTCTAATGGCTTCGACTTTCCAGAGATACCGGAATGCCTACAAAACTTGACATGTCTTGAGGAGCGCCTTATATCTCCTCGAATTCCCTTCATGCGCATTATATCCCTTGGATATGAAAGGCAATGCGGAATAAGAGGCGCTGTAGTCAATGTCCCAATTTCAGTACCTGATACTGTAAGCGCACTCCCGCGCACTTTCGATTCAACCCATGTAATCCAGGTTCATTTAAAAAGAAAGTTAGAGTATTCTCATAATTTTATGACGGAAACTATTCGCCCCGCTCGGGTCATTGAAGCTGTGCGATACTTGGTTAACACCGAGCTTTACAGAAAGCACAACATTTCCTTTGACGGTGATTGGCTCAATCAAGTGGGAGGCGAAGAAGAGATACCTTTCATCGCAGATGAATCTGACCGAGAAGTTGTAGAACAGCTTCTTCGTCAACGTTCTCAATCGCAGGCAAATGACCAACAAGAAGGAGATTTAAATCCCGGAGGTCATGAAACCCTATTGGAAAACGACGATACTGGACTTCAGCGTATTGCTATGGCCCCTGGAGAAGGCCGCATTCCAACAAATTTAACCCTGGACGACGACGCTGAAGAACTTTCCTTTCCGACTATTTCTTGCGGCGAAATATTTAAGGGGAATTCGACCTATGCAAAAAAAGCTAGATCGCAAATTCGTTTTTACGACCGTCGTTGCGCAGTAGTACCCAAAGTCCTTTATATGTACAAGTTTTATGAAATGCAGCGAATCCAAAGTTCCATTTCCGTTGCCCTACGAAAAAAATCAGGTGCCGTAACTGCTGCAAATGTGAGGGATCATTCATTTGTTGACAGCCTTGTACAACATGATGATGGATTTCACATTCTAAAAGGCCTCCGTTCAGCTCCAGCCCACTGGGAGGCCGAAAAAAAGAAAGTTATAGCCATGATTAGACAATTTGGGTTGCCTACATTCTTCATAACCCTCTCTGCTGCTGAATCTAAATGGAACGAGCTTTTAGTTATTCTATCTCTTTTATTGGATAACAGAGACATTAGTGAGGAGGAGGCGGCAGTTCTTTCTAGCGCTGAAAAAGCTAGATTAATCCGCTCAGACCCAGTAACATGCTCCCGGTACTTTGACTACAGGTTCCGACAATTAATGAAATTGTTCAAAAGCTCAGAGATATTTGGTGAATTAAGACTGGTCCATTATTATTGGAGGATCGAGTTCCAGCACAGAGGATCGCCGCACTCTCATGGCATGTACTGGTTTTCTGGTGCCCCAAAACTAGAAGGACCCGAAAACGCCGAAGAGGTCGCCTGCTTTATAGATCGGTTTATTACTGCCAGCGGGGACGATCCTGAATTGCAAGAAGTAATTCAATATCAGCGCCATAAGCACAGCGCTTCATGTTTAAGGGAACTGCGAGGACAACAATTCTGTCGCTTTAATATGCCTTACCCACCAATGCCTGAAACACTGGTTTTGTATCCGTTTGAAGAAAACGAAACCAGCGTTGAAGAATATAAAGAAATATTTAAGAAAGTTAAAGAGCTATTAAAGACTGTTTCCGAAGAAGAAACGGTCATGTTTAATAATTTTGAATATTTCCTCAGCCACCTTGAAATTTCATATGAGGAGTATAAGTTCGCCATTCGATCTAGCTTAAAAAAGCCCCAAGTATTTCTTCGTCGCCAGTTTTCTGATAGGTTGCTAAATGCTTATAATAGAAATATTTTAGGCTTGCATAAAGCAAACATGGACATTCAATTTATCCTAGATGCTTACGCCTGTTGTAGCTACATAATTAACTACATAAATAAATCCAACCGGGGCGTGTCGCAACTGCTTCGAGAAGCAATGACAGAAATGACCCATGGAAATGTTTCCGTCAAAAGAAAATTGCAGCATTTAGGGAGCAAATTTATTAACGCTACAGAAATATCTGCCCAAGAAGCAGCATACAACATTTTAGGGCTACACATGTCTGAGGCTAGTGAAGGTAATATTTTTATCAATACTTGCCATCCAGATAAAAGGGTTCGGATAGTGCGATCTAACAGAGAATTAGAACAGCTACCCGAAAACTCAACAGATATTTTTGAGCGAAATTTACTTGATCGATACGTGCAAAGACATGAACAACTAGAGTCGTTATGTCTTGCGGAATTTGCGGCTTGGTTCAAATACTCCAAGCCAAATGCACGATCGGAACAGTCAAACGAAGAATATGACGAACCAATCGACTTTGATGCAGATGAGGAAAATAACGTTGCTGGACAAAGTTACCAAATGCTGGATGGGACTGGTAGTGTAAAAAAACGTAATCATGCCCTAATTCTTAGGTGGGTTCGATTCAGTCTAAACTCTTCTCCATCAGATTATTTTAGGGAGCACGTAATGCTTTTCTTCCCATGGAGAAGTGAAGAGACCGAACTCATTGCAAACGATAATGAAAGCACATTTAGAAATAATTTTGAAATTATTAAGCGCAACAAAGAGCAGTATGATGTGTTTGACGACATGGAGTTAGAGAGAGTTCTTCAAGATCTGCAAAATGTGGATAGAGAAGAAAATGGCCCCCTTCCAGAGGGGCCAGGCTCTCAATACCTTGATGAAGAGTTTAGGGCTTTGGCAGTACCTGACGTCGGACAAAACGTAAATGTACTCCAAGATGAAAATGATTCAAATAATCCAGAAGATGGCGAACTTCCTCTTATAAGACTTCCTCCGATGGTATCTGACGATAACCTTTGCTCGCTTACCCGGTCTCTCAACTTTAAGCAGCGTCAGTATTACGCCCACGTAATGCATAATGTTGCAGCCAAAAAAACATTTTATGAATATGTTGGTGGAGGGGCCGGAGTGGGAAAAAGCAGATTGATTTCTACAATATTTCAGTCTATAACTTGGCGAGCAAATAAACTTCCTGGGGCAACTGATTCCGCAAAGGTTTTACTTTGTGCTCCAACTGGAAAAGCGGCTTTTGGGATTGGGGGACTAACTCTTCATTCAGTTTTCTCCCTTCCTGTTAATCAATCATCTGGTCCCTTAAGACCCTTAAGCAATGACACTTTAAATACAATGCATTGCAAGTTGATTGATATCCAATTAATTATTATAGATGAGATCTCGATGGTCGGATCCAAAATGCTTGGATACTTAGATCAAAGACTTCGTCAAATTTTTAGAAGTCAAGATATAAGTTTTGGGGGCAAGTCTATAATAGTGTTTGGAGATCTAAAGCAGCTTAGCCCAGTTGGAGATCGTTGGATATTCGCAGGGGATGCATCCAATCCCTATAATGTTCTGGCAGGAGCAAGCCTTTGGAATAATTTTAAGTTTTTCGAGCTAACGGAAATAATGCGGCAACGTGACGACCACGCTTTTGCATTGGCTTTGAATAATATGTCTGAAGCCAACATGTCAGATGCAGATATTGAGCTTTTCAGGACAAGAGTTCTTCCAGTAACCGAAGTTCCTGACGACGCAATACATTTATTCGGTTCTAATGCTGAGGTAAACAATTACAACTCCCTTAAGCTTGCCCAAATTAGAACTGAAGAATTTGTGTCAACTGCAGTAGATACAGTTAAAGCAGCTAATATGTCTGAAAGAAGTCGAGAATCAACTCTTAGACATGCCCAAAACATGAAGACCTCTGAAACTCAGGGTCTACCATATATTTTACACCTGAAGACAACAGCAAAATATATGGTTACCGTCAATATTGACACAAATGACGGACTTGTAAATGGGGCAACTGGTCAATTAATGCGAATTGACAACAGTATGGTTAACGGCTCATTATTAGTAACTGGACTGTGGATTAAGTTTACAGATGCCACTGTCGGTACTATAGCTAGGTCAAAAGTTCGAGGAAATGATCACCCAGACTGGACTCCAATTTTTAAAACAGCCCGAGTATTCCAATGCGGAACTTCGGGGCATTCCTCTATTGATCGAAAACAATTTCCAGTTGTTCCTGCTGAGGCTATTACCATCCATAAGAGCCAAGGAGCAACCTACAGCAAAGTCGCAGTGCATCTTAAAAGAGGCATTAAGCGAGCACCGCTCTACGTAGGTTGCAGCAGAGCAACTAGCGCATCGGGTCTTTTCCTTTTAGGAGACTTTGTCCCTCCAACTAGATTTGGAGCTACAAATGTCCAAGAAGAACTTGCAAGTTTAAGAGGGGAAAAGGCTTTGACTACGCAATATGAATTTTTGGTCAATGAAAATGAGGATATCTCTTTATATTACCACAACGTGGAATCTCTTCGCGCTCATCGCGAAGATGTTGCCAACGACAACATTATTTGTTCTGCGAACTTTTTATGTTTTGTTGAAACCTGGACTCTTCCACAAGAAGAGTACAATTTAAGGGATTTCGACATTATTAAAAGAATTGATAGCAATCGTTTGAATGGTATTGGGAAGAACGGAATACTCATTTATGCTAAGCAAAACATTTCGCAAAATGTAGTATTTCTGTTTGAGACAAAGAAGTCTCCAAACCCAAGGGCAACATATCAATCGATTGCATTTAAATACCTTGACACGTCATTTATAATTGTTTATAGAAGTCCCGGATTTCCTATTGCAAGATTTCGAAATGAAATTAAATCTGACGTCGAAAAGGTGCGCAGAATGGATAATACTAAAGTAGTAATATTAGGAGATTTTAATCTTTGCAGATCCACAGGGAGTGATATTCTGGAGGAACATTTGAATGCCTTAAACCTATTTTCAATCAATGATTCTCCCACAACCAAACAAATAACGCAAATTGATTGGATATTTTCAGATTCTCGAATTCCACAAGCTCGTGCCATAACTTATGAGACCCCATATAGCCACCACGATGGAATTTTTTTTAAGTATAGCTTGTAGTAGGTATTTTAAATAAATATACAAATTGTAAAAATTTTAATAAATTAAAAAGCTACAAAAAAGCTAAAAAAAAAAATTAATTGTGCATAGCGTATTAGCGTATGTATTTTTATGGTATTCTTTATTTATTATTTATTATTATATTTATTTGTATTTATCTACGTAGTTTTAAAAATTGTATATATATATATAAATGATAATAATTTCCCCCTCGTGGATTGTGACCTTGACGTGGTGTGGGGGCTGAGTACGTGAACATTTTTGTAATATCACTGAAGCTAGCAACAATCCTTAAAAATTAAATATGGTGATAGTAACATTGACTATTTCTTATAACTGCAAGGGTATATAAACTTCGGCTTGCCGAAGTTAACTTCTTTTCTTGTTTTTTGTTTACTTTCTTATTTCAACCGCATTTTGTACAAGGTTTTCCCATATAAGGATGGTTTTCTGTTTTCGGCACATCGCAAGCAACTTCGCATTGATATTTAAACAAAAATAAATTAGGGGTGCCCCCACATCCACCGTAAAGGAATGGTTGACATTTTTTATTCTTGTAGACCCACCTGGCAAGATCAGCCATGCAATACCCTGATACGCTAGGCGGTGCATCGCACTTCTCTAAAAGTAAATTGTTATTCCTGAGATATTAGACTAAATTTAAGATATTAGATTCGTACCTTTATTGTAAGCAATTGTTAAATTGCAAAAAGCCACGAAATAAAGGGCAATAACCATCAATTTAAAGTCCATTTAAAGTAAATGTCAGCTACTGAATAACTGTTATTCGAATTAAAGTGTATCCAATCCAATTGCTATTGTAGAACGTTCGGATTTTTGTAAATGAGGCTTTTAATGGAAAAGCCTAGTACTCAGTTCGGCTAAGAGTTTTACTAGTCGAAAAATATTAATCTTTTAGTGTGGCCGAAGTTTTTGGAGTTCATCCGCAATGCATGTAGGATGGTCTTACTGGGTTTGTTGACAAACAGCAAAAATCAACTGGCGCCAATTTTATAATATTACAAAATGTTGAGCCGACCTGGGTTGCAACTTTGCCGCAACTCCTACAAGCAGTTTTCCATTGGTTTTTGGGGTTTTCTTTCCATTTATAACTTGTTATTGGCACACCGCTTCTGCACAAACACAGCCACAGATTACATTTTCTATTCTTTGGGCCCCGGCTAAAGGCGTTCATCCGCTAAATTTAGTATTCTTTTGGTACTTCCTTACCATTTCCTTAGCTCAACTGAGTACCGCGGTTGGAAAAAGTCCCAGCTAATGGCGTTAGCTACCTATTTGCCTCTCGCTTACTCCTATGGTTAGCTAGCAGTTTTCTTCGTACTGAGTACTAGGCTTTAGATTTGAAAAATTCAAGTCTAATGCTTGTTTTTCAGTTAAACTATAATTGTAATTGAACAATTTCTAAATAAATAGAAAACATCAGCCCCTTTTAAATTAACAAGGTCATTAGGTTAATACGGTACAAAATGGAATTCAAATTAACTATCATCATCCTAGCTTTTGTAACCTTATAACCATTGCCTTCAATAAAGGTGTGAATCTAAAAAACTTAAAGATTCATTAATATCTCGAGCATACTTTTAGAGAAGTGCAATGCTCCTCCTAGCGAGGCAGGGCCTTGCAGGTCCACTGCAAATATTTTTGTTCAAAAGTCTCTATGCGAAGCAGCTTGCTTGAAGTAAACTGTATGTGATTTCGATTTGGATGATTTTTAATCTTTTTTCTCCTTACAATAAACATCGTTTCATTATTATCGGATATATTTAGCGCCCGGAACATGATTATTATATACCCCATAAACTAACATAATAACGTGATTAGTTACACTTTAATTAGAATATTAATTTTTAAATTCGTAGCTTAAAATTTCAAAACCCGCAACATACTGATTTTTTAAAAGCTCGCGACCGGCAAAATAAGAAGTACATTAGCCCAAGACCAACAGGTTAAGACGGTATAAAATGGAAGTGCAATGCTACTCCTAGCGTAACAGGAAATTGCAGGGCCGCATTGCGCAGGTGGGTCTTTAAGGACAACAGATGTCAGCCCATCATATACGGTGGATGTGGGGCCACTGCAAACATATTTCTTGGAAAGTCTTTTTGCGAAACAGCTTGCGTATGGAAATAGGGGTAAATTCTTAAAATATTGAAAAAAGATTAAATACCTTTCGTACACACAAATAAATTTGATTGGTAAAATTGACCAACAAACATAGTTACATGTGTCTTTGCTAATTGTGTGTATTTTGTTGTTGTGGAATAACTATTTATTTAGTAGAATTGACAATTTTGCTGGTTGGGGCCTGTTTGACAATTATTACAGTTGATTTTACCAAGTTTTTTTTTGTGTGTTCCCATTATTTTGGCTTAACTAGTCTCTCTAACTGTACATGATACACGTATGCCACTTTAAAAAGCATGACAAATGACTTAGTTACACTTTAATTTGAAACTTCGGGTTTTCAAAGAACAAAGTAATACAGTAGCGTAAAACCATCAGGTTAAAACAGTACAACATGGACTTCAAATTAAATGTCATTATCCTTTTTGTGGCCTTTTGCTCTATAGTCCTTGCCTACGATAAAGGTAAGAAGCTAACAACTTTTATTAAAAATAATATCCCGAATCATATATCCCAATTTTAGAGAAGTGCGATGCTCCTCCTAGTGTAACAGGACCTTGCAGGGCCGCATTTCCCACATGGGTCTATAAGGAAAAAAAATGCCAGTTCTTAAGATACGGTGGATGTAAGGCCACTCCAAACATATTTAACTTAAAGTCTCAATGCGAAGCAGCTTGCCTAAACTAGACCATATGTGTTGTGCATACTTTTCTGCCATTTCCCCCGTGGAACCGCGAGGGTTATAGGCAGAAACCTTACATTTATTTGAATTCAAATAAACATCAAAACTTTGCAAAACAAAAAATCTGTTCTGAATAAGATGAAACGTTCCAAAGGTTGAATAATTATTTTTAACTAAATTTCTAGTCCATTTTGGATGTTTAATTTTGTCAAGATCCTTCGAAGAAATTAAAATATAAAACAAGAGAAAAGGCTATAGTCGGGTTGGTGTCCCGACTATCTAATACCCGTCACTCGGCTAAAGGGAGTGCGAGGGAGATACATATATAAACTTTGATGAGCCATAACTTTTTAACGAATGGTCCGATTTAAAAAATTTCTTCTACATTTCGATAGGTATTGATAAGCACAACAAAACTGCATTTTTACTTTTCCGAAATATTTAAATTTTTAAAATCGTGTATTAGCTATTGTGGGCGTTAGAGGGGGCGTAGCACCTTCTTGAAATAAACTTGCGCTGCGTAGGAACTCCAAGAATCTTCATGCCAAATACCAATCCTTTAGCTTTTATAGTTCCCGAGATCTCAGCGTTCATACAGACAGACAGACAGACGGATAGACGGACAGACGGACAGATGGACATGGCTAGATCGACTCGGCTAGTGATCCTGATCAAGAATATATATACTTTATGGGGTCGGAAACGCTTCCTTCTAGCTGTTACATACTTTTGCACGAATACAATATACCCTTTTACTCTACGAGTAACGGGTATAACAAGAGAGAACGCTATAGTCGGGTGCCCCGACTATCAGATTACCGTTACTCAGCTAAAGGGAGTGCGAGGGAGATGGAGATATATAAAAAACCTCGAAACTTGTTTTTTATCTTTTATGAATGGTAATGATTATGGTAATAGCATAGAAATAATACATTTTAAGTAAATTATGCTATTTTATAGTTCAGAGTTACCAAATGGAAACGTGATATTCAAAAAGTATGCATCAAAAAATTTGTTCCGAAATCCCCCACGACCTAATCCTGGATCCGCCACTGACAAATATTAAGTTTTAGTCAGTTTATATGTTTATTTAAATGAAAATTGTTGTAGGTTTTTACCCATAGCATATATAGTTTAGTTTAAGCAAGCTGCTTCGCAATCAGACTTAGAAAATTGGAATAGGTTTGGAGTGCCCCCGCATCCACCGTACCTTAAGAATTTACATTTTTTATCCTTATAGACCCACGCGGGAACTGCGGCCAAGCAAATACCTGACACGCTGGGAGGAGCATCGCACTTCTCTAATAATTTGAAATATGATTATAGATATTATTCTAAATACAAATTTTTGGGTTCGTACCTACCATAACTAGGATAATAGTAATTAATTTGGAGTGCATCATGTTCTGTTTCAATCAGAAGGTTTTGAGCTTTTGCGCTTCTAGTTTTGACGGTTTATATTATAAATAATCATTATATTGCGGTTTTTGAAAACCGTTAGCAACGATAATAGAAACTAATATCACCGTGAACGGCAGTCCTCGTAGTGACGAAGCGCACCAGGAGCACACAGAATTGCATACCAAAACTTAAACAATTTTTATTGGTTTGGGAGAAAGCCCGGTGAAAGTAAAAAACTGAAAATTTAGAAAATTGGAGCTGTTGGGAATAATTAGCCATTTCTATTAGGGGTCATATGATGAAATCCGATGCTCCGTTACTTTCCAAAATTAAATAATTAGTCCCCTTGTTTGTGGGTATGCATCAAATCGTGGTTTTAGGATCCTAAACTAAATTTGACTGTGTCTAGCAGCAGGATATGAAAAACGTTTGTTCTACGACTTTTGGAAAAACCCGCTAGTTTGGCGGGAAATCATTAAAAAAGCTAGATTTTAAAAGCTTATAGTTTATAAACGACTAAAGCTACATTCTCGTTCTATACCGCACGAGTAACATATTTAAGCTTTCGCCTATAAAAGCATATTTTATTGAGCGTGCCGTATAAGAATATTTTAAAAAGTATATTCATTAAGTCAAATTTTTCGTCACGAAATTTGATAACATAGCTTTTGTATGTTGATGGTGCGATCGTCACGACCCTTTACCTCGTTAAGAGGTGTTTTTGTTTTATTCAAATTAAAGCGCAACTAAACCAATTGTTGTGCTGTTGTACAATCACACTTTGAGTGATATTTTTAAGCGAAATAATATCGCTCACAAAATAATCATTATTTCTGAGCGATATTTTTGTTTATTGTAAGGAGAAAAAAGATCAAAAATCCTCCAAATCAAAATCACATGTAGTTTACTTCAAGCAAGCTGCTTCGCATAGAGACTTTTGAACAAAAATATTTGCAGTGGCCTTGCCTCGCTAGGAGGAGCATTGCACTTCTCTAAAAGTATGCTATCAAATTCGAGATATTAATCAAACTTAAAGTTTTTAAGATTTGTAATGCACCAGGCTACAAAAGCTAGGATGATGATAATTAATTTGAATTCCATTTTGTACCGTTCATTTAAAAGGGGCTGATATTTTCTATTTTTTTAGAAAATGTTCAATTACAATTATTATTTTTACTGAAATACAAGCATTAAAATTGAATTTTTTAAATGAAATATTTTTCCATTAGCATTTCTTGTGCCAGAAGTATTGAAGTATTTTTTCATTGGCAATATTTTATTAAAAGGTAATGCAATGCTATTTCATTGGCATTCCTTTTTTTAAAGTATTGAATTGAAATGCATTGGCGTTACTTTATCAAAAGTAATTCATGTTTGCATTCTTTTTTTTTATCGCTAATGAAATTACCAATTTATTACAAAAGTATTTCATTGGGAAAAACTCTGGATTTGAGGTATTATTCTGAATAACATTTTTTAGGTTCGTACAAAGGCAAAGATTATAGAGGTAAAGACCACAAGAACCAGGAAAATTACTTTTAATTTGAAGTCCATGATGTACCATATTTTCTTGGTGGTTTTGAGAAAATGTGTTTCTTATTTTGACTGCTTAGGTTATACATAATCATTGTTTTGCGGTATTTGAAAACCGTAAGCTGCGACTATGAGAACTAATATTGAAATTTAAGTGTCACTAAACCAATTGTTATGATCTTTAAGAGAGTATAATTATTTTTAAGACATTATTAATAAGATGTTGCTACTATAATAAGAATTGACATTCCTTTTCATCAAAATTTTGATACCTTTAAATTTAAATTAGAATTTGGACACCAAAATGGACAAGGAAATCACTATATATAAATACTATTTTCCCTTTTGGGGATGCTTTCTTATTCAAAGCACGTATTCATTTATTGCAAGTATTTCTGTTTACTTGAATTTAAAAAATGTTAGGTTTTTACAACCCATCCAAATATTCTATGCAAGCTGCTTCGCATTCTTCCTTTGTTTGAAAAATTTTATCTGTGTGGATGTGACATCCAGGCTCACACACATTTTTTCTGAAGACCCACACGGATTTTGTGCAGTTTATTGACTTGGTCCAAGGATCATCGCAACGTCTTACTGTTAATGATAATAGATAATAATGATATTATTCTAAATAAAAGTTATTAGATTCTTACTTTTTTGGTCGACAAGCCACCTATAATTGTTTCGGTTTTTATCGTAGACAGCAAAGGTTATGGAGCTAAAGGCCACAATAACCAGGAAAATGACATTAAATTTGAAGTCCATGTTGTACTGTTTTAACCTGATGGTTTTGCGCTACTGTGTTTTCTTTTTTTGACGGCTTTGGTTTTATTGGAAACCGCAAGCTTAGGTAAACTAATATTCAAATTAAAGTGTAACTAAACCAATTGTTATGGTATTTAAAGGGGAATGCGTTTAAGAAATGTGTCTACGTGTCCAACACCACAAGATGGTGTCCTTCTTAATTTAAATTATAATTTTTAAGGGGGGTCGGGGTCTGGATGAAACTCATAGTTTACTTTAAGCAAGCTGCTTCGCATTAAGACTTTCGAAGAAACATATTTGCAGAAACATACTGTGCAATCAAAAGGTAATAAAGCAAAAAGGTAATAAAAACATATATTCAAATTTAAGTGTATTGTATATATTCTTTTAAATGAGTATTTTTATACTCTTTAAGTGTTGATAAGAGTATTACCAAAATTATTGAAAAAATTGAAATGCATTCAAAATACAAATACAAATAGCTAACCCTGCAGCCAAATAAACATTTGGTATCTCTGACAAAAGGAAAATCCGCTGGCAACTAACCTCCAACACTCGGCGCCTGACCACATTTGCCGACACATTGACCCATACACCGAGCTTTATTGATTCGCTATTATGTTTTTACATTTTGGCAGCCGAAACAGATTTTTAATGTCCCCGAAATCCATTTTGTTGGCCTCAATGGCCAGCCAGTGGGGCATATTCGCAATTTGTATGTGCCTGTTCGTTAGGCACAGCTTCATTTTCACTGGTTACTGTGGTCAGTTTGGTTTGGAATGGACTCTTGTGGGGTTACACAGCGTTGGGTAGAAGCATGCTTAATTTGGGATACTATAAGCTTTTTTAGAAATGAAAATTGTTGTATAAGTTTTTTTTTCGAACATTTTGTAGACATTAAAATATTTGATGTTTTTAAAAATTTCATATATTTTTATTACCTTTTGTCATGAAATATATAATTTTTCCAAATTACTTATCTCTAAATGTTGTTATAAGCTTATTTCATTTTTTCCGGTAGTATTATTCATTAATTACGCAGGTTGACTGCTCCGGAATCACAAAAAGGACCAAAAAGCTGAGCCTGCCGATGGGCTGGCATTGGATTTCAATTTGAACAGGTACTCAAACCAGCAAAAAAAAACGACCGGGGAGACATTTATATGGGGGAGAGTTATTTATATGGGGATATGTGTAGTCGAGTTGCCTGTTCTTCCAATAAGCCATTGATACGTTAATGTATGTCCTGTCTCTCTCCCCTTGGACGTGTGTGTGTGTTTATGTGTGCATGTGCAAGTGTGTTCGTGTCAGCTTAAGTTGGCTTTTTGAAGGATTTGTAGGAGTGAGCGCCGCGCCATGTTTATTTCCTGCCGAGAGTAGCGGGCTTGCATTTATGAGGGTATTACGTATACGCACGGTTGGCTGTAAGCGGTTTTTCACGTTTTATGACTGCGGCAAAGCCAAAAGCAGTTATTTATGCATTTGTTATGAAAATCAATAATTAGCACTGCACAAAAAGGGTTAATCTTTGGGGATTAGTATATTCTGGACTTCCAAAAATAAATGTTTAGCATTATTGCACGACTGACTAGGCCCTTTGTGATTGTAATAAACTGCCTGTTCAAAAAGGTCAATAGTGCATGTAAATTCCCCTTGCGACCCACAACCGAACAGAGCTCATTAATTAAACAAACATAATCCATATAAATTCTCAAGAAGCAGAAATTATTGAGCGTAAACTTTAACCGCAAAAGACTATTGTTTCGGCCTTTTTGTGATACGAGTGGGCCTATTAAACTCAAGACCCCTATCAATGGCCAACCCCCCGCAAGTACATTCAGTTCATTAACTAGACAAAGAAGAACACATACACGAACACACGCCCAAATTCAAATCTATTGACAATGTAATTAATGGAAACCGAAAACAATTCGGGGCCAAAGTGCAAACATCAGCAACAGGATCAGCATCTACAAACAGACAGTACAAAGGCAGTGCTAGTGTGTTTGTGTGTTGGTGTGTGTTCGTCCTGTTGTCTCAATGCAAATACACGAAACGTGACACGCCCCCAGCACCTCGATTTATCGTCGCAATTTCTACTCGCAATGTTTATTAGAAACCCGAAAACGAAATACAAATACAAACATGAACCAAACAAATATTTATATTTGACATTTTAGACAAATGCGCGACACAGCTGGGCGACACAGCAAAATGGAGCAGCACCAGATCCTCCTCCTTTTCGGTTTCACCCCTAAGCTAATCCCCCGGAGAGGTGTCACCAGTTGGATCAATCAAATCAGGCAATGAGCCATATGGAGCACAGCCACCCGCAAAAGTGTGGGGCACGCATCTGTGCGGCATCGGATTTCAGCAAAGCTGTCAGAGTAAAATCCACATGAAAAAGGACCATTGTTCGGTGCGGTGACAGGCATCCTGGCGTGTTCCTCTGTGCATAATGAGCGAAACCCAATCGGCATGCAAATGTGATTAATTACAGGTGCAGGCGATGAGTTGTTGAACCTGGAATACGATATACTATTATACAATCTAAATCGATATATGTATTGCTTTACATATTAGGCAAAAACCCTACCGCAACGTAAACAAGGAGCGACAGGACAACCACAGCAAGTCAACATCAACTTTTCAGTCAAGAGAAAACTCTTCGAGTCTTGTACATTTCTGTTTTGCCAGGCAAAATCAAAAGACCAAAGTTTTTTCAGAAACCGCGCTCGAAACTTCTTTAACTTTTGCCGCAGGATGAAAAGCAGCAACAACCACAACAAGGAGCAACATTAACGGCAGCCAAGTGAAATGACAACAGCAATCGGCGCTCATAAAGTTCAGAAAGTTATGTTGTTATATTATACTGATATCGGTTGTTGGTTAAGGCCACCACCAGCCCCTCCCCAATCATCCAACCAACCACTTCGGCCATCCTCATTCATAGGAAAAAGTTTTATGTTTCGTTTCGAGAATTGATGTTGAAGGCTGTCAGCCGGGGGGCAAAGGCCATTGACTGCGGTTTTTAAAGTCAAAGCCAGCGAAAGGGAAAATTTTCTCCAAGTTGACAATGGAAATGGGATAAGAATCGAGCAGGCTGAACTGTCTGGCGGAGGAAAGTGAGTTTCGCAGGTGTTTCCATTGTTATTTAATATCATTACCGCTTCTTGGAAATTATTGAGGATGAAAGTTATCAGGAATTTTGTGGGAGAGCTGACGGAAATGGAAAACGAGTGAAATATATAATTTATCACATTAGCCGGAGCTTGTCTTTAAAATGTTATTTTATTTAATTTCTTAAATGTGTTAGCTTTTTATTTATTTTGTGTTCAACAACAGAGCAGGATAATCATTTCTAGGCATTTATTTTAATAGTCAGTGATGCCATTATATCTCTAAGACCCCTAAAGCATAAATTAATAATGGCGAAATAGTTTACGGAATTATTAGAGTTCCAACGAGAAGCAACATACATTTATGAAAGCTAATACGCAGTTATAAGAGCACATCAAATATGAATCGGAATGTATTGGGGAAATGGCCAAGTGCCAATGAAAATATGAATAGAGTAGTTATCGCCATGCCCATTCAGTTTCCATTAACCACAAGCAACACTCGACCATAAATATTTCATATATCGTTGCTGTTCGCCACCAATTAGATTGCCGCACTTCCAAAATTTCGAGGCAAGCGAAGCGGGAGAAAACGAAAAAAAACTGAACCCAACTCAGTCCGGAAAAAATCATTTTCAATTTCATTTATGAAAGCAAATAAATTTTTCAATTGGTTTTATTCGCCCATTTCAAACCCTCTCAGCCGCCCACTCAGCGTTCACTTTCGTTTTGGGGCTGCGAAACAAATAGAAATTCCGAAAGACCGAAAACAGACAAAATCAACTTCTTATAAAGCCGCTTTCGTCGAGGGAATCCTTTTTACTTTCCGTATGTTTTCCCTCGCCCTTTGCCCAATAAAAGCCTTCTCAATGCCCGGCCCACGTAGAGGCCGTAAAATGGGGCGTGGCCAAGGTGTTTACCTACCCGCCCACTCTATCCTGCCAGGGACATTTAATAAGCAGCCTAAGCGAGGGCTCAACACCGAAACTCTTGCCAGGAACTTCGACTTGGCGTCTCAGAGAAGCTGCACTTGTGGTCTGTGCATATTTCATAACTCAACGGCAGCTTATAACCGAAAACTCCGCTCTAAGACTGTCGTTTGTTGGACAGACTTTAAGGCCACGCACTGTTTGGCCTGGCCGAGAATCAACTTAGTTGTTAAGGCCTTGGTAATATAGAGCAACAGCTTTTCCTCACTACATTTCGAAGATATTCCTCAGGTTAAATTTATGTGGGTGAACGTATTGCTTAAAATTTAAGCGCTTGAATAAGAAAATTAAATTGGATAATATAAAATTAATATTTTAAATATTTTCAGTAGTTTTAGAGTTGGATTTATTTGATTTTTTTTGTGTAGCCCGTATATTTTATTTTAAAAATTTATAATTAAATTTATTCTATAAGAAATGCGATATGATCGATTTGGTTAAAAGAAAATTTTTTTCTACATCATCCAACTCTCTATATAAGGAATCATTTTTGACGACTGCATAGCCCAAATCCTTCAATGTCATGATGAAGATAAATTATTTAGAAGAGGTATCTTGAAGCCGAATATCGTCCATATATCTCGAGTACGCGTTTGGCCGTGTGTGCTGAATTCGAAATTAGTTTCGCTCGGATGCGAAATTATGCCGCCTCACCATTCATTTTCCCCCCTAAGCTTTATCGACAAACGAATTTCCCTCCTCTGCCAACTGCTTGGCTCAATCTCTTTCTTCCGCTCCTCCGCGTTTGATGTGCGCGAGCTTTCAATAAAAAATAAAAATATTTCATTTTGCATTAACCTGACAGAGGGAAGAAGGAAGACAAAGGCCAGGAAGGAGAGAACGTTGAATATCGAAGCCGGACTCGGGACGCTTTCAGGTTAAATAAGGCAAAAAGAATGTGTGCACAAATTGGCTGTCCATTTGCGTCTCTTTTGTTCATAATTAGATTTCCGTTTCTCTAACTCTAAACAATTTCCCCATTTTCTCAACTTTTTCATTGCAGCCCAAGGCGATTCCTATTTAATTGGCTGCCTAATAATCGTGTTCTTCCTCGTTCTCTCTGCTGTTCTCGCAAAAGTTCGCCAATGGAATTTCAAGTAATAATTTACCAACAATTTAAATGCGTCCTACGGGCGCCGCAGGACCCTTGACTTTTGCCATTTTAAGGTGGACGCAGAAATGTTGCTTAAGGTCTTCATAGCCTTTCATATTAAAGGGATAAATTTCCCTATTTTACTTTCTGTTCATCCACAAAACCCGAGATGTGATCATTAAAACCGAATGAAATTCATGGGAGGGCCTCAACTTTGAAATTATTGCCCAACATTAATTTTTTCCTAGGGACTGCTTCCTGATGCCGAAACTTTTTCGATGTGAAAAAGAAACCAACAGCCAGTGACAGCCAAACAATTTCTAATTGCCCACCAAGGATTTGCTGGTGTCCCCAAGGATCTGGTCATTTACATAAAAAATGATTCGCAACAAATTAAAAATTGCTCAGCTGGGAGGCGTTCACATCGAAAGTCGCTACAAACAAACGATGGAAAGCAGAGAATCTTCGAGCGTTTAATTAGGACCATTTTTCAGAGTATTGATAGAGGAGGAACAAATAGAAACACAGGATGCCGAGTGTCAGTTGACAGCGGAAAGCGGAAAACAGAATAGAAATAGTCAATAGTCGGGCCATTCAAGGATGGCTTCACTGTGGCCAGAACTTTACAATCTTGACAGGGCTTTCCTAATTGTTCCTCTGAGTTCCACTTCACCCCTCCCACCGCCAACACCTCCTGTTGCTGTCAATAATTAGAGCTGGGAATTTCCTCCGTTTCCTTGGGTTTTCCCAAATAGATTCCGGTCTCCAGGCTGGCACGCGGATTATTCGGAACGTGGCTGCTAAGCGCCTCTAATGCCACTCGGTTGCCAGGAATGGGGCGAAAAAGGAGCTCACTTCCGGCTGGCTGGAGTGTAGGTTGGTCCGTTGCCTTGTTTTTGGACCGGTTAGCAGTTGCCGGCCATTTCTTTTCATTATTTGCCGGCTTTAGTGTTGACTTATGTGTGTTGTTGCCCATTGCCCATTGGCTTCGCACACGCTTCGAGTGGAAAATCACACAGGCTGCATAATGATTTCATTTAATTTCTCCATTTCGCTGGGACTCTGGAAAATTGTATTTATTGAATCGAAATGTTTTCGCGGGTCTTTTCTATTTGGGTCATTATTATTTGATTCCAAATTGGAACTTTTTTAATTAGCTGAACATGAAATTAGTTTTTATTTATAATTGTTTTACAGAAATCCAATTACAACCTATTTTTATTGAACTCCTGAAAGCAGGAAATGCCAATGCCAAACTAGTTGGGTTGAAGTGAACTCCATTTAATTATATGAACCATTATCATATTAATTGCATTTTCACCAATCATGAATAAAAATGTAATTCAATGCATAATTTATTGAAAAATCTCTTGGCTGTGAATCGCATAAATTAAAGCCAAACAATTGACAGCCAAAGCAAAAGCGTGAAATTTCATAAATAACACGAGATGACAACTTATGCTAATTTAAATTAATGCGAAGATGAATTTAGGGCAATGAATATTAAAGGGTAAGAATATTATTGCATATTAATTAATTAATGGCAGACTGAAAAACTGAGCGAATAAATAAGGAAAATTGAAATTAAAATCGAGGTCCTAGCGTAATTAAAAAATTATCTAATAATATGCTAATGCTTTCCAGCAATTAAGAACAACAAAAGAAGAAACAAAATAAACATCAACAATGTGTGAATAAAGAGCAATACTAATAAATTCATGTATGCCACATTCTCGCACACGCAATTATTGCGCCAACTTGAATGGTTGCGGCAGAAAAATCTTGGAAATTGCCACACATAATTATGTAAATGAGTTTTCCACCCCAGCTCCGCCCGATTGGCGGTTGGGTGCTGTAAAGACACATTTTAATTACCAAGAAAATGTAAATTAACCAACAAGAGACAGCAAACAGACAAACAGGCAGCGGCAACATGCCGCGGCTAACAGCAAAAGGCCATAAAACCCGAATCTCATACGCGGGATATGTGTGTGTGCTGTTTTCCTGTCCCTATGTATGTAAAAGTTTGTCGTTCTTTGCAAATGGCTGCGCATCTGTGATAACTTTACCCCCATTCCCCCAATCCTAACTCACCCCAACAGATCCCGACCATGAAAGGGACACAAAAAAGCATTTATGATAATAAAAATGAAATTTAAAGCATATTTAGGGATGTAGGGTCACGGCCCGGACTAAGCAGCTTTAATGCATCTGTTCCCCGTCACCAGTCACCCGTCTCCCATAATTATGGCCAAATATACGGGGGCATTCTATGGGCCAAAGTGGGTGTGAGCTGGAAACTGACACATTCACGGCTTTACACGCTCCATTAGAACTTTGACAGTTTGACAATGTCACATTTCCAAACTTTTTTTTCTCAGATATGCCTAATTGATTGACTTTCAACTTGTTTAATGTGCCATATGGGAATCGGAGTGATTAAAGTTCAAATAAATATTACAAGTGAAGTGTCAGCTTTTAAAACAGTCAATAATTGGAAAAAAAAATACATATTGGCATTTAAAATTGTTAGTTAATCCACTTGAATTTTTTGCTTGCACAGAAATATTTTCACTTACCATTGCTTTATTTATCTGTTACCATCGTTTCCGCTTCCAATTGAAAATAGTTGAGTGCTTCTTCTGTTCCATCCGCCCACAGAAAAAAAACCGCCGACCGCTAAATAATTTAAATCAATTAACAGTTCTACAACAACTGAAACATCGCTGCCACCGAGTTGAGCTTAACAGAAACAATTAAATAATTTAAACTAAAACCGTTTAAGTCATTAAACCAATTCGCACTAACGCAGGGTAAAAAAGGCAGCCAGCGAACTGGGCCAACTGAAAGCACTTTTATCAGCATGAAAATTGTAAAAATATGCAAAATAGTGAGCAGCAAAAAGAGCTGGATACTTGGGGGAAAGTTAGAGGAAAGGGCGAAAAAGGACATTACATATCATGGCCGCAGGATGCTAGCTGATGAGTAATAGCTGGAAAATTAGTCCAACTTAAGACTTAATTGGTCATCGGGGTGGGTAGCAAACTGCCATCTAATTTGGCCGGCTCAAGGGTCAAGCTGTCAAGTGAAAATCGAACCCAAAATTCAGAACCCTGCGTTTTGTTCGGTGTCAAAGGACCGAAGGACCCTCTTTTCCCCATTTCCAAAACCTACTAACCAGCAGATGGGGTAACATCCAGTGTGTGTGGGACTCGACATAACAATAACCATTTTCGGCTCACACAGCCAAACGCACAGGGAGCCAGGACTTTGTGCGCTTATGCTGCATGCCAGGGCATAGATAATGTATACGCAGTGTGGTACGGGGGGCAGTAGAGTGGGTCGTCCTGTGAGTCGTACTCAGCACCACTGGCATGTCAATCAACAACTGTGCAACTTGTTCGGTCTGTTGTTCTTGCACTGCCTGAACTTTGAGGTGGGCCAGCCGGGAAATGGGAAATTGAGTTTGCAGTCCCAAAAAAAGAAAAGGAGAAAGAAAAAATAACAGAAAGGGAAGCAGAGGAGTTATGCTTTGGGTGTCCTTAAAGCCGTATCGCCGGCCACTCTCCATTCGGCTCCCCCTGAATTATTTTGTTGTTTCATTTCATTCCCTCCTCTGCGTCACGCATCTCTGGCAATTGGCAGGCACACAAAAATCAATTGATAACAGGTGGCGTTGGCACAGGAAACGACCTGCCTGTCGAAGGGGGAACGGGAACCCTTCGCAAAAGAGTCAACCGGCCCAGCCTGAGACAGGCATAAAAATCGTTATGAAAACACATAAAAATTTTAAAATTCTCCGGCCCTCCGTCCCCAGGCGTGTGTGCATGTTTCTTTCGTATGAAAATGCTTGGGGCGGCGTCACTTGTGTGTTGATATTAAGCTAAAAGGGCCATTAGCTATAAAAATACTTAAGATGGAAATATGCGCAATGCCGCGGGGCATTCGAGTGGCAGAGAAAAACGACGAAGAGAATAACACAGAAAGCAAAAGTCGCACCAGAAGAAAAGGAAAGAAAAGCCGGGGAGCCAAACGACTCGGCAAACTGTCACCGAAGTTGTCAACGGCAGAGGCCGTGAGATTGGATTGCGAGTGCCTCCAAATGCGGCAGGTGGGTTCAGGTACAGGTAAAGGTATAGGTAAGTAAATATATTTCACTTGTATTCTATCTGGCAATGGCATTAACATGCTGACAACACTGCGTATGCGTAATGCAGGCGGCCAGGCTTGCGGTAGCTGTTTAACTTAAGGTGCAATGAACCACAGTTTACCATTTACCAGTTTCTATTTAAATCATTTGGTTGTCGAAAGCATTCACATTCCTCCCAATTACTCAAGAGTAGTGTCTGTTTTGTAATAGCAACTTCATGTAAATAACTGCCGGGGGTTGAAAACAATTTAAATGTTAAATACATTTATGCAAATTTGGCCACAGACCAAAATCGCTAAATTGCCTTCAATTGCGCGCATTTAAGGACCTACAATTTACTCCCAAAAGCCTGAATACCGTTGCCCCAAAAATGCCATGGTCCACGAAGGCGATTCCCGCGGGTTCCGCGGCAGCGTTTTCAATTAAACTTTTCGCATAGCATTTAATAACTCCGCATAGTTGAAAAGCCGGGTCGGTTTAACTGTTTGGGTGTTGGTGCAGGTCCTTTTCAGAGGGACCCACATGCTAGCCTTACCCAAGTTCAGTTAGGTCTGCCTCACTCTAGGAAGCTTTTGCCGATTGCAGCTTCTGGGAGATAAGTGATTTTTCCGAGGTGAGCATGCGCCTTTGATGAAGGAAAAAGAAATGTAAAGAGATGCCGAGCGCCGCAGGAGTTGGACTAACTCCAATTTATATTTCCTGTTTACACTACTAAAAAATTTAATGTACATAAACTTAACCTATGTATTTTATTTTTAATGTTTATTAAAATGAAAAGTCTTAGGTAATCTAAACTCAACACAACCTAGAAAATAATAAAAAAATAAGTTTATATTGTAAATGCTAACGATTTATAATATTCAGTTAATTTTCATAAAATCTGATCCAAATAATAAAAAATGATACAAGAATAAGTTTCTATTGCAATATAATAAAAGTTATTTTCGATATGGAAAAGAAAGAAGTAATAAGATAAGGCCCAAACTTACAAAAAAAAAGATTTGTCAAAATGCAATTTTTTTTTTAATTTAATTTAACTGACGTCACTACTAAAAAATATACAAAACAACATTAAAACTGCAGCAGTAAATGTTATCTGGTATTATTATATTTTTTTTACACATAATCAACGATAACAATTAAAATTCTTGAATAAAAAAAGTTCGTCATATTACCCTACAAAAAGTTCGTCACATTACCCTACCAGGTAGACTTGTAGCAAAAACGGGGTCACTCTCAAACGGCGCAAAAGAAAAAAACGCAAAGTACCAAAAACTGTTGATAAAGATCTTATGTATACGTGCATATATTTGTCTGATTTTTCCACTCATCTTTGCTCTGGCACTGCTGAAACACAAGTAAACTGAATATGTTTGCTAGTTTGCGCACCACATTTTTAGCGAAAATTACCTCACGAACAAATTACGGGACTTCTTATTAATATTACTGTAAAACAAGAGAGAACGCTATAGTCGGGTTGGTGTCCCGACTATCTAATACCCGTCACTCGGCTAAAGGGAGTGCGAGCTCTATAGTCGGGTTGGTGTCCCGACTAAAGGTTGTAACTCAGCTAAAGGGAGTGCGAGGGAGATGAAGATATATGTAAACTTTGATCAGGCTTAACTTTTTAACGAATGGTCCGATTTAAAAAATTTCTTCTGCATTTCGATAGGTATAACTAAACGCAACAAAATTGCATTTATACTTATCAGAAATATTTGAAAATGTGGGCGCCAGGCACATTTTAGTATGGTTTGTGGGCGACTATGGGCGATTGTGGGCGTTAGAGGGGGCGTGGCGGTCGCCTGAAATAAACTTGCGCTGCGTAGGAAGCCCAAGAATATGTGTTGGTAATCCCAATATTCTAGCTTTTGTAGTTTCCGAGATCTCAGCGTTCATCCGGACGGACAGACGGACATGGCTAGATCGACTCGGCTAGTGATCCTGATCAAGAATATATATACTTTATAGGGTCGGAAAAGCTTCCTTCTAGCTGTTACATACTTTTTCACGAATACAATATACCCTTTTACTCTACGAGTAACGGGTATAAACATTGTCGACACGATAAGGGGAGACGACTACATTTATTTGGAATTTTTGTCGTGACGTCATATATGAGATTCGACGAGTTCGTCACATTACCCTACTCGTCACATTACCCTACTCTCCCCTATGCTTTATGTAAATCAGATCTTAAGACCTTTTAACAAGATTCGTCTTATACTTCGGATGACTTTTCTGATTACTATTCTATTACTATTCTTAGTATCGAGACTTTTCTGTCTTGTCAGCCTATTCGATTGGAATAATGGTTATATTTAAAAGGACTTTTTTTGGTAACTAGGAAAATAAATGTCATATCTGAGGTAACATTTATTTTTAATAATTTTAATAGATTTTATTATTGCATATCCCTTGTTAATCCCTAGTGAATAATTTCTATTATTGTTCCAGTTACTCCAATAAATGCCACCATCAATTAATTAGGCATAATTTGTACTTTGAAATCACTTGATTGGCCATTAGACCACTCAAGCCGGCAATAAGGTAAAACTTACTGAAAGTGCCGCAGGACTGGCAATCAATTTGGCAATTCCGGCACATTAAATGCCGGTCAGATAAGCCCCGATGCACTCTCCGGGCTCCGAGCTCCGGCTCCTGGTGGCCACAAACACGCTGTGATGTCAGCAATTAACAGAGTCTAATCAGGGTAAACCCAGTTACCTGTGGCACAAATGATTCACTAATTGTCATTACGGCAGGGCAACAGCTTCGGTGACTGGATGCAGTGCGGTCCAGACCAGTCGAGTCCAGTCAGTTCGGTTTGGTCATTAAAAGAGAAAACAAACTTAATGCCTGACTAATGCCCAAGTGGGAGAGCAGGAAGGCAGGAAAGCCGGAGGAGGAACAGGAAAAGGAGCAGTCACGGTGGCAAAGTCGAGCAAATAACCAACAAGCGTCGTCATACTGATAACAATGTGTGGTGCAGCTATTTACACTTGGAAAAATACTTTCAGACCAGGTAGAAACAAATCATAGCCATATATTTTCAATCCCCTTATCTGCCGTACAGCCAATCTCGATCACAATGTGATATTATCAGCTTGATCACCTTTTCTTAACAGCTCGTTGATAGAAGATATTTTCCACGAGTGCCTGGGCAGCTTATAAAACCATTAGAAATGACGGAAATTGCATTGGAGCTGGCATTTTAAGGGGCCAAAGCGGATTTACACACGCGGAGCTGCAGGAGGCGAATTGCACGTGGGGTTATCCTGGCCGGCAATGTCCCATTTCCACATCCCCTTCTAGCCTCCTGGCCACCAGGTGCTCTCAGTTATGTGACTCGCTGCGTGCCGAAGTGTGTTGTGTGCTCGTGTGTTGGGGACTTGGTATCCCGGGCATTAAATTGTTTGTACATGCAACAGACAAGACAGCACGACACAAAAGGAACAGGAGGCGGGCTATAAGTCAGCCTATTTGCTTGATAACAATAACAAAAGCTCTAACAAGGCATGTGAGCTCAGGAGAAGAAGGAGAAGGCTGAGGAGTAGGAGGTTACCGACTGGGCCTGCTGGATGATGGAAGTTCCTGTAGTTCTGCCAGAGCTTTAAAGTAGCTTTTGTACATATGGGATTATGAAGTTGTCGTCTCTCTAAAGTATTCTCGAATCAATATTCCATTAACATAAATTCAAAGAAAGATATCAGATACATACTAATGAACGTTAGTATATTCCTAACACCTTATAACACCTCACTGGTCTTCAACACCTCTTTGAATTCAATTAGCCGCACTAATAATCCCCCTCATTAGCCATTCTGTGGGCTTAGCCAGCTCTTTAGGCGACTGCCACAGGAATTTGTATTGGCATGACAAATTATCTGCACTCCTTTGATGAAGCCGCAGCCCCGAGAACATTCCTCAAAAACGAGACAAGTGCGGGGGAGTTGGAAGTTCGGAGTCCTGGAAGTCCTGGCTGGCAGGTACTGCCGCCACTCCCACTTACGGAGGTGTGCTCTTAGTTGAGTTTCGCTGGAGCGTGAAATATTTTATTGCCGATATAAATCTTGTTTATGCTCGGAAAGAATAAGAACGAAACTTGGCCACAGGCAAGGATGCCAGACACTGGCGCTCCCTTTTTTTTCCATGGTGCTCACTGGCTTAGTTGATGTTTTTATCGACAAAACCAAAACCAAAAAATTCGATTTAACTTAATAGAATCTGAGGCCCCGTAGAGTGTGATTCAATTCTTGGCTTGCCTAGACACTTTTCCCCAATATGTCGCCATTGTCAGACAAGTAGGTCGGAAAAGCAGGGGAAAAGAGGAAAGCTACGGGGGTGAGTGGGTGGTTCAAACTCAACTGGTAGAGAGCAGCAAAGGCAATAACAGTGCAAAATTGGAAAGTAAATGTGAAAATCGTGTTTTAAATGCTTTCAACGTCAGGCCAATGCGACGGCAAAACACTTTCGACACTTTGGCATTTATCAAGTTTGGATCCGGCTGACAAAACAATTTTAAATTTGTTGCCTCGGCAAAGCCGAGCTAATTGAAATGTTTGCCCGGGTCAAAGTAACACATGAGGACAGGATATCTCGAGAGTCCTTGAAAGGAAAGTTAGGACTTGTCGTTAAGGAAGAGGGCGATTGTTGTTTCAAGTACTGGAGAAAGGTGAAAGTTTTCAAGGGCCCGTTCTATTTATATTTTTCTGTTGTGGAGAGCAATCAAGAAATGATTCTTCAAAATTAAAAACGAATCAATATAAATTGGAAAGAACTTTTAAAATTAGTTTTTGCTAGAAAACTTATTTCTAATCCCCTTTTTGTTGAAAAATTAAAATCCGAATCCCTATTTTAATCAACACATCTGTTGCGTGAATTAATTTTCCTAATGCCTTAAATTAAGTCAGCTAAAGACCGCGACTAGCCAGCTTAAAAAGCGCTCATTAAGAGTCGCTCGACCGCAGGACAGATGGAAATAAAGTCCTTTTCCCTTCTTCCTTGATGCCAGCTTTCTTTTTTTCCGCAATGTCATTTGCTGCTCATGAGCGTGTTGAAACTGCGTTGAAATGCAAATGTCGCAGGCCATGAGGCAGCTCAGTTTTTCCGCTTTTCCTCTCCTAATCCTAAAGCTTGCAGCAAATGGAAATGCTTATAAATTATGCAAGGTGTTTTTCGTCTGTGGGTGGGAGGACATCTGGCGGACAGCGGACAGCAGACACTGTCATTGTGTTCATCCTTCATTTGGCAGGACTTGCTGTTGCATTTCTCCGAGGGGCGGGGGAGGGGGAGGGGAGAAGGGAAAGTGACGAGGGGCCGTGTTGATTCTGGCAGTGTTGTTGTTCTCCTAATAGCTGCGAGCATTGACTTTTGTTTGTGTTTGTGTTTGTGGCTTGTCACCAAACAGGACCAAAGCCTCGGCTTTGGCAGGACTCAGATGTCGTGAGGTGGCGGGGGCAGCTGACAAAGAGTTGTCAGATTTGCATCACAAAGCAAGCATCCTGCGGCTGGTTTTTGGCAGCTGGCCTTAAATAGTCCTTAAAGCGAGTCTAAACCAAAGTGTCGCATTTGAAAGTATATTGCAAATTGGGCAAACCCTAGCTCTAGCCGGCGTTCTCCTTTGCAGTCAGGCCTCATTGACTTTCTGCATTTCAATTAATGCAAATGCTGAGCAGAGCGATCTAAAAGATTGTTCTTCCTCCGCACGAACAACTGCATTGCGCCCAAATGCACGGGGAGAAAATATTTATTTTTTTTAAAAAGAAATGAAAGGATCTTATAACTCGAATTTCTTTTTCATGAGAAACTGAATAACAACAAGGGGGTTCGATAGTTTTAATTTAATTTAATATTTAATACTTATTTCGAAGTGTTAACGTATTAAATTTAGCAAGGTCTTAAAGTTAGCAACCTGGGGATTATTTAGTTTTAATACTTATTTTTTAAAAGGTTAATGATCTGTTATATTTTTAAGCTTTAATTAAAATTTAAATTCCCTTAAAAAATATTTACAATTTTTTTTTTCAAATTCAATGTTTGTTTTAAATTCTTTAAGTAAAATAAATAGTGTTTTCATTCGATTTGGTTTTTTCCTGTGTGCTGGCCCTGCGACAATTAGCGTGATTTTCAACGGCTGATGGAGCGAGGAGAGTGAAAGTGGGAAAAGCGGTCCGTAGCGAAATGCAAATCAAGCGATGCCTGCACCAAAACGACACACAAACAAATCGCCAACTGCCGCAGTGCCAGCCAGCTGCCTGTCCGCATTTCGAATGCCACAGAGTTGCAACAATTCCAACGAATTCAATTTGTCTCCAGGGAAGAGGAGGAGGACTGGGAGCAGGAGGGGGAGGGGAAGCGGAACTGATGGAACTGCCTTTGACAAGTCGCTCCGCCAGCGTCACGTAAAAAGCCCCCGGATGCAGCTCCGTTTCCTGGTCCTGGGTTCCTTGTTGCCGCCTGACACGCGTGCAACATGCAGCTCATGACAGACAACTTTGTTGCTGCCGCAGCTCATTTTTGCAGGGTATGTGGGATATATCAGACTACACCCAGAAAAAAATCCGTTCGAAACGTTCAAAAATCAACCCCAAACGGGGTCAAAAAGTGCGTAAGCCCGTTTGTTGTCAGTTCATGAACGCTCGTTCATAAAATTTGACCGAAACTCTAGAGTTCGATTCCGAACGAACGGGGTCATTTTAAGAACATTTTGGGGTTAATTCAAGAACGAAAAGTTCATAAAAAAACAAAAAATAACAGATTTCTGGACACGCACTTGCTGGTTATTCTGTGCGCCTGGTAGATTTGTATTTAATTTGTTTACTTTTAGTTGTTGATTTATTATTAATATATGTTGTATTTTAGTTGTTGTTGTTGACATACATGTTATTTATTATTAGAAGTACGTATAAACATTAGAAATAATATTTTATTAAAACTTACGATTCACGACGTCCTCTTGCGGACTCGAACCTGGGCTACTATGTGTCAAAGGCGGACGGCCTAACAGTTGGACCACGGAACCAATTTTTCTAGTACGGCCAAACGGGGCACTAGACTTACAAGTTTCTTGGTCCGAGCAAGAAATTGTTCATGAACAGCGTTCGCAATTTTAGAACCATTGTTCATAATCTGACCACAATCATTCAATGCTCAACACTTTTCAGAGACTCGTTCATAATTTTACCAAAAAGTTCTTGATTCGTCCCCGCACCGTTCATTTTTCATGAACGAAAAATAGCGAACGGATTGTTCTCAAATCATGAAAAATGTTCTTGATTTTTTCCGTTCTTTTTTTTCTGGGTGTAGAAAAAGCATGACATACAAGGAAAATGTCCTTGGATCGCTGTTCCATACTGTGTGTGTTGGCAGAGCGCTGGCAGAGGAGCAGCTGGGCTTGCATCCAATTTCTCGGATTATTTAATCAACAAACCCCCTTTACATTTTAAAACAATAAAATCAAAATTAATTAATTTTACCATTTAAAGGGTATTAAATGACCTCAACTATTCTCTATTCCATTTCAGAGTCGGTATCAGCGAAAGAGCACATAATCTGCAAAAAAACGAAACCTTTCAGGTAGCAGCAGAAAACTTTTCATGGCTAAAACTTTTACGCGCACGATTTGACAAGTCAAGCTGGTTGTTGCTGCTGGCATTCTTAGCCGAAGTTGGCTGCCACATGTTTCCGGTTCCCCTGGCACCCACAGCCCCTCCTCACTGACTTCGCACAATGCATTTGGTTACTTGGGTAGACCCGAAAACCCATAGTTTGGGGGTTAAACACTTTTTAATGCTGATCTGGAGCTTCAGTGACTAAGAAAAAGGGGTTTAAATATGTTTTAAAACAAAATTTAAAAAAAAGATAAAAATTTAAAATAACAAAAGGGACATTTAACCCATTAATTTAATTTAGTAAGATATGTCACCTATTTTTTTAATCTTAAGTCAAATTCAGATTGCCCTTTTATCGTCAGGTTTATGTAAACTTTGTGAAGAACGTGCCAAATCTGCAAATTTAGAAGTTGAAGCTTTAGTTTCAGTTTTTTTGAAGCCCAAGGGGAAGTAGGAATCCCAGCATATGTAGGCTGCTGCTGCTGCTACTTCCTATGCCGGCTTTTAGTGTCAGGACCACGAATTCCTCCTCTCACTGGGTCGCCTATCTTAATTGGCGTGCGTGTGTGTAGTGAGTGTGAAAAGTTCATTAAAGTTTCACGTGCGAAATTATATAAAATTTTAAGAGCATGACTTGGCCGCGCGTCTGCTCCTGGCTTCCTGCCGCAATCCGAGGGCTAGGTGCTCGGTGCTCGGTGCTGACTGGGCGCGGAAGTGCAAATTATTTTCCCCAGACATTTTGCAGTTGTTTACGCTTAATTGCTGCCGCTCTTGCAGTCATTACCTCTGCCTGAAGTGATTTATTATTTAATTGAAAAATAAGTGCTTCCCTTGGGGTAATATTTTTTTTGAGGTTCTTCTACAATTAAAGCAATTTTAAAACAATTATTCATTTGTCTTAATCATCAGCAAAAAATGGTTTACATTTTTTAATGACCTGTATAAATATTTATGCAAATGATCTTCCACCTGGATGATTTCAAAAATATTTACTTTTTTTTTCCCAAGCCCCAAATTGAAACCTCACCCAACCCGTTCAAATGTCAAGCGCACAATTTTGATTGATTTTTCTACACGAATGCTTTCAATTACTGGCTGTCTCCACTTCCATCTCCCATCCCTATCGCCAGCCCTCCAAATGAACACATCCTAGTATTCTACCCCCGAATAATCACAATAACCAAAGTCATGCTGTGACACCTCCAGTCATGCCGAATCCTGACCCACGCCAGCCACTTGTTGCATCCGAAATCAACTGTGATTCCCGCTTCACTGGAGAAATCACCAATGAAAAATTTCTCTCGCATTCTCTGGCCGAAAAACTGTCAGTGACACTTACAAATTGGATTTTCGACAGCAGCAACAACAAAACCTGAAGGACACACCATTATCGCGGCCTGGCACAAAATCGCTTAAAGAGATATCCAAAATAAATAATGTCGCATGTAAATAACAACAAATCAATTTTTAAGTAGACAAGATGAACCCGAACACGCACAAACAAATACGGGACCCTATTCCTGACATCAATGAACCCTCTTCATCAGTGGGCTTAATGTGTGTGAATGCTTTTGGAACAGTGGTATAAATCGATTTAAATTTCGAAATCTGAATCTGGAAAAATAAACTACTAGTAGTTTTCGTTAGTGGATTCTTTAAAGGGTTTTAATATTTTTTGTATTATTGATATATAATTTTATATTAATCCTTAGAATATTTTCCATATCTTATTGACAAAAGTGGAACCACTGTGCACTGGCCTGTGGCAAAAAGGTCTTTCTCCCTGTCAGATCCAGGCACTTTCACTTAGCCGATGCCTAAGGCTTTGATAGATTCAAGTTCACAGTGGGCCGCCAGGTAGCCATTCATCCATCCGCCCTCCCACCCACTCAAAACCACTCCACTGAAGGCGGAGACGTAGACAGAGGCTGTTCAGAGGTTGACTTTTAGGGGGACCTGTGTAGCTGGGCTGTTCATGCGGTTCATTGACATGGCCATCCGAGAGAACCTGGGCGATGGGGCCCATTTAATTTTGATTAATTGCGGTAAATGTTATGTTAATTTGCTGGCACTTTTTTGGATGACTACCCGGGCTGTCGGCCGACTGATTTTAGATAAGCGCGTAATGCGAGACTATTAGTGGGCGGGTCGGCAAACTAATTTCCCCCCAAAGCCTGTCACACATTGTGTTTGAGTCTGCCTGCGTGTGTGTTGGTGTGTGTGTGCCGATTTGTATGGGTTGACAAACACTAATTAATTGCAATGAGCTTCACTATGAAGGGGGTTTCCTCTGACGCTTTGGCTCCTGCTGTTGATTGGAGCATGCTAATTACCCAGAGACTGTCAATCAGGCCGAGCCAAGTGGTTGAATCTGCACTTAAAGTTGTTTGAACATTTTGTAAGCTTAAATTGAGAGTAAAATTAATTTAAATCAAATTATTAACAAATTTACTAAAGATATTTTGTAGTTTTATTGTGTTCCGAAATAAAATCTAGTTTTCATTAAAATCATTCTTATCTGACAAGTACACTTTTCGGTAAATCATTCAAGACACCGATAAATGGAAAACCTGGCTGTGGGCCTGGCGGCCTTTTTCCAACTGATGGGCTGCTACTTCTTCTTCGCCCAGCCGGAGGATTGCTGCTCAGAGGCTCCCGACTTGGCCAGCTGGATCTTCCTGGCGGCCACTCTGTGCTTCCTTTGGGATACCTCCATCTATCCTCGTCGCTTTATGCACATGGCCCGCTTTTGGCGGCTCCTCGTCGAGATCGTGGCTGCCATTTTTCTGACGGAAGTGGCCACCATTATCATTTGGTGCGGCCTCGAAAGGTTGCTCTTCTGCCTGACGGATGAGCTTCTGAAGTTTATGCACAACGGCTGCCAAGCGTCGCCGTATATCTATTGGCTTTCAGGTCTAATTACCAGCTTGGTGAGTGGAGCGGTGCTGTGGTACGTCTTGGAAGCCACCGATGGCATGTACTACATAATGAAGTTCGGAAGGGAACTGAGAACCTCCATGAAGGTCTCCTGGCGAATGCTGCGCTGCTATATCAACATGAATATGAGGGATAGACGTCGGGCCCTGAAGGTATGCCAGTTGGCCAAAAAAATGCCCAATCGCCGGTCGGCGTCCCGCAAATGTTGTCAATCGAATGGAGACAGTTGCGAATGACCTGTGAATCATCGCGGTTCCGGTATTATCTTTTTACAGTCTGGTCCTCCTATTAAAAGTGTTTTATATCCCCTTTAAAGCATACTTTTTCTTTCTGGATATCTTTAGCAATAACTCTTTTCAGAGAAAGAACAAAAAAGAAAGTATTTTGCTCTAGTTTTTTGGTTTCACGCAGTTGGCTTTTTGGTAGACAAAAGTAGGTCATCAGACGTCAATTCCTAGGAAACTAAAGATTTATTTTAAACACTTTTAAGCTTTAAGATACATTTCACAGATTTGTATTCAAGGAATTGAAATACATAAAAAAATAAATTAATACAACCTTTTATTTCCTTGGAAGATATAAAATATCTAAGAAGTTTATTGTTTAATATTTTATATATTTCTTAGAAAGTGATAAAAAATGAATTCCATTAAATTTCAAGTTATTACAGTTGTAATGCAAGCATTGTGTTGATGAAAGGTTCATGACTTCGCCCGCAAAAAAGAAACAGAATAAGATGTGCCGGTTATTCATCGAGAAGAACATTACTCATACGCCCCGTCAGCCACACCCTCTGGCTGTGTGCGTGGCCATAACAAACACACACACAAAAACACAGAGAGAACGCAAAAACACGCCCAAATACACACAAAAAGGCAGCGGAAAATGAATAAAAATGGGCGTGTCAGACGAGTTGCAGACAATCAGAGAGCACATTTGGAGATTGCCATGCATTTCTAGGCAGCAATCGCCGCCATATGCTAACTTTGATTACTTCTTCTGGCTTTTATCGCAGTCTCCGTCTCCCATCCCCAAACGTAGCTGCCATTTCCAAGAAATGTAAGCAAAGCAGCCAGTCGGCACGGGGGAAGGCGAAGAAATTGTATTTCATTTTCCTGGGCCTGAGAAAAGACGGAACCGGATATGCGACATTTTATCAAGTCAGGCATAAATCAGCAGCTTATGCTGGATTCCAGAGGGTTGGTTGGGTTCCATTCGCTCGCTTTAACTCGGGTTTCACTTACTTTCGTTGTTCCTGCATGTTTGAAACTGGCAAATAATTTATTTTGCATAAATTTGCCAGCACTTAACGATGGGGATCTACGCCACACCTACGACGAGTATATGTATGTGCGAGTGGGGCAACCTTCCAATTCCGCGCGAGGAATATGTTCCGTGTGCGGGTCACGCTGAATTATGCCATCTAATTTGTCTGCAGGCAGGTGGTGCTCATTAATCTTGCCTCGCTTATGAGCGGCTCTACTGTCTCCGTATGTTTTTCTTGCCGCACCACTGTAGCACACTCCTGGGACTCTGGAATTCTGGATGCCGGGCTGCAGATAAGCTCCTCGCCTTTGCAGAGGGCTCACGTAGCGGGTTTTGTGATTTCCTTTGCCCGCCTCAATGCCAGGCATGGGATTTTCCACGATACCCTTTCTGGATGGAGGAAATAAAGTATTAAAATATTCTGGAGCTTTTGGTAAAGTAAAAAAATTACAAAAAAAATTAAGAAATATATTATTATAATATTATTATATAACATAATATTTATCGAAGTCAAAATCATTTGTTTTCCATCCAGTTTTCTGTTTAAAAATTCTAATAAAAAAGATTCTCATGCATTTCCTTATAGAGCTTGGCAAAATATCGATATTTTCGATACTTTCCCAATATCGATGTTTTTAAGAAAACCCACATATTTCAGATCGATATTTATTCAAGCTCTATTTCCTTATCACCGTCCCAAAAATAAAGCAGAGTACCTGGGCACCTTGAATAAACATGACTTCTGTATCTTGGCCCGCATAGTTCCACACCTGAGTCCCGCTTAATGCTTAATGGATTTGCGCTTTGATGTGCCAACTGCGTGTACGTGTATCAAAATCGTACTGCGGAGTGCCTATGTGTGCCTGTGTGTGTGCTGGCCTGGTTGTAAGTGGTTAAGTGTCTATATTAGACGCCATCACTTGCAGTTTCCCATTTCTAAGGGCCCGATGGTATTTTTTGGCCGTGTTTTTTGGCCCATTTTACTGCAGAGGTGGCAAGCATAAATTTCCCCCTAAATGGCCTTATGAGGGCGGCCTCGAAGCTGATCCTCTGTTTATGGCCTGGCCAAATGAAATGTGAGTGGGAGTCGGTTTCGCATTTGCGGAATGGCTGAATGTGTGTGTGCGGGCCGCGTTGGCCCTTTTAAATTAAAAATCCTGGTCCGTGGCTTCTGTTTGGGCGGCCCTGAAATTGAATTTTCCTCCCGTCCCGGTTTGATTAGCATAAAATGCGGTACGTGTCTTGGTTTGGCTGAAAAACGTGTGGCGGTGATGAAGGTTCTGTGTGGAAATCATTGAAATATTGAATGCTTTTTCAAAGAATTTTTATTTCCGTTAAAATTTAATTTTATGTTTGCACACCACATTTTGTTTTGTTATTTATTATATCCTTTTTCGGGATCTCATTTTCTTCAACATTTAAAAATTCGCTTTGTTTGTAAACAGTTTTCGTTTTATGTTCTTATGTTCTTGACACTTTACTTACAGTACATATTGTAGAAATGTTTTTCCACTGCGCTCGACATTTAACTAATGAAATTAGGTTGTTCTTGAGATTATCTATGTACACAGAGATTATACTTCCGAAATTCTTGTAATTAACGTTCAGCCGGTTTCATGTTTCCTGTCTGTGGTGGGTGATTTCTTTCAAAAGGATTTATTTCTTGAATCGATTTCTGTATGCAATGGATTTTTCTGCATTGACCGGACTAAACTTAGTTATTTGCTAGGCAAAAGTTTAATATTAGTTTAGTATCTCACTTGTGTTTTTAAAACTAACTATATTCCTATTGAAACAATATTTATTTCAATAAGCACTGGTTCGCTGCAGCATCGCTTATATCAAAAGATTCATTTCCGATTTCCATTATTATTATGTAAACTTATTTAAATTTAACTTTAGTTAAAAAGTTTGTTTTGGAATTAACAATAAGTATTTATATACTCTTTTCAAATTTTTCCTAATTTCGAATTTTTGGGTTTGGTAATATGGGAAAACATGTGAGAGGTTTTTGTTTTTAAATTGAACAGTATTTAAAGCAACTTTTTCCTTATACATTGTAAAGTAAGGAATCTATATTTGAACGAGAAAAAAAGAGTGTAATCGGCGTGCCGAAACCAGGAATACCCTTACACAACAATTGGGCAATTATTTAACATTTTAATCAGAGATTAGCTAAGTAATAAAGAGTAAATTTAGAACGACGCACATTCAGACCAACGGATTTGATTATACTGACTAATTGGCATCACCTCCCTCACCTCATTGTTTGGGCATGATATCTATTTAAGTCTAAGACGTCCAACTATTTGTCACATCCACTTACAACGAGCTTTGGCCTAAAAAGCGGTCAACTTTTTAATCTGTCCCTTACACAAGAATCGCAATCAAAATTGTTCGTCTTTTTGTTAATCATTTTTAGCACATCAAAAACTATAAATATTGGACCAAAAATTACCATTGAACCTTATGTAAAGTCAAATATGTCATCTACTTTCATCTTTTGTCTTTTGTTCAGTTTCATTTTCATTTTCTTTTCGGTTAGTCCTTGACCGTCATACTCAAATATTTACAGATCCATGCGTTTAACTTTTCTCTTTGCCAGCTTCTATGAATAAATCAATTAACATTTATGGGAATAAATGTCGAAGAATGAAAACTAAACACAACGACCGCAAAAGACTATTTACAAGGTCAACCACACTCAAACAGCCATTGAAGAGGATGAGAACTTTGGATGGGAGGCGATAGAAGACAAGGACACCAAGGACACGAATCCTCGTCGCCATTATAGTTTTCGGCTGCTGTCGTCGCCTTTTGGCTTTTGTGTGCTCCTCGTCGACACAGTTTTTGCTCGCCAGTTCATTGAAATGGTGGCAGCAGCAGTCAATGTGTCAGATAAACAAGTGACACTTTTGGCCATGATTCAGGGTCTCAGCCGGGAAACGGAGCGTGCGAGTCAAGTGTGCGAATTTATAGTTGGCCATGCAATTTTTGCGTCCCAAGATTTGCACAATAAACACCTTGGTGGGGCGAGGTCCTGGGTCCTGAATCCTGGCTCCCATATCCCTGGCTGGCTGCACAGAAGTGGTCACATTTATATGGACGATATGTTTGCTCCACCCCGCCCACACTTGACCCCCGTCCATCTCAGTCCACCCATTGTTTGCAGGACTTTCGCCAGGACGTGCCCGGCTGCACGAGGACCCACAGCCACCCACACACGCAAACAATCCGGCATGCACGCTGCCAATGACAGTTGTCAACATGACAGTTATAAGGACACTGATACAAATGTTACGGATGTTTGTTTTGGCCAGACAAGAAACGTTCTTTGTCGCATGCCGTGAGTAGAGAGCAAAGATTGATTAAAACTACTGATAAATGGCTGAGAAATGTTTGCTGTCCGCTCTTAAAATTAATGGAATGCTTTTAAACTTTAGTTCGGAAAGTTTACGGATGGAAAGGCAGTGATCTTGGGACTTACTATTATAATACAAGCACTATCTTATTTCTTTTCTAAACTATTAAATAAGCATTCTTGCCAAGGCAGGTTAGAATTTACGATTTCGAAAGCATTAGAATCACCTTATCAAGCTTATGTTTATCTTTTTAGCACTCGACAGTTTTATAGCTTTTATTGAGTGGAAATTTATAGGAACACATAACACCAACTCTCTGCTCTGCTAGGTCTCAAATTTTTAAAAGATGGTTGAGTTTAAGATTCTGAAATTCATAAAACAGTATTTAGTATTTGAGTATGATTGACCTTGGTCTTAAAACACCTAAGGATACACCTCTCATTTAAGACTTTGTGCGGCTGCCTAACCAGATAAAGTTCCATTCAGCTTCAGGGTTAGAGTAAACTTAAAGATTCATTCACATTACACATAAATACATACACTTGGTTTCTTAAAGATTTTAAGCATTTTTTCTTACTTTCACCGAGTTGCAGCTTTGGAGCATTTTTGGGCAGTACTGTCAGAAGTTGGTAAGTCCGTTGTTTCAGTGAGGAAAATCCCAGTTAACGTGTGGCAATCAATGCCTGGGACCTATGTAGATCCCCCCGAGACTATCGCCGCTGTCCCCGCCCACCCCGCTACCCTCGCCGTCCTCGTCCTCCTCCTCCTCGTCCTCGTTGTCCAGCAGACCATCATCCAATCCGATGGCCTCCGTTCCGTTCTCCTGGCCACTCTGGCCATTGTTGATGGTGGCTCCCTCGTAGGTATCGCTGTCCTCCACCAGGCAGCAGTCCCCGCACTCGTCCGTCGAGGAGTTGACCTCGTCGCTGAGATCGTCGAGCAGCGTCACCTTGGGAGCCCGGAACTCATCCGGGCAGCCCATCGGGACGCCGGCGGAGGCCACCGAGATCTTGATGTTGCAGTTCGTGGCGGCGTGGCAGGCGTGGGCGTGGGGGATGGGCTGCTGAATGGTGCCCACCTGGGAGCTGGCTCCTCCGTGGGCGGCCCGGAAACTCAGATTGGGCGTTCGCTGACCCATGCTGGCCATGCCGGGTGGCATTTGGGTGTGCGACATGCTCAATGTGGGCGGAACATTCAGCACAGCCGCTCCACCGCCCACTGCCGCCTTGTGGGTTGGGTGGGCGTGGCCCGAGTACATCAGCTGGTGCGTATCCGAGGCCAAATTGTGGGCGGTCAGCTGCAGCGGATGCTGATCCTTGCGTTCTGTCGAGTGGAGAGAAAGCAGAAGAGATGGCAACTATAAACACTTCGGCTTGCAAAGTATCTGAAGGATGCGAATGCGGATGCGGACACGGAAGCGGAAGTGCATTCGAGGACATGTCGGCGATTGGTTTATCGCCGCCACATTGTGCAGGCATCTGTGAGGGCTTCAAGTGAATGAGCCAGCAGCACTACGCGTACCAGTCCTCCAAGCACTTCCGCCTACCACGGGTCCGGTGTTTTGTGAGTCAGAAATATGGGGAGTAGAAGACCTCGGTACCCTGTCCACAAATCAAATAAATTAAATTGAAAAAGATAGGCTGTTTGAATTCTGTTTTAAATTGTATTTTTTGTCTTACTATCCCATCGTACAAGTTTTAAAACATTTGTAGTAAAATAATAATTCATTTATATTTTTTTAAGAAGAACATATTGCAGGGAGAATTATGATTAATAGCTCTATTTATTATTTGCATATTTTTGGTTTAAAAATAAAAGTAAATAATTCAATATATGTATGTATTTCTTGCCCATGGCTAACATTCCCAAGGTTTTGATAGTTATCAATAAAATTAAAATAAACAATGTCTTAACAGAGAATCATAGCGAGTAAAATTAAGTAAAAGTTTAGGGAATATTCTCGGAGTGCAGTGCTCGGCAGGGGTGTGAAACTTTTCCGGTGACACCCTGCCCTCGACCTGACAAGAACCATTGTCCTGGCCGTACAATGGCTCTCAAACTATGTGTGTGGCTACAAGTGGGTTCAACTGCGTTGGCATCACCTTTCCGCCGCCCCAGCCCTTCAATTATCTGTCCGCAAAACTTTCAACTAACGTGGTCTGGGGGAAAATCTCCAGCTAGCAGCGGAAGGAGGGAGGGAAAGGAAAATGAGGAGGTGGAGGAGGAGGAACTCACCCAGGGGGCCCAGAAGTTTCGGCTGGAGCGGCAGCATGAAGTCGGGGCCAGTCGTCGCCGCCCGCGGCTGAAGGCTCTGCACCGCCGGCACGCTCAAGTAGTCCGCTGCAAAGTCAGAGGAGGCGGCCCGGAAAAGCCGGGGAAATGCGTTAGTGCCGTCGGAGCAAACAATGTAGCGGTGGCCGAGGCCAAGGCAAAAGTTTCCCCCAAAACAACCGAAAAGAAAACAAACACGGGAAGCAAGGAAAAAATAAAGGAGGACCTGGAGAAATGGTTTACAAAACTTTAAAAAGGCACGCAGCTAAAATGTTCTTCTACATAGCATTCGGATAAAAAAAAATTGGCGGCAAGACGTAAGAAAAAAGTGAAAAGTTGCGAAATCATTTTGAATATTTCTATAGCTAAAATACACTCGCATTAAAATATACATCTTTATCATTTCTATCAACAGGCGCTCGACAAGCGGACGTGAAAAACTTTTAGCTTGCCATAATTTCAAGTGGGGGGAAAATCTATTTGCAATAAACTTTAAGCAAACAAAATTTAAAGAGGGGTTGGGATAAAAAGTTTCTAAAAAGAAAAAAGTTATGCCATTTAGAAAAGGTTACTAGAACGTAAAAGCATGAATATAAAAATGAAATGGTACAGGCAGACATCAGAGAATAAACAATCAAAAATAAATAAGAATGAAAATATTACAATCTATAGGTTCTAATAAATATCAGTAGTCTCTGCTCTCAGTAAACGTATTTTACTCAATGTCAACTCCAAGTTAACCAATAGAAAGTTCCCGATGGAAATTCCTCTACTTAACAAGGCAATCCATCAAAGGACCGTCTTTTCAGACAAACTTTTAACTATAATTGACAGTCGTTGAGAAGTTGTTAACGTGGAAATTGGTTTACTTTTACAGTTTCTATTTGAGCCAGTGCAACAACCTTAAATATTAAAATTAATTTCCCAGAACTCGCAGAGCACTTGGCGGTGCGAAGAACGAAAAACAAAGCAGCAGAAAGTGAAACAAGGTGAAGAATGGGTTGGGATTTTTCCACAGACACAGAAGCCTTTAGGTGGAGGATCTCCACCCACTGCCGTCCTTAATTGAAATTCCTGGCCATCGGCCTGCCGTTGGCATTCAGTCTTGGCCCACTGTGGCCATAAATTGTTCAAGGCTTTGCCCAAGTGAGTGTGTGTGTGTTTGGCAAATGACCACTACAAGATCGCAGAAATAGCTATGTAGCTCCACTTGGCCCGCTAGTGATTTAGTTGCTATTTTTGTGCTCCGCAATTTGCATCCCAAAGTGGTAGGAAAAGCTTCTGCCCTCCAGACTCCACACTTTGACATAATGCAAAGCAGCTTAGAGATGGAAAGGGGGTGGCAAACAGGAACCGTGCCAAATGTCACCGCTCCTGCATTTCCGGGGAACAGAGAAATGTCATTTGCCCCGGCTAAGAACGTGCCAAAGTATGCAACACTTTTTCTCGTTTCCTTTTTTCATCAAGAAAACGGGGCCAGTTGCGTCTTCTAAGCGGCTTATAAAAAGTTTCGCTACGTGTGAACCGTTCTTAAAATAACAACAATGCGACAACAAAGAAAACATTTAATAATTACATTTCTCAGAGCATTTAAGAAACATTTCAAAATTCTTGAGCTTCACTAAAAGTGTTCATAAACAGCAGCTGATGCTAACAGTAAATAAATAAGCCAAACGATCATTGGTGTTATAAAGAAAACTAACTTTTATATATTTGCAAATATGACTATTAGATACCCATTACTCAGCTGGAGAAAGTGCGAAAGAGATAGAGATATGCAAAGCGACTGTTTTAATTCTATTATTTGCTGATAACTTTTAAATGAATAGTCTGATCTAAAAAATGTCTTGCATATTTCGATAGGTATTAATAAGCACAAAAAATTGCATTTATATTTTTCCGATATACTCTACGAGTAACGGGTATAATAACAGAACAATTAAATCCCTATTACACTAAAGTTTTTACCTCTGACCTTTTCCTTGTTTAACTACAGCTCAAAACTTTCATCTCCCTTTCGAATTAGCATTTATGGCTGTTCTTTTTTCTTTTAACACTTTCTTTTTGAGGCCCTGCCCTCACACCCCCAATGTACAACATTCGAGTAAGTTCAGCTAAGCAACTTTCAACTTTCGACTGAATTTCTTGCTTTTTTCTTTACTCTTCACAAGCTCACAACTGGCTCAAGAAATTAATCGCCTTGAGAGCCGCAAACTGGCTTCCGTTTCCCCATTTGAGCACCGCCTCACTTTTCCTGGACAAAAGAAAGGAGAAAAGTCGAGATTTGAGCTTGCACACTTGAGCTTCTGTGGCTTTAATTAAAATGCACATCATGCAGAAATTTTTCTGACCAGGTTCTTCCCATTATATTTTTTCGACAGGTTTTCCCCCTCTTATTTTTACACTTTTTTTCGTTTGAGAGCTGGGCTATTTTCCAGCGCTTTGTTGAACGGCCGGGCAAATGGAAAAAGTTTTTCAATTTGTTTGACGTTAAATGAACTTTATTTCTATATATGTTTGAGTGCCTAAGTGTGGGTGGCAGCATATAGAATGTTTGCGCTGGTTTGGCCTTTTGAAATATGACATAAAAAGGATTTTCGCCTAGCATAATAAAATTGTAATTAAAGTTAAATGCCGAAAATAAAAATAAGTTGCAAAAAGCTTTTAATATGCAAATAAACATAAAAAGTTTTCCTTTCTCCGCTTTGTGTTTGTTGCAACCTCTTTTATTGACTGACTCTCAGAGTGACAAAGTTATAGCATTCGGGCGAAATTTATAGCATGCGATAAATTTTAACAAGCTCAGGGGCAATGACAGTAGGGTGTTGCCCCCGCCCATTCTACTAATTGTTGAAGGCCCCTAAGAAGATCTTTCCATGGCATTAAAGGAAATATACACTTAGGACTACATATATTTTTAAGATATTTTTTATTTTATTGGATACTTGCGAGTGAGTGCAAGATTATTAAATGCTAGATTGTTGTGTTATAAAAAATTGAACCAAACAGGATCTTGAGTTCGAAAAATCCTCCTATAATTATTTAAAATTTATCAAATAATTTTAATAAAAATGATTTTGCCTTGCTAACAATAAATTTGTATTTAAATTAAAAATTAATATACTTTTTTTTCGACCAATCCAAAATATTGAAATTAAACTAGCTGTTTTGCTACTACCTACTAATTTTAAAAATTAATTTGAACAATGGTTTTACATTTTTTAACTTATATGAAAGCCAATACTCGTATAAAGCTGAGGTTTATTACTTTATCAGCCTTTTCTTTGTTTTTTTTGTGAACTGACTTTAAGGTTATTTCCTTAAATAAATAATTTATATAATACCGGTGCTTATTTTCCTCAGTGCATAAAAATAAATTTTCTGAAAATGGTTAGCAAACATTTGTACACGTGCAGCATGCCAAGACAGAGACATAGGGCCACAGAGGGTGGTGAAAGGGGAAAGAAGAAAGTAGAAGGGGGATGGACAGATAGACAGAAAGACAGAAAGACTGAAAGAAAGACAGATAGGCACAAGACAAGACAACACTTACAACTGATGAAGGAGGGACCGGCGGGGGCGGCTGCGGCGGCTGTGGCAACGGCTGCCGAAGCAGCTGAGCCAGTGAGCGATGCCGGTGACGTCATCGCCGCCGCCGACGCGGGGCCAAGGCCATGGGAGTGGGCGTGGGCATGGGCATGGGCGTGGCCATGACTGTGGTGGGCGGCGGGCGGTGGCTGGAGCATAGGCACTTGGTAGGTCATTGCCGACATCGGCGTCGGATCGGCCATATTCGCCATCGTGGCCGTCGTCGTCGTTATCCTTTGCCCAGGATGCAGGCCAATGACATTGACGCCGTTCACGTTCACGGTGCCTGGATTTCCGACCGGCGGACGGATGCATTTACATTGCGGATACACATATACAACACACGCATTCGTTTACATGTTGTTACACCAACACACACAAAACGTAACAAGTACAAATACAAATAGACCAACATTGAGGAACAAAAGAAGTTAAATTAATTCAATTTAATTTAATTTAAGAACAATATGCAGAAACATCAAATTCAGCGGATAATTGGGGTTAAAAGGCAGGTGGGAATGTTTTAGTTTACAATTTTGAAAAGCCCCCAAAAGCACTAAACAACTGGAAGGGATTTAAAAGGTTAATACATACAAAAACATTTAATGAACAATGGTTCCTTACAAAAATTAAAATAGTTTAAAATCAATACAATTTATTCAATTTACAAAAATATAGTTCATCCAATAATATAAAGTAAGATGAATATTTAAGTTAAAAACAGCATAGAAAGTTTCAATTTAAAAATAATTTATTTAATAATGGTTCATTTTTTAATGTCCAATGAATAAAGTCAGTACAACATTTCAACTCAAAAATAGCATTAAAGATTTAAATTAAAAAGGAAATTCATTATTATTTCGGTCGACATTCACTTAGAATTGATTAACCTTTCCAGAAACATCTCATATCTCTAAATATATTCCTAATTCATTTAACTAATATTTGTGTTCCCCCAAAGCTTGCCCCTGTAAAGACCATAAATAATCGGGATTATCTCAAATCAACATTAATGGACTCGGCAGTACGGCAAAAGTGAACCGAGCAAGGGGAACGTATCCACAAGCCGGAATTGAGAGCATTAAGCAAAACCGAAGCGATTATAAATCCTCGTATGACATTAAATTTATAACCCTTGGTGAACTGGCGAAATTGCTCCACAATTGCAGCTGCTGAGGGCAGCAGTGGATAGTGGGGAATCTTGTCCTCGGTTGAGTGCATATATCCACTTAAGTCCTTCGGCCCCCGGGGTCTGCAGCCTCATCAGCAGCCAAGCCACTCGCATGTGGTGAAAGTCCTGCCTTCAATGCTTTTGAATAATCAGTAAAATGGAAATTTACCACATGAAGCTCCCCAGTGGCGTAGAGGAGGGAGGGGGGGCGAAATCTCTGGGGGACGGCTGAGACCCCAGGGAATACTAAATGCTAAATAACAGCTGACTTGCCCAGGGAAGGGTGCATAAATAATAAAATAATTAAACAAGAAATTGAATGAAATTAATTCAGGCCCCAACGGCGAGGAAAAAGCAAGAGCGAGTTTGTCTCTGTGTGTGTGTGTGCGAGTATCTGTGTGATGTATGCTGCATGTGTGTGTGTATGTCTGTAGCACTGAGACTGCTCTAAATATCTGCAGGCCGAAAAAGCAACGGAAAAGAAAATTAAATTCAATACAACTTCAAAATGACAGAAAGAGATAGACAGAGAAGTAAAGTCGCAAGTCACGACTTTATTGGTACCCTGTACTCGAGTTTTTAAGTTCTGGTTATTTTTAAGATAATAATAATAATAACATTTTATTGTTGTAAAAATACAATTATATTTTGAAACGAATTTCGAGTACAGGGCATTCAAAAAGCCAGCTGCAGGACTCACCGATTTTGGCACCGCCAAACGCATCCTTGAACATTGGCGCCCCGGCTGCGGGGTGACCCACTGCATGGCCACCGAGTGGACCAACGCCCCCGGCCACCAATCCCGGCCCAGTGGGCGGCGTCTGTTTAATGGCGTTCGTCCTGCCGCGATGCGGAGCAGTTGGCTCCCTCTTGCGACGCGGCTGCTCCACGGGCAGGACTCGTCGTCGCTTCTTGGGCAGCTTGGAGCGGGCCTGGAATGGGAAGGGGAATGGAAATGGTAAACGAAAAGCGGTTAAACAACGAGGTGGACAAACAGCACAAGCCCCACCAACTAGCCAAACTAACCTGAGTGTGCGAGTAGAACATGGAGAAGTTACTAACGATGACGGGAACGGGCAGGGCGATGGTCAGCACACCGGCCAGAGCACACAGGGCGCCCACAAACATGCCCGGATAGGTCTTGGGCGCCACATCGCCGTATCCCACGGTGGTCATGGTCACAATCGCCCACCACAGCCCCAAGGGGATGCTCTTGAACTGGTTGTCCGGATTGTCCTGCAAGCCCAATTTTATACTTTTTATTCGCGAATAATTTCATTTTAAAATGGATATCTATTTGCAGTTTTCTAAAAGGTCATAGTTAATTATCAATCATTTTATAGTGTTTAAATACAAATATATAAATAGGTTACAAATATTTATTTTATTATAAAATATAATTATTTTCTTAGCTTGTTTTCAATTGTATTGGTATTTAATAATAGATAATAATATTTTTTGAAAACATTTAGATGTATTGTTAAATAATAATTCGAACTTTGAATAGATCTCACCTGCAACTTCTCCGCATAGTAAGCCAGACTGGCGAAGAAGACAATGCCCAGGACAAGGAAGAATACCAGCAGAGTAAGCTCCTTGGCCGAAGCCTTGAACGTATGGATGAGGATCCTCAAGCCCGGCGAGTGGCGAGTCAGCTTGAACAGCCGCATTATCCGCACTATGGAGAAGGCCTCCAGGAGACCCGTATATTCGCCCATGCGCTGCATTACGTCCGTGTAGAAGCTCAAGGTGGCCGTAAAGTCAATGATATTCACCGGCGACTTGATAAACTGCCACAGATTAGGGGAGACCTGATGAATGAGAAATTTAAGAGACATCTGTTAGTGCTTTTAATAAAGGGATCTAAGGGATTTTTAATATAGCATTCAAAATAAATGTTATTTCTTGAAAACAATATACTAACTAAATATATTTCACTCACAATTAGCCTGATGAGGACTTCGATGAAGAACCAAACGTTGCACACCAGTTCCACATAGAAGAAGGCCTCGTGCGGCTGGCCATAGGTCTCGATCCAACCGTGCTTTCTCCTCCCATTGTGACCCAATATCTTCTCTTCGATGAACTCGTTCAGGCTGCTCCCGTTGATATTCCGTTTCAGTCGCTGCCGCTGCCCGCCCTTGATGGTGGCAATGGGCGTGGCCTGGCCGGGGGCGGTGAAGTTGCCGCTGCTGTAGCTCGTGTAGTTCGTGACACGAAAGGTGGGTCCGATGCTGCCGCTGGGCGGCGTGATACTGTGCTGATGGTACTGATGGGTCTGCGGCGGTTCGCCCATGGGATCGTGTCCGTGCGGAGGTCCGCCCGCCCCTGGTCCGTGGGCATCGTCGTGGCCGGAGGGCAGGTCCACGCGAAAGCCGGGGTGGGTCTTCAGGCAGAATGATATCACAGAAACAAATATAAAGAAAACCGACATGCCAGCAACGATCTGCAGGAGAAAGCGAGTAAAATATTTAAATATTCATTTTTGTATTATTATTGTTTATTATTATGTCTAGACTAGATAATTTTATAATTCCAAGGAAGAGACGATTTTTATAAAATTGGGGTTTAGGATTTCTATTCAATTGTATTAGTTTTTTTTATAAGGGACTATGATTTAAATGACCAAAATAATATTAATGCTAAACAAAGAAATAAAAAAGCTAAAAACTAAGTTAGTTAGGAAGCTTTTAAAATATGTATTTAAGACTGCAACCCACCTTGGCACCCGTGGAGCTGGAGGGCTCATCGAACATGGCCCAGATCTTGGGTTTAATACGCTGCCAGCAGTTAAGCTCGCCGTTGCTCAGTGCCTCCTCAAAGCCAAATAGACGAGCTATCTGCTCCTCCGTGGGCTTCTCATTTTCAATATCTAGCTTATCTAATATGGCTAAGGTGTTCTATGGCAAGATTCAAATTGAGTGGATAGCTCGTGGGATTAACATACAAGACGTATAACTTACTTGCGTATCGCGATGTATGCTATAGGTTGACCAACAGCAAGGTTCTACCTGGTTAGAGTCGAGTCCCCAGAATTCCAGCTCCTCCTCGAAAAGCGGGCCACACACGTCAGTTGGATAGTGCAGTTTTCCAGTTCTAAAATTAATAATAAATAAATTACCTCTGGCTTTACTTTTTTAGCTACCAAAGCGAAATAACCTACTTAGCCCCTTTCCTCTGTCTATTAGTAAGATATATTCCATTCAAAAGTTATTATCATAAATTAGAATACCACTTTGCTCAGCTGAATTCCAAAAGCCTTTGTTCTGAAATTATTCAAACTCGAGATGCATAGAATCCCATTAAGACCCGGCAATTATGGCATAAGTTAGGTTTGACTAAATGCTCTCCTCTATCAACGATTCCCCTTTCCGACTCTTTCGACCGGTCAAAACAAATTCATGGACTTGGCCAAGCATGCAGAGGGCTTAGACTCCCGACCGACTAATATTATGGCCAGAACGGCACGTCTGAAAATGTGGCTGCAAATTGCGCAACTGAAAGTCTGGTGGAATGGGAATGGGTATCACTTGCATATGCATGGTTGGCAAATGTGTGGATATGCATTGCATGCACCTGGTCAGAAAAAGAAGAAGAAAGCAGACATGGTCATTCCGCACCCACCTCTTGACCCCCTTCCTCCGACACTTGGCATATTCATAAAGCTGCCTTGGCCATTGTTCCATTCTCTTGGCCAACAACAATTTGTGATGCTTTCAGTGCTCTTTGCATGAACGTGTGTGTGTGTGTGTATGCTCAAATTGCAGTAAATGGCTGCGGGGGAGTTCCAAAAAAAAATAGCGGTAGAGTGGGGGGGAAGGGATCGTCCTTGTCCACAGTTGTTGGCCAAGTTGTAATGCCATATCAGCTGCCGGACAGTCGCCGAGTGGAGGGGGTTGAGTCCTTGCATGGTTTTATTTTTGGATGATATCTTCACTTACCACCCCCCCCCCCCTCACCACCCCCTACCTCACACACACGTGTGCACTTCCTGAATGTCCTTTTTTGTGCCAGCTCCCAACATATTTGCTGCAACTTTTTCGCTCTCTTGTGCTGACCGGACTTTTGTGCTGGTTAAAAATCATTTCGTACCGCGAATTCCTTGAAAAAATATTATGAAATGAAATGAAATAAAATAAAATAAAATAAAGGCAAATGTTGCTGCGTATCGCTGATGATTGCGGACTTGCAAATTGCCACTTTTATTTCGCGATCCTGATCAAACTCCATTACTGACTATAGTTGCCGCAACAGACTTTGACATTTTGACGTGTCCCCCTGAATTTTACGCGGTCATTTCAGAGGAACGAGTTTTTCTTTCATCGTACCCTGCAAAGTTCTTAAACTAGACCAAACATGGATGACCCTTAAAAACTATAGAATATTAAAATATGAAAACGTAGGTTTTTTACTAAAAACGCTAGCAAGATTTTCTACAAACTTTTTTTTTTGTATTGCAAAGCATAGGGTATCATTTAATCGCAACCATATATTTTATGTCACACCCACACCACTTTTAATCTGTTTTAAGCGCGCTGCAGTCATTGTCATGGCTTTTCGATATATCTCTCGACGTACATTCACGTCCACGTGAACGATCCATCGTTAATTGGTTTTCTCCATAAAACCGGCATTTCGGGCAACTTTTTATGCCGCTTTCCCAATGCCATGCATTTAAATATTTTCCAGAGTCCCCAAATTACATTTCGGTTAAATCACTTCCATTCTCTCTTAATCCCCCACTTCTGCATTTCTTCGCCATTCGCCTTCATCAAATGTGCATAACAAATATTACGCATACGCAGCGTGCAACCGATGCAATCAATATTTATAGCTGACCTCAACAAGCACGTGAGCCGATCAGGCGCATAAAGAGTCTTCGCGTTTAAATGTGCATAAATAATGATATCGATTGGCTCTGACACACTTGGCCTGAGGAATTTTCATTATAAATGGGGATGCGATAAAAACGGTTTATGGTTTCACGGTCTTCGCTAATGAATTTGTATTATAAAGTACTGATAAAATAATTACGGGTAAATAAATAAAATAACCAGAGTGACTTTATTTTTTACTCCAAAAATGCATAATGCTGAAGACAAATCTATATAAATTGTAAAATTAATTTCGCAGTATTCTTTACGATTTCATTTCAATCAGTTCAATATAATTTCTATTAATTGTGGTGGGCAGGGAATTTACATTCCAATTAATTTCATAGTTTTATAATTACCTCCTACAAAATATGCATAAAATGTACAAAAATAAGTATATCCAAATGTGATCTTTTTCTTAGCAAAACTTTGCATCTCCCTATCAATTGCATAAATTCCAATCTGTAAATAATCGATAAATAACAATCCCAACGCACATTCGCTTTGTTATTTTACTGCACTTTTGCTTCCTCCGCAGCTTATCTATATGAAATCTTTTCACGCAAATTGTCTGGAGCATTTGGTGCGTGCATAATTTGATTATATATTCCCCGAGGAGGGTGGGTTTCCGCAGGACCCCCCATTTCAACCACACCCCCCTAGGGGACTCAGTTTCATTTGCAATCAACGCGGGATGTTGCAGTATTTTTTCTGCCATCGCCCTTCTTTGACACCATTTTCCTAGCCATTGGTATTGGTGCCTGGTTAATTGAGTTGAAAAACTGTTTGGCCAAAGCCCCTGGAGCCATGGGTGTTCGGGAAAATACGGTAACGGACGCCACGGCCCAATCAATGAAGATGAAGGACGCTGGGATGCTGACAGCGTTGTTTCGTCCGAAAACAACTCCATCTGCAGATGCAGCTTCAGGAGCTTCCCAGCTTCGGGTGGGGACGGAAATGGGCGATGAGCAAAACAAACTTTCATTAATTTTAAACAACTTAAGTCATCGCAACGGGGCAACAGACAACACCTCAGCTCACGGCAAAGATAAATGAGCCCGCTAATGACCCCGAAAAACGTTGGATAAACTTTCGCAGCTCAAAAACTTTAGATTAATGGCCGAGGCAAGTTCGCTCTGCTTCTGGGGCAGCAATTAAAATATTAGTTTGTTTATTCATCAGGCAATCTATAACGAAAACTGACTCTTGATATGTTTTCCCGGGCGCCATTAATCAGGGCAATCATTACCGCGAAGAGCACAAATTGAAATGCCAAGGGTAGCTCAAATAAATTAAGGTGGAATTTTCCCAACTAAATTGTCTCATCGCCCCCGCACATTTTCTGTCTGAAGTAAATGGATGTAATTACCATTACAACATTCGTAGTCATTGCACGTCTAAACAGCTTTCGGCAGCTTAATTAGCACACTTAGGACACTCACCTGTAATAGTTGAGGATTTGGGTGAAGACCCCGGGGTGGCGATCGAAAAAGTATTCATTGAGTACCGGATCGTAGTTGGCCAGGGCTTCGGTCAGTCGGGAGAGACGTGTTGCGGGGATTTTCTTGAGCGTGGCCTTGTAGGTTTCATATCTGCAATGGGAAACAATTCAAGGTCAGTTGTAATCCAAGCGGCTAACAAATTACTTATACCATAACCGCTTGACCCTCTATATCGAGCCATGAAACCCGACTCCCTGAAAAAGTGAGCGATAAAAAAAGGTGGAGTGTTGCTGGGTAGCACAAAAAAAAGCAGGGAGGGTCAAGCAAGTGTAAGCAAAACCAAGCCATAAGCCATTTGCATACATTTCGCTTTTTTTCCCCCACAGCTCCACGCGGCTCCTTCTTTTTCACTCTCTCTCCCTTTTTTTTTATATTGTGTGCCAAAAGCATAAAGCATTAGGGTTTTTGGTTATGGTTCTGGCCAAAGTGCAAAGTGGGTCACGTAGATTTTGGTCTAGAATTTCCTTTGTTTGATTTGACCTTTGACAAAGATCATTACCGCACAAAATTGATGGATTTCCCATTCATCCTGTTTGACGTTTGTTGATATTTGCTGACCAAACAAAAGTCAATTTGTTATATTTTCGGACATTTCGATGATTTGAATATGCTAATATTTAAGGAGTGTAAGGAAAGAATTTAGTATTTCACTTGAATTTTTCTTCTTTGATTTATTACACTGTGCAACATTTTTAGGGTTAAAAAATGTAACCGCAATTCTGATTTCATGGGCGGAAAGTACTCATCGAAATAAGCTAAAACCCATTTGGTTTTCTCTGGCTTAGCTCGCGTTTACCTATTATAGCGAGTTAAAGTTTTAAATACTAAATTTATTTGTAACGGCCATATCTTGTAAACCGATTATAATTTCACTATCAAGTCTTCAGTGATTATGTAGCTAGGAACCCAAGGAACTAAATTTACAAATGACTCTTGCGAAGAAATGCACCTAGCGCCTTAAAAATCGAAAAATGAGCGAAAATTTTCGGTATTTTACTTTTAAACGGCCATATTTCGCGAATTAAAGCCGTGTTTAACAAATGTGAAATTTTTTATTAAATTCAAGCAGCAGGCTTACCAAAAATTTTAAGTTTGACTTGAATTGCACGCAAAGTATAGTTTCTAGACTAATGCAGTATTTTTCCAAAGGTGATATGATTTTAGAAAAGTTTCTTAACAAATACATATTTTGTTTTGTATGCGTCTATATAGTGCTTCAGACTGAACTGAAATCCTAAAAACCAGTAATTCACATTAAAAAATATTCTGTTTAATGATGGGCCGCTCTTTAGCCAACATTTTTTTACTCTTCCGAATTTACATTTTGGTTTATTTCTGTTGATGCTAAAAGTGTTTGCTCTGAATTTTCTTGTTTGTGTGTAAGTAAAATGTTTAATGGTATGCCTGGATCGTTGTCTTCGGTGCAACTAGATTCTTCGGCCACGTCATATTGTGTAATTTTTTGACTCCACCAACATACTTCGGCAAGTAAAGCATCGAGTTTTTTTCCTTTATATCTGCTTTCTAATGGCATTATTGTTTGATGGAATCGCTCTCCTTGCTCGTCCGATTCTGTAGGCAATTGCTTTAAAAAGTGATCCAAGTGGTAATGTAGAAAGTGAATTTTTAGCGTCATCGATGCATTAATGTCTTTGAAGTAACCCAGCATTGATGTTATTAAATCTTGAGCCCTTTGTGGATTAACTCTATTTTTCCCAAGGACCCCGACAATTACAGCTTTCAATGCAAACCATGCACTGCGGTGAGAATCTGACAAAACGTTTGCGAAATTTTGGCTCTTCATTAATTTTCTGATGTCTGGTCCGTTAAGTACACCTATAGGGAGAAAATTAAAATTTGGAACTTCGACAAGATATATTAATTTTTAAAAACCATACAGTACCGTTTTTAATTTTTTCGTTGCTGAGTTTAGGAAATATGGTTTTTAAACATTCAAAGACACCATCATTGTTTTTGACAGCCACCTCAATGAATTTCTTGGCAATTCCTAATTTTATGTGAAGCGGTGGAAGTAATATATCTTCAACATTTTTTATTATAGGCTTATTCCTCAGATTAAGCAGCTTTTCGTTTTCGGCTGTTCTTTTTTCCCAGTGCTTACAGTTATATTGGTCCACTTTGGCTCTTGAATCCCAGTTGCATAGGAAACAGAAGTATTTCGGAAAACCGCCTTTGGAAATGACACCCTGCAAAATGTTCACAACTTTTAAGTCGCAACAAATCTTCCATTTGTGGACCTTGTACTTGACTTTATCCAAAATATTTTCCAAAGTTTCGTACGACTCCTTCAAATTGGTACCTAGAGCCAGCGGAATACTAGGCTTTTTGTTCATTTTGTGCAGTAATACAGCCTTTAAACTGGATACTGAACCGTCGATGAATAATCGCCAGTCGCTAGCGATGTACTCAATTCCCATTTTTGTCACTAAGCCCTTAATGTCGTTGCAGAATGAAAAGCTATTTTCTTTGTCGACGAGGAATAAATCCTGAAACTCAGCTTGTCGTTTCCGGTACTCTGTGGCGTTAACGTTCTGCCGAGTAAGTCCTCTGGTCTTCAAAAACGAAGTGAGCATTTCAGAGTTTCGCTGGGATAACTCACATTTCGCAACAATGTAATCCATTTCGTCTTGTACCAACGGTCGTGGTTTATCATGGTCCTCCTCTTCATCAGGCAACCAGTCGGTATCTTCAAAATGAGGTACATTGCTCGTTTGGTTAGAATGACTTTCCCAATCAGGAGCGGTTGGTGGATGAGAAGCATCTGAGTTTGGCACTGGAAGTTCAGCAGTAAGAGCTGCCTCATATTTCTTCTTTTTTATTTTTCTTTTATTGATACCAGCGCTAACATTAACACATGCATAGCACCTCTTTTCACTATGTCCGTTTGGGTCTTTTTTCCAGATTATAGGCTTAGCATATCGAAAACGTTTTCTCCGGCCATGCAACCAATGAAACAGACTAGAATAGCAAGTATTGCACACCTTATTGGGTGTTAAGTCATGGTCAATAAACTCCGCGTAAATATTAAAGTATAGCCTATATGCAAGCAGAAAATCCGGGCTATCCATATGTTTGAATTCTTTTCCTTTAGTTTGAAAGACTACATGGCCACATACGAAACAAAATTTTTGTATGTTCGGACACTTTTCTAAATTCATACTTTGAAGAAATACCACACAGAACTGAAACCTGTAATCTCTGGACCATTTTCTTTTAAAGACATTTTATGTTAAGCTTACTATATTATAAAAAATTTCATATTTGGGTTTAGACGGCTTTAATTCGCGAAATATGGCCGTTTAAAGGTAAAATACCGAAAATTTTCGCTCATTTTTCGATTTTTAAGGCGCTAGGTGCATTTCTTCGCAAGAGTCATTTGTCAATTTAGTTCCTTGGGTTCCTAGCTACATAATCACTGAAGACTTGATAGTGAAATTATAATCGGTTTACAAGATATGGCCGTTACAAATAAATTTAGTATTTAAAACTTTAACTCGCTATAATAGGTAAACGCGAGCTAAGCCAGAGAAAACCAAATGGGTTTTAGCTTATTTCGATGAGTACTTTCCGCCCATGAAATCAGAATTGCGGTTACATTTTTCATGTTGCACTGTGTTATTTACAATCATTATACAAAATCAAAACAACACAAAATAAGTTATTACAAACAGTTCTTGTGTTACTCCCCCTTTGAGATATTCAATTTCGATTCCCAGGAAACACAAAGTTTACACGTGTTAATCAAATTTCCACCTTGACTTCTCCTACCTACGAGTATCATACCACCACACACGAACCAAACTTAATTTACGTAATCATCCATAAAATTATACGAGCACATGGAGCGACAACGACTCCCACCAGGCGTAATTAAATTCAATTGAAAGTAATTTCCAACAAATTGTTGTAAATTTCATTCTCGCATTTATAACCCGCACATTGCCGGGCCCAGCAATCGATGACATTTAAGTGCGTGTCCTGGCCAGTGGAGCTGAGCTGAGCCGAGCTGTCCATATGCAATTTATTTTTTACGCCAAACTGTTTGCTCTCGGTTATTAAATATTTCATGCAGCTGAGGACGGCGACCGCAGCGACAGCCGAATCATCAATAACCGGGGTCCGCCGCATAACAATTGCCATTAAAGCTTATTCGGGCGGTTCGGCGATGGTAATTGGCCCCGCCGGAGGACCAATGGAACGGACGGCAATGGAGCCGGAGTCGAAACAAATGTTTGCTCAGCCTCCATTTCAATTGAATGCAATTTTCGGAGGGGCTCGGGCATTGTATTGAATTAGTTTTCCGCCTGTGAGTGCTTTTGTTCGCCTTTTTTGTGTTCTGATTTTGACCAACGATGCGTATGCGTGATTCACTTGACAGCTGTGCCGAGCTTTCAATTTACGACTGGAATAATTTCGGAGAGATTTTGACAAATTGGCCTAAATCGTATTTAATGAATTATGTTGAAATAAATTTCTTCGTCTTTTCGCCCATCAATTTTGTGTTTGTAATTCGGCCGACAGCCGAAAATGGTATGGTATAACAATTTGTATTATGCGAGCGGTAAGAGGATGAAAAATGCTGAAGAGTCAGCTAAATGATGGAAATAAACATCAACGTAATGATCAATAAAAACGAAAAAGCTCAACTCGGGCATTTTACTAATGGTTTATGATTTCGTTGAATAACTTTACGCAATGAGTGCCCGTAGTGCTCGATATTCTACCAAATAATAACAACACAGTTTGTACACTTTCAGCATTATTTAAGTTTAAGAATTTATTTAACCATTCAGATTAAATTTATTTTCTCGTTTCCAGTAAACAAGCTTTGGAATCTTATTACACCTATTATATTCATGTGGGTGCTCATGTAAATATATTGACTGATTGTCTTGAATGAAAGCTGATAAGCTTTTGATTACACTAGTTTACAGCCAAAATGCTCCCCAGCAATTGATGGCAAATTCTGTTAGTGTTTGACCCCTAGATCGCGAAAATAGCATTAATTTTTTTTTCGATGGCACAGTTTTTTTTTAAAGATTTTTTAAAGTTCGAAATGTTAAATTTCGGACTTTTTTCGAACTTCTTCTTATATCTCGGCAGATATCCACCCGATTGGGCCAGTTTTAGTTTTATTTTAAAGTCAATAGATCAAAGCTCAACTTTGCCATACAGATCAATATGATTGGATAAGTAATGGCAGCGTAGAAACTTGACAAAGATGAAAAATGTGTTTTTTGGTCGACTGTAAGTCGGCTGTATATATCGTAAAAACTCGAAATAAATCCGTTGAAAAATCATAATGGGTACAAACTTAAAGTTTACATCCTACCGAATAAAACATGCCGGATATGGCCCAAATCCAAGGAAAACTGGATTTATGGTGGATTTTTAAAGTTCGGATTTTTCCACTTTTTTCGATTGACAAAGTCCAAATTTAAGATTTATCATAGGCGGCGACATGTAAACAAAAATGAGTGGTGATGGCAGCCGGGTCAAAAAATAGCTAAATCAGATATTTAAAAGCTAGAAATTTATAAAAATGAATTTAATTTTTAAAAATTCTTTAAAAAATATTAAAATTCTTGCGTTATGACTGAGAGTATTTTTAATAAGTAATATCCATCTGGACAATTCATGCTTAAAAAGTAGCTAACCTTAACTTTACAAAAGCATGCTCTTTTTAATAAGTACTGCCTTATCAAAAACGAAAAAAAGAGTACGTATTAGAGAAAAAAATAAGAAAATAATGAACAAGATAAAAGAAATAGAAATAGAAGAGCTATCCGAAGATGTAGAATCATCCATTTTGTCGGGACATACTGGATATGGTACATTGGCGGAATGAATTTTGGGAAGTGTCACTGAGCGCACTTTCGCGTATTTCCATTTTGCGTTCTTTCCGATGCCTAAGCATTTACTAAGGCAAAAATAGCAATCTGTCACATAACAAGATGGTTTTCTCCAAATCATTGGCGTGTCAAACTTCAAGTAGCATCTAGGTCAAGAAAACAATGAAGGACCTTTCAACAAAAAATCCAAAACTGAAACATACCTTTTGCCTTCGCTCCATTTAAGTAGTGTCAAGCGGCAAGAATCACAAATTCTCCTCGGTGTCCAAGCCTCTTCAAGATTTGGTTTAATGCGAAAGTAGAGGAAATATCGATTTATCACCTCACTATCAAAGGGTCGAAATTTATTATTCATAATAAATTTACCACACACATTGCAAAAAGTGTTTGGACCATTAAAACAAGTGTATTCTTTTATCTTGTTCATTATTTTCTTATTTTTTTCTCTAATACGTACTCTTTTTTTCGTTTTTGATAAGGCAGTACTTATTAAAAAGAGCATGCTTTTGTAAAGTTAAGGTTAGCTACTTTTTAAGCATGAATTGTCCAGATGGATATTACTTATTAAAAATACTCTCAGTCATAACGCAAGAATTTTAATATTTTTTAAAGAATTTTTAAAAATTAAATTCATTTTTATAAATTTCTAGCTTTTAAATATCTGATTTAGCTATTTTTTGACCCGGCTGCCATCACCACTCATTTTTGTTTACATGTCGCCGCCTATGATAAATCTTAAATTTGGACTTTGTCAATCGAAAAAAGTGGAAAAATCCGAACTTTAAAAATCCACCATAAATCCAGTTTTCCTTGGATTTGGGCCATATCCGGCATGTTTTATTCGGTAGGATGTAAACTTTAAGTTTGTACCCATTATGATTTTTCAACGGATTTATTTCGAGTTTTTACGATATATACAGCCGACTTACAGTCGACCAAAAAACACATTTTTCATCTTTGTCAAGTTTCTACGCTGCCATTACTTATCCAATCATATTGATCTGTATGGCAAAGTTGAGCTTTGATCTATTGACTTTAAAATAAAACTAAAACTGGCCTAATCGGGTGGATATCTGCCGAGATATAAGAAGAAGTTCGAAAAAAGTCCGAAATTTAACATTTCGAACTTTAAAAAATCTTTAAAAAAAAACTGTGCCATCGAAAAAAAAATTAATGCTATTTTCGCGATCTAGGGGTCCAACACTAACAGAATTTGCCATCAATTGCTGGGGAGCACACCAAGAATATTATTTTGTAAACTAGTGTTATTTTTACTCTGTATTAAATTAATTTCCTCTCGTCATGAAATTCCAAGTTGGTTCTTTTCCTATGTATGTATACACTTTAAGAAATAGCAAGTCATTGTGCACGAAAATCATAAAATTCTAGAATGTTTTTTCTTCGAAGCGAAATCGTATGATAATTTATACCGTGGTGGCTGGCCAAGTTAATCTATCCATGGCTATAGCGCCATGGAGCTTAGCAGTTTGATAAACAATATTATAAAATCCCTCTCTCGCATACAAAATAAGCCGCACATGCAAATGCAATTTCATTTAAGTATTTTTAGTTTTTGTTTTTTATACTCTTTGTTATTGTTTTCTTTCTCTTTCTGGTTCTCCTTAATCAAGAGATTGTTCGGTAGCTATCTGTAGCCCCATCTCGCTCGGACATTATCAGCAGCTATCGGTGTTGGCAAATTAGCTTTTTAAAATATTAATATTTTGTAAACCACATTACAATTGTGCATGACATATGACATATCAAAGTAGTCATTAGAAAATAAAATGACAAATAAATATTATTTTTAAACCCTGAAACATTCTTCTGTTAATAAGTGGAAAGATTAAGAAGCCTTTGTACTTTTTCGAAGCTGAATTATTAAAAAACATATAAGTAAGAAATATTAAATTAATAAATTTCTTGCTATTATCTATTATCTATTACTTTTTTTTTATTTTTTTATTTTATTTATTTTTTATCTTTCAGCTGAAAGCTACGAAAAATCGTTGCCTATTTTTAGCTATGCTGTTTTTCATACCCTCCATCTGACAGCACTTGTGGCGTGGCCTGAGTTCCCCCCGAGACTCTTGAAAAGTTCCTCCGTAGTTTTCGCGAGCGGCAACGCGACGACAGCGAGTCAGTTGCCCGACGACCGCTGAGCAATTAACACGCTGTTCTAGTTTAGCGTTCTCGATACTCTACCCCCCTTTTTTATCCGGAAAATAAAGATCTGATCAAAATGCTGCGCGTTTTGAAGACCGGCGCCTTGCTGCGGGCACAGACCAAGAATTTCGCAGCAGCTGTTGCGAACTATTCCGCCCTCCCACAACCCCAAACCACGCCCGAAGTCCTCTACACAGGGGTAAGTCCTAACCCAAATACGACAGTAGAAAAAAGTGAAAACTATTATAAATAAATTGTGGCAGTTATCGCAATCGCATTCGCAATCGGAAGAATAGAATCAGCAAGAAAGAAAGCATTAAACGTGTTTTTGAGTTGACCTTGAGCCACACAACTGCAGCTGTTATCGCTCAGAGCCCCTCCTCAAATGCTCTACATATGAGAAATCAAGTTTTTCGGTTTCCAGTTTAGGTTTGCCCATTTGGGTTTAACGAAAAGAAATTGGCAAAATCAACGAAACGCGAGCCTCGCACTCAGACATTCAGATCACGTACACCAAATGTTTATCGGCAGCTGTAGGGGATTGCAAGGGATTAGGCTGCCTAAGCGAATCGAAAGACCGGCGACTAAAAAAACGATATCGAAAATGCAAAAAAAAAGAACAAGTTTGCCGGCTATATTTGTTGTTATTTTTTTTTTTGCTTCTGATTTTCGTTGTTTGCCATTCCCGGTTTCTTTGTTACGTCACAGCAGTTCGCACAAAAACAAATTTGTTTGCTGCGAATTCTCTTCCCTTATTCTTCTCTTCGCTTCGCGGTTTCATTCTGCCACCAGGGAAATTTGCATAAATTCTACGAATTTGCCATCTTTATTTGTTAGCTTTAGTGTCACCAATTAGAACTAGCGTTCGTTAGATTTAATTGAGAGGGGTTTGCGGTTAGCAAGCCAGCCAAATGCGTTTTTTGTGTCCAGATGTGCCAAGGGATCCCATGAGATTGGGGTAATTGCGATGCTCAGGAAAAAGTTTAGGGAAAATCAACTATGGAAGCTCAATTAGAAAATAAGTACACTCAAAAAATTATTCGCCCTGAATTTTAGAAATTTGCTTCACTGGCGATTTTTTTCTATATTTCAGGAAAATGTTTTATATTTAGTAAATATTGATTAATTTGAAGAAAATTTTGTTAACCTGTAAAAAATTTGGTTTTATTTTAAGAAAAATATCGCCATAAAGCAAATTTCTAAAATGAAGGGCGAACAATATTTTGAGTGTAGTTCAATACTGAACAACGACTTTTATATTTGAAATCAAGGAGTTAAACTTCCCTTAATTTCATTAGTTTTTAGTATTTTCGTTGTTCCACTAAAAAAAAAACTAAACTAAGAATATTTTGTAAATCGGATTGAAATGAAGTATATAAAAAAAAGGTATACACATTTAATATTTAAAATATTTATTTTTGTCATCGAAAATCTAATTAAACTAATCCGATTTTATATAAAAAATTAATATCACTCCGTGATCTCATACTTCCTATAAGCTTTCTTATCTCTTGATTCATCTTATTTGTTTTTGTTGCTATTGGCAGTTTCCACTCCTTATCACTAGTAGCCTGATTATTTTTGTGGGTCTTGCTATGTAGATAACATGGCACACTTTATAAAGTCGAGCTCCCTCATCAAACCAGTTCGATCGTCTAGCCAGACCCCCAAAATTAAATACACGTGCCTTTGTCGCAAATTTATGTTTGGCCATGTCTGGTGGAAAGTTTTATATTCGCAAGCACATTGTGAAATAGCAAAGTATATGTATGCAAAAATAAGAAAGGAAATACAACATGAATATAAACAGAATCGACTTGGGATGACGTGAGGGGTTGAGAGCTCACTTAATTTCAATTCTAATCAGTTAGCCGGTAAACGTTTCAGATCACACGGGTTGGGGGATTGTCAGGTACACATGCTAACCGGACAATCAGACGATTACGATAGAGAAAAAACACGCACAGGCAGCAGCTAATAATAACAAATAACAGCAGTCAAGGGCTTATCAAATAGAGGAGCGGCTTGTTTGACGCACTCCACCTAAACTTTGTAAAATTAAACAGAACTCAATATGCGAGATTATGGAAATAATATGGCACTAAACGAAGCTATTAACTCTTTATTGCAGCTGTTTATCAACAACGAGTGGCACAAGAGCAAGTCGGGCAAAACCTTTGCCACCATCAACCCAACCACAGAGCAGACCATCGCCGAAATCCAGGGCGGCGATAAGGAAGATATCGATATTGCCGTGAAGGCTGCCCGCAGTGCATTCAAGTGAGTGTGAAGCGCAGATTTCAATTGGCTTGTTTATTTATGACCATTCCATATAACCACCTAGGTTGGGATCCCCTTGGCGTCGTATGGATGCCTCGGAGCGCGGTCGTCTAATCTACCGTCTGGCTGATCTCATGGAGCGCGATCAGGTCTACCTGGCCGTAAGTATCAGGGACTATGATAAAAGCACCCCAAAAAAAAATTGATAAGAAACGTAGATCGATTTTACATTATGTAATATAAATTTTAACTTGATATGCGGTCCCGTAAATTCGATATGCTCGAAATGAGTATTTCATGTTAAAACGATATGCGTATTGCATAACCAGAAATTTACATGCGCATATCTATTTTACAGCGACATGCGTTTTTTATGTGTAGTCATATATATAAGGAAATACACAAAATTATTTTAAATAATTTAATTTTAGTTATTATTTTTTAATTTGTTTATCCATTAACCTAAAAGTTGCTAAATTAGTCTCAATTTAAAATCCAAACAATTATTATTAAATAGTATATATTTACGATTAAAACTTGTACTATGGTTCTAGTGCTTGGAAAGTTATTTTTCAGTTTATTAAATTTAAATGTCCTTTAAAATGGCCTAATAATTTTGTTGGTAGTTGAACGTTAAATGTTTTTCATTACAGTTAAGATAATATTAAATAATTACTACATTTTCTTGCAGAGTTTGGAAACCCTGGACAATGGCAAGCCCTACAGCATGTCCTACAACGTGGATCTCCCCACTGCCATTAAGAACTTGCGCTACTTCGCTGGCTGGGCGGACAAGAACCACGGCAAGACTATTCCCATGGACGGGGAGTTCTTCACCTACACCCGCCACGAGCCCGTGGGCGTGTGCGGTCAGATCATCCCCTGGAACTTCCCCATCCTGATGATGGCCTGGAAACTGGGTCCCGCCCTGGCCACCGGCAACACCATTGTGCTGAAGCCCGCGGAGCAGACCAGTCTGACTGCCCTGTACATTGCCCAGCTGGTGAAGGAGGCCGGCTTCCCGGAGGGCGTGGTCAATGTGGTGCCCGGCTTCGGAGGAGCTGGCGCCGCTCTGGCCAACCACAGTGATGTGGACAAGGTGGCCTTCACCGGATCCACCGATGTGGGCAAGCTCATCCAGCTGGCATCGGGAAACACGAACCTGAAGCGCGTGACCCTCGAGTTGGGCGGCAAGTCGCCCAACATTATCCTGGCCGATTCCGACCTGGACTACGCCGTGGAGACGGCTCACTTCGGCCTGTTCTTCAACATGGGTCAGTGCTGCTGCGCCGGATCTCGCACCTTTGTGGAGGACAAGATCTACGATGAGTTCGTGGAGCGCAGCGCGGAGCGGGCCAAGAAGCGCACCGTGGGCAATCCCTTCGACCTGAACACCGAGCAGGGTCCCCAGGTGAACGAGGAGCAGATGGAGAAGATCCTGGGCCTGATCCAGACGGGCAAGCAGCAGGGCGCCAAGCTGGTCGCCGGTGGCAGTCGTCCCGAGGGTCTGCCCGGCTACTTTGTCCAGCCCACGGTGTTCGCCGATGTCCAGGACAACATGACCATTGCCAAGGAGGAGATCTTCGGACCCGTTCAGCAGCTGATCCGCTTCAAGAAGCTCGATGAGGTCATCGAGCGGGCCAACAACTCGGACTATGGCCTGGCCGCCGCCGTTTTCACCAAGGATCTGGACAAGGCCAACTACATTGTGGGCGGTCTGCGCGCCGGAACCGTGTGGGTGAACACCTACAACGCCCTCGCCGCCCAGGCTCCCTTCGGTGGCTACAAGATGTCCGGCCATGGACGCGAGAACGGCGAGTACGCCCTGTCCAACTACACGGAGGTCAAGAGCGTCATCGTCAAGGTGCCCCAGAAGAACTCCTAAGAAGGAGGCCCGATTTCCTCTAAGAGGGAAGCTTTAAATGGTTCGCCCCGTTTAGATTCACTAAACTCGGGCGGTAATCTGTTTGCCTTACATCTACATACGATCTACATCTCTATATGCACATAAGTATAGATTCATCTGTTGGATATTGCTTGTCTACGGCCAGTTTCTGTATTCTTTCCATTCGGTTAACTCAGTTTAAGTGTACATCTCTATTTTGAAATAAAGTTCTTGAGAAATTTGTAGTTTTTAAAAAAGTGGTATTATATTTGGGACTTGAAAGTAGAAGACCTAAATTTTAAAATAGAAATATAATTTATAGAGCCCCTAAGCAGCTTAGCTATAGAGTATTTCAGGAATTTTCTTTGGCAAATTGAAAGCCATACTTTTGTCATTCTTTTTATACTCTCCCTTGTACTGTGATGGTTTTATGTGTGATCCTAGTGTTTGCCAATAGATTCCTGGCTTTGTTTATGGCACACTCTGAACTGAATGTCATTATTTTGCTTATCCCACAAACACCAAGATAAAGCAAACAAACACCGAGATACTTCCTCCTCGCAGCTTACACTGCACGAAACATTGATTGGTTTAGCATGGAGCCAAAAGCAAACGGAAAAAGTGAGCACGGAGCTCGGGGAACTAGCTCGTCCATCTAGGAGAAATAAGCTTACATTTATTTGCATTTATTGGCATTTTCCATCGTTTTGTTTTAGCCCAGAATGTGCTGTGTGCTGTGTGTGTGTGGGTTTGTATCTGTGTCTGCATATACGGGGGACTTAGGCACACACTCGCACTCACACAGACACAGCAGGTCGTCTTTCATCCGACATCATGGCAAAAAGAGAAAAGTTGTCCATTAGATTGGACAGCAGCTGAGCGTGTCAAGTGCTTTGCGGTTAGTGCACAAGTTTTTCTCTTATTTTCCACTTTGTTGTTTTCGAAATTGAATAAGCGCATTTGTATGCAATTTATTTAAAATTTGTATTTCAATTTTTACGATGACCGGAAGGCCAAAGTGCAAATGGTTATTCGTTTTACATATTTATTGCCTGGCACTAAAAATGGCACTTGAATTGCTGGAAAAGTGCCGGGAATTTGAATATTCTAAGGACATTTTTGCACGGAATATTATTAATATATTATTCAACATGAAACTATTTATTATAAGATTAAATATTTAATCTTGTATATCAACAAAAGAAATTGTAACTAATATTTGGAAAATTTTAAAAATAAAATTTAAAGAATAAACTTTTCCGAAACTAAAACATATTTTTGTATGCCGTTTGCGCGCTACACACTTAATTCGATTTTGCCACCATTTCCAATCGAACAAAAGGAAGAGCAGAGTTCACTAAGCCCTCCACGAAGTGCACACAATTATTTTATTTTAGCCATGCTCTTTTTTGGAACCAGTTATTTTAAATTGATTTTCGCTTGATGGCCGCCATTCATACATATTCAAGAATCCAATCCGGCAAAAAATGAAAATGGCATGCGAACAAAAGTCTGAAAAAACTGTTAAAATTGCAAATGATCCATGGGCAATTTTAATACCCCAAATGGCAGGTGGCCAACTCGAAAAAAGGCGACTAACAGGGCCGGCACAGGACTTTGGTTAGAAGGAGAACAGAGGGGTGGATATGGAGAAAGGAATGATGATTGCCAAAAGCGCAGCCGTGCGCATTGAGGCGCGTGCACAGGTGCGCTCGAGCGTTGTAGTTCTTAGTTCAGGCTCGAATGCGGTGCATAATTGAAAATAATTTTTCACCGGACTTAATGTGCAGCCAGAAATGCTGTTATAAACTGCCACGGCCATACTTTAATTATCCTGCCACACCAAAACTATAATTCAGCATTTGCACTCCACAGCAAAAGCCGCCAAAAAGGCGAGTCGAAAAAAACAAGTATCCGCTACGTTGGCCAATTTGCAGTCACTCTTTTTTCCACAGCGGCAATTCAACTTTATCGCAGTGTCTACACTCGATTACATTGTTATGTTCAGCGACCAAAAGGCTGCAAAAGAGGGCAAAAAAATGGGAAGAAAAGTAACTTCTCCCACTGGAGACATCGAGATGCCCAGCACTTTGATCATTAGCCGGAAAATGGCCATGGACACGGCGCAGATAAGCCAAGAAAAATGTCAGAGCAACCAGAATACCCTCAGGAGGAGGGTAAACAAAAGGCTTAACAAGGATTAGCAGTGTAAGCCAGAGAAAAAAATTCTTTATGGCAGAATAATATAAGGCAACTTAAATTCCCTCAGCCCGAAATTATGCAACGATAATTTCGCCATTTGGCGCGCTTAAAACCGCGCGGGAAACGCTGGGAAAACGCAAGTACCCATAAGTGAAAAATTAAATTGGGTTCAACACACTCACTCACGCAATTGCATCGCACTTAACCCAATAAAGTGCCTGCGATCCAGTTTCAAACCAGATGTGTCAGCATATTTCCACACCCCCATCCCATTCAGCCCCAGTCCTCCGATTTCCCTTCGCTGTTGGCCTATTACCTCCGTTAAGCAGGCTAAATGCTCTGACACAGACACATCGCCGTTTTATGGCCGTAATGCGATTTACGCACAGTGGGATCAAAGGGATAACCAGTGGAAAAATGCGATAAGTTCGGGATTTTAATATTTCAAGTTACTTGGTATTAAATATGGAAAATCGCAGGGTCAGTAATATAATTTAGGGGCTGTCCATATATTACGTAATCACCTAAGGGGGGGGAGGGGGTCAACCAAATGATTACTCTAGTGCAAAACAATTTTTTTTTTGTATGAAGAATTGATTACATGGGGGGGGGGGTCAAATATCGCCAAAATGGTGATTACGTAATATATGGACAGCCCCTTATATTATAATTATTAATAATAAAATATTTTTGTTCTTAACAAACGAATTAGAAACCAAACCCTCTTAGTTATTTTTAGAATTTAATTTAGGTATTTGAAATTAACGCAAGCAATGAAATTCCAATTTAAATGAAGGTAAACCAAGCGCAACGGATAGTAAAAAATAACTGAACCGCGTCTGCTTTAAAATCGATTGATTATTTTATTTTAAGCTCCTTAATTGACCTCAGCCACTGGCCAAATCAAGCCAGTAATTAAAAATGCAACATAACCCGCATTTGTTGGATTTGGACGCCGCAGATGCCATCGATTTTCACGCCATCAGCGTCAATAGCGTGAAAATGCGCAAAAATGCTGTTGCAGTCAATAAGGTGGAACTTTGTAGTCCTGTAGTCCAACACCAGCAACATTCTGATGCAACAACAGGAGCAGCAGCAACTGCAATGGCAATGCAACAAAAGTGAAAACGATGATGGCTTTGATGCCACTTCAAATGGAAACGCTCACATACATCATCCCATCGCTCGACATTCAGCTCGTCTGGTTCTAAGAATTCGACGACTGTTGCGGGCCTTTTGTTGTTTGCCGAATGCAATGGCATTTCCGTGTCCGCCCCCCTGGCCACGCCCCCGGTACACATGTCGCACACGAAAGCGGCAACATCAGTGTACCCTGTAATCACAAATTGATGCTGTTTCGCTGATGATTTGGATTTTTGTTACTAGATACTAATACAAACTGTTCACTTTGTATTTTTAAATTAAAATAAAAAACCTTTGAACCTTAAATTTCGAAACAAACTAACATATTTTGCTGTCGCCATGAAAGAGGATTTACGAAGCTTAAAAAGAAAAGATCTTCTTGGAAAACTGGCAATAGCAACCAAGTCTTTCAACATTATTATCTAGCTTAATGAAATCTCCAATCAGCCAAGATTAATTGTAAATTTAATGCAAAATAACTAAATAATGGGAAAAAGCTTATCTAGCATTTAAAATTAATTTTTCCTTTTTATGACCTAAATAAAATTGGAGATATTTCTCTTTTTATTTAAATTATGTCATTGGGCTACACTATCTACCAGGTATCTCGGTGTCGGGGAACTGGATTAAAGCCTGCTGGCTTGTTCGTTCTGCCTTTGGCCCCGTCACCCATTTTTTGTTTGCCGCGCCAGTCCGGAAATGTGCATAAAGTGGAAGTGTATTGCGCATTGGCGTGAGAAGAGCCATTGATGGGATGGTCTCCCGCCTCCGAATGGGAGCATATAGCCCATACCATCTGGGCCATCCCCGCCCCGCTAGGAATCCTTTGGGCATGCCGGAGGCGCCACAAAAGCCAGACGCAGACGCTGGCGAGGTTGATGAGTTGCCAGTGGCATTGCATCGCCATCGCCATCGCTCTTGGCTATTAACTTGCTCAAATATTTGCTCAGGCAGCCGCGATGCACTAGACGCTAAAAACAGCAAACATGGCCAACACAAAGCAAACAACGTTGGGGCTCTAAAAGGAGGCAAAAATGAGCGATAACGTGGAAGGAAAATGTCCTTTTGTAGCCAAGAGTAAGCGAACAACAAGCAGCGCCGCTTCAAAGGACAACACTTTTTTGTTTGCGGAATACAAGCAGAAACCACTTAGAAACCGAAAAAGTGTTTATGGCTATGCATTAAAGTTTAACTAAAATTACCCCAGCACCATTTGCATTTTACTTTATGCAGCTGTACAGTTTAGTTTCATAATTTAGCCATGAAAATACAACTTTGGGCAAACAACGAACACATGATTTTATAAAATAACCGTTTATATAGAACTTTTCTGAATTTTCACAATTATTATTAAATTCGCTTAAGGATTTAAAAGCAAGAATTCATTACGGTTTAAGTACCAGAATCCTGAAAATAAATACATACAAATTTTATTTAGGTTTAAGCTCAGTAACAAAATAGCATTAAAATGTCTTACTTCGCTCTGCCCAATAAAACACCAAGAAATATTTTTAAAAAGCTTTATGGAGGCCTAGGCGCACAATTGAAAATAAGGCAACTTCTGAGCGTTCTTTACGAGGGACTGCCGACAAAACAAATTTAGCCATAACTCCTAATGCGCCCCATGACCTAGGCGAAATTACATTGAAATATATGAAGACTTTCTCCCCGAGGAGACCTTTGTGCGCTGATTGTAAAACCCTTTTTAATTAACTCGCACAAACTCGCGAACAAAACGCGTTCGCGAGTCACAAAGTAACAGCGCCCGGGCCAAAGCGCGTTTGCAAGCCATTTTTATTCGGCGTTACCAGAGGCAGAAAAAGACCTGGCCCGAACAGATATTCCCTGCGCCCTTTCTCCTTCTCCACCACTTTGCCAAACATTTCTGAGTTTGTTTTTCCTGCCCCGCACCGGCAGAGCCCCCCGCTTCCACATCCTTATCCACATCCCCTCAGCTTTACAAATTGTATTTCAACGGTTTCGCGCTTCATTAAAATTGCTGTTAAAATAACACACGCACACGCGGCGGGGGAAAGGAAGCGGAAGCCCTTGCACAAGGACGCATAGAAAATATAGCTAGAGATACTCACATGTGTGCACCAAGAAAAAAACATCCTTTTCATAATTTCATATCTAGAAATATATCCCAAGGTTTCTTGAGAAATGGAGATATTTTAAGTTTTTTTTAAGCGATTTATGGTAAAATTTGTCTTGACCCAAATTTTGAAATATTTGAAGTAATAATAAAATAATTATTATATAAATTGAATAACATGATATATTATACTTTTCATATCAAGAAATATATCCCAATTAGTCGATTTCTTTTTAGGCGATTTAGGGTGTTTTTTATTTAGGCTAGAATACTTGGAATATTCTAATTTGCACTTCTCATAATTCTAAAAACAATATATTTTGGTTAGATTTCAAAATATATATAATTTTCGGAAACTAAGATAATGAAAAATAATCTTTTGGATACATTTGGTATAAAAAAATGCTATCAAATTAAATTTATATTTTTTTTCTGTGTAGGACTGTGTGTTTGCAAGCGTGTGCCAGCTGACAAGGCTTACAATATGATTTTGTGGTCCTGTTCATTTTTTGAGCTTGGTCTTGCTTGCTGCTGTTGTTGTGTTCAGAGTTAAAAAATTGTTCCCCGCATATAAACACACCATTCAACGCACTCGAGCACACGAGCATACAAACTCACGAGCAGTCGAGTTAACCCATGAGTTCAGTTGGTTTCTTCTCTCTTTGTTAGTTCTTGAATTGAGGCACTGAATTCAGTCTCATCCAGCTAGTTTATGGAGTTTATTTAACAACAGTACTACAAACATATACCGCAACTTTCCAAACTTTAAGATGGCTGAATCTCGCCAAGAAAGTTAGGCAAATTAATTCTATCAGTTGGATTGAGCTTTAAATTTTTCTTGGGAGGCTAAACTGTCGAAAAGGATGATGCTTAATTATTTTGAAAAAAGCAAATAAATTCTCATCATAAAAAGTAATGTTTATTTAAAACCGAAAACTAAACCAAAAATCGACAAAATTTCTAACATTTCGCCCCACAAAAATATCTCTAAATTTAAGCTCTTATGACCCAGCATGCCTTTAACCTTCTTTTAATGCGCCTGGGCCTCAAAAGATATCCGCCAGCTAAAGTGTCACTAAATCTCACACCTCGACACCCAGAAGGGTTAAAGTGGGCCAATTTTTTTGGCGGTTTTTCTTCATTCCTTTTTTTTTAGGCCATAGGCGGTATTCGTTTCGTTTTCAGTGTTTATTTATTTTATGGCCCTTTTTTTCTGCTGAAGTTTCAAAAAATAAAGAAAGCAAAAAAAAGCAAGCAAAAAGAAACCGAAAATGTTTTCCAATTTCGTGGCTCCGGCAGACAGAAGAGACCTCGATGAACGCCTGACTGAGTGACAACAACGGTGGGGTGGAAGTGGGGCTAAGGGACAGGATAGGGGTTAAGGGGAAGGGAAAGGGGGCGGCAGATGATTGGGCGGAAGGCGGAAATTTCGGGTCTGGCCGAGTATATTAAAAGCCGAAAAGTTAATGAAGCGTTAGGCGCTGCAGACGAAGCCGCAATAAAGCGGTCCAAACATAAAACAGCAAAAGAGCAGGAAATTTATTTATTACTTTGCTATTTCCGCCCGGCCACGTTCCTTAACTTGGCTATTTAAACAGAAACAAAAACAAAAATAAAAACAAAAACAAAGGCGAAACACGAAACACAAAACGAGAAGCATTTCAAGTCGCTACTTCAACTTTTTTCGTGCTCCTTCTGTCAGGACACGCGCAGCTGTTGATTTTAAATTGTTGTTCTCCTTGTTGGCTGTGGTTTTGTCAGCTTTTCCAGCTTTTCCCGCTTTTCTCGCACCGTCGGTGGAGTGTCCTTTGTTTCCCAGTGTGAGTGCGAGTATTAGTGTGAGTGTTAGTGTGTATGTGAGGCGGGAGGACTCGCTTTGGGCCATTGTCTTTGCCACTTGCCTCTAAGCGGCTACTTGAGCAGTGAAACCGGCACGAGCATTTGCATTTCACTTCTGCTTTCACTTATTCTTTTTCCCCGCGTTTTCTTTTTTTTTATTCTCGTTCGGGTGTTGGCTTTCTCTTTTTGTGCTGCAGCAAATGCCGCAGAATGCTTGTCAGCAATTTGTCATCCTCCACAGCGTCCTCCCACTTATTTGTTCCGCCTTGCAGCAGCAGGACAATGAGACATTTCTGTTGCTGTCCCGGCGTAGAGTTGAATTGCAATTAAAAAGCAGTTCAGCCAAGTCGATATAAAAGTTTATTTGTTAATTAGATGGAAGAAGAAGTGATAACACGAGTAAGTATCAATTGATACCATTTTGTTAAAACTCATTATAAAGTATATCATTGCTATTTTCCTCTTTAAAAAATTAAAATTTTAGGTTGAAAGAAGTTTTTTAGATAATTATAATTTTATAATAATTTAATTACAGATCTGTGTTTATTGGCAGCTTATATTTTATTAACATATTTATATTTAACTTTAATATCTGTCTATGATATTACTGTTTCATATGTGCCATTTTTCTAGATTATATTTTGAATTTACTTAAGCGTACTCTTTAAACCTGTTTGCATCATTTAAATAAAAGGCCACTTAGCTAAACTCAATAAACAAATTAAAGCTTTTGAGATAAAATTGAAAGAAGGGGCATCAGCATTCATCTTCTATTATGACGACAAGAGCAGAGCCTTTGATGGTTGATGTCGCAGGCCGCCTTATTTATTGACTGTTAAACTTTTCATTAGCCATTTCGTTTAATTCGCACACAATGGCGTGAGATTGAAGAGCGAGCTGAGGACGAACTGGGAAAGCAGGGAAAATCCCAACAATGGCGGGGAGAAAATGGCAGCGGAAATACGCAGCATCACAAACAAACAACCAGCGGCACTAAGTATAATGTATTTGTGTTGAAAGACAACCACAGTGGCAGCTTTATTGCCAGCGTGTGTGAGTGTGAGTGAGTGCCGGCGAATGTGTGCGTGAATCAAAGATACAATCAGTGCGCAATTGTCTGCGTTGATGAGCAGCAGGATCTGGGAGTCGCCCCTCCTCGAAACAACCAATTCCCAAGCCATTGGCCATACAATATTTGCCCTGCTCTTCGCTCCTCGCTGCTCCTCTCTCTTTTTATGACAAAAAATGCCGCGTAATCACAATGATAATCATCACACATCCAAATACCAAGGGGAACTTGACGAAATACATATAATTCCCATTATTATTGGGCTGAATAAAAAGCTTTTCATGCTGGTCATGATTGAGATTCTACTTAAAGTTGAGGCAATGTATTTCGAATCCGCATTCTGCATTTAAAGGAATTGAAATTTATGTACCTTGCCTTGTAATTTGTAGTCACCATTTAGTGAGCATCAAATTAATAGATTAATTAAATTCAAAGTCCCAGGCGAATTGGAAACTAATTAGTAATTTCAGGAAATTCAATTTAGCCACTTTGGCTGCTAATTATTATTTTCAATAACCATTTCACTAACATTTTAGCTAACGATTACAGTAATTGCGAAATATAAATGTCATAAAGCGGAGGTTTCGTATCCTCTTATTAAGAAATATCAAAGAGAAGTCATTAGAATTTCTCGTTAATTAAAATTTGATTTATTTAAATCATTTATTTATTTAACTTTCAATCAATGGACTTTAATATATGGCGCACTAGGATACTGATTGAAAATTGAATTTTAGTTCCAGCATAATGAAATTGATCAAAATATGTGCATTTTACTATTTCATAATCCAAATGGGCAGCATTTGATCCCTTTGAATACTGATGTTGGGCCACAATCAACTGATGTGTAAAATTGGCAAAGCTATTGATTTACAAACGGGAAGAACCTCATTTGAGTTTAATCACTAATTAGAGTCCATTTCAATTACGTTTATGAATGTAAATTCCGGACACACAACGTAGAACTAGACCTGCAAATAACTAGCACATAATGAAAGTCATATGCCATTCCCCCTGGCAGATTTCTAAACAACAATACGAATTTGACTTGTTTTGAACAGCCTAATTCAACTTAATATTGCATTTCAGTTGCAATTCTATTGATTTGTAAAAGGGGTAAGGTTATTAACTTACCAGGAGGAACAGCCTCATTTGAATATAAACACTAATTGGACTCCACATCAACTAACGTTGAGTTTTGACTGTGGATAACTAGCATAAATGAGGATCAAAAGCCAGCAGACTTGGCAAATTTCTAAACAATAAGGAGAATTTATTTTGCTTGCTACAACCCAACAGAACTTAACCTGCTTTACCGCTTCGCTGGGCCACAAGTATTTTAAGCGCATTTTCTCGGGGTTGGGTTCCGTTAAAGGCGACAACTTTTGGTACCTCGGTTCGAATGCGAAACTTGGGGAGATGGCAAACAACTTACAGCAGAATATACTCGCACTGCAATGTATTCCATTTAATGCTCACACGAACAATGCTTGTATGCCGCCTGTGCATGTATTATTTGTGCTAAAAACGTCGGCGAGCTGACAGCGTGATGCCAGTCAGCCAGCAATGGCCCGCATAAGTATGCTAGAAAAGTGTGTGCAGTCTAGAAGGATACCGACACAGACAGGACTTAAACAAGCATTCGAGTAGTGCGACATATTACAACGCCCCCAAACCTCCCTTTTCCGCCCACTTCGCCTCTATGGCAGCCCACAGACCTTTAAGCGAAACTGAAACCGAAGCTTTCGTCCATTTAGATGGTGAATGTCGGTGAGAGATTTATATACATATTTTTGTGCAGAAGTAATGGGCGGTTTTTGCAGCTTGCCACTGGAAAAAAATCAATAACTTGGTTTTTAAATATTTTACAATAATATATTTTGAATTTTAAAATAGTCTATTTGCCTATCATTATTTTCCAAATTATTATATACTTTCAATTTGCATTCCTCAGCTAGACATTTAATGTTTATGTAAGCGCAGCATTTCAGTGCTCCACCCACAAACCGCCTGATGACGCCACATTCAAGTGATTCTTTGTATACCACAATATTTTATATATTTTTTTAAGAAATGTGTCAATTTAATGGCTTTGCTTTATGGGCGTGGTGGATTTGAAAAGGGGCCCTTTACCACAGTTGTCTACTTTTTGTTGATATTTCATTCTCTTTTTTGTGGTTATTGCTGCGGTTGGTAAAAAAAAACACAGTAAAATAGAATTTATACTATGATGATGCAATTGCAATTGCATTGTTAATTTTGCAAAGTGCGGTTAACCGAGCGGACAAAATATGTTGGCAGCAATAAAATTAACCCGCTTTGTGTGGGTCAAAGTGGTCCCAAAAAGATGGTGTTCAGTGATGGACAAAAAAATGGCTTAAAAATTCGTGTTAAATGTAATTGAAATTGTGTAAAAAAAATACCTGGAATTCGAGGGAGAATTAAATACAATGAGAATACCGAGAAGAGCAGCCAAAAAATATCCTGGGACTTTTTTCTTAATCGCCCCACTCACATTGCCCATTAACGGAATCATAAATTATTAACTAGGCACGAAAATCTGCAGCTGGATAAATGCTCTCAGCCAGAAAAGTGCGCTCAAGCAGACAAGGGCCCCAAGTCGAGGGAGGCTTTCAAACATACATACTGTATACATATCTCCGAAAAAAAGCACAGCCACATACGACGAGAACGATGTTGCTGATGATGATGATGATGGCCTGATGACGATGCTGATAATGGAGCTTACAACTCAAAGCCAGGGCACAGTTATTTACATGAATGTACATTGTACATACATAATCTCACTCACACACTCGCAAAAGTCAACGTTTCCTGTTGTAACACAAATTGTGAACAATTTCACTAGTTCTATTTTGTTTTTCTTATTTTTTCCCTTTCATATAGTTGGCAAGGATAACAGACTCCGGATCGCGTCCATTGTTTTGCCAGGCGTAATCACAACAATGCCCAAATAATGACGGAAATACATGGGAACTATCCTTGGCCAATATCCTGTCCAACAAAAATACAGTGTCGATAGCCCAAGTGCGCAAAATTGGATTGAACGTTGGTGTGTTTCTAGGGCAACACAAATATGGCGAATATATTAAATCAACAGGATGTGCTACGTGATTTGGCAATGCCTAAGATAAATACAAGCCAGAGCACCGTATATTTTCGTATAAACATGAAAACTTGAAAAAAGAATAGCATCACAATAGCAATGAAGCGATATTCCTTCTTTATGGATTTTTTATGTTATATTTTGTTTCCTTATTTTTAAACAGAATTTCTATTTCGCTTTAAAAAATTATTTTAACAAATATTTCGCTTTAAAAAATTATTTTAACAAATATTTCACAGTTAAAAAATAAATAAACCCTTTTGAAAACAGAACAATAATTATTTATTATTTATTTTTTGTCTTTAAATTTTAAAAAATTTTTAGCTTTAACCAACTAACCAATATTCCACCAATTTCTTTAAAAGCATTTAAAATAGACACTTGCAATTATTATTTAAATATTTCTTGTTATCTATATCCTTTTCTTCTACCAAAATATATATTTAGTATTTAATTTTAGATTATTGCTTTAAACACACTTACCTTATTCCGCCCACATTGAGTATAATCCGATTTTCGCCATCCATGTTGCATGCAACAGTTGTGGCAACAGCAGCCGCATGCCAAACTAATTCCTTGATGGCCCGTCAGCAAATCGAACAAAAACTTCGACACCCCTCGATTGGCTTTCACGAGATGTAACCCTTAAATTTCACCAAAAGCTGCCACAACCATATGTAGGTATGTATTTCTTCGCGAACACTCGAGTTCCACACGGCGGATGAGCAATCTGGGTGTAATACTTTTTAATTATACTTGGGCGCAGGTTGCAGGTTGCACTTCCTCCACCGCTTCTGGTCCTTGGTTCTTCAGCACTCACAGCTGAGTTTGTTCTGCACTTGCATTTGGTGGCTTTGAGTTTGGGTTTATGGTTTTAGCTCTGCCCCTCTTCACTCTCCATCTTCCTTTTCCACTTTTTGCCCTCGGCGTCTCGTTTGTCCTTTGACTGGGAAATAAAAAGGAAACAAAATGGATTCCAAGGACTTTAGAAGAGTTATATGCACACCGAGATTGGGTTAATATCTGTGCAGTAATGCGTTATGTGCCCCGAAGATACATGCTCATGCTTATATATAAACTACATTATATGTGTTCGCAAATACTTGAGGCATAATCCCAGTTGCGCAAAAGTGCGCCAGCGTCGAAACTATTTTCCTTTGACAAACGCAAATTTAATTAGATATTTTTAGAGCAGGGAATTTCTCAAGTATTTCTCCAAGGCAAGGAGCATGGGAGTTAAGCTTTAATTGGAATTTTAGTTGCTAAGTGGTTGACATTGTTGGCTTTTAAAATGTTTAAAGATTCCAACAATCTTTTGTTGGGAAAGTTAAACTTAATCTCATTTGTAAACTTAACTTAAGATGTTACTCAATATTAAATGTACACGTAAAGAAAACATTTTCTTTATTTTATTTTATTATATTTCATTAAAGATAGGCGTTAACATCTTACAACATTATTTTCCATTTATAAATGGAAAAAACCTCATTTTATATCACGATGAAAGACGCAACTCATCGTTTCACTTTGTTAAATCAAATTGCGGGTGGAGGCAGCTGAAAAGCCTGAAATAAATAACGCATACGCCACGAAAAAGCCCCAGGAAATTTTCTCAAAATTACGAATGAAGCGAAGAACACAATACAAAAAGAAAAGTGAAAGTTAACGTTCAAGGATGTTGACGAAATCGTTGTGCCTCATCACTGCGGCAGTTTTATGGCCAATGATGTGGCCAGATATGGAGAGGGACTTGCATTGGAATTTTTTTATATATATAGAAGGTCTTTCTTTTTTCGGTCGCTTTGGCTGAGTATGCAAATTTTTTACTTGGCCGCACTTTAGCAGCATTTTGTCCCAGGACTCGGGAGGAGCAAGCCAGGAGGGGCCATGTGTTCGCTGTCAAAATGACAAAATGTTGGTTAAGTGCGACGAGCGCACAAAAGTCAGAGGAAAGATAGGAAGCGAAAACAGAGAAGAAGTTGTGACAAGAGCGCTCCACCGATCAACCGACTGACTGGCTGGCTGACTGACTGACTGACTATATAAAAAGGACACTCGACAGAAAGTACGGCTTGCAGTCGGAATGAGATTCCGAGTGAGCAGCTGGGCCAGCATCAAGTGCGTCATCAATCTCGGCGGCGTTTAGAGAGACTTTCCATTCATTAAGTGGCTGCCGCCGCCGAGGATTGACAGGAGCAGGTCCTCATCGCTGAGTGCTTTCAGTTCGCGCTTTGTCTTTGGGCTTTACCATCCGCCATCTACCATCCCTAAAGTCCCCATCTCTTAACCTCCCCACTTCACGACTGCACCGCCTGTTAGTGGCACTTCTCATTCTCCGGCTCGAAGGACCAAGGATCCACCAACTACCCCGAAATCAATCACTTGCTCACTGAGGCCCAGCATGTTCGAGGATGGGACCTATCAAGTCCTTTGCTCGTTTCCCCTAGAGTCTCGTGCGCAAATGTGTGTTAAAGTGAATAATAAGTTTTTGCCAATTTTGTGTTGTGATGGAAGCGATTTGTTCAACTGCCTACGGGGATGTCAACTACTGTTTGCCCTGGGTATTGCCAAACAATTGACCCAAATAAATATGTTGCAGTATTATAGGAGATCTTTAAATTTTAAATGTATGTTAGTCTTAAATAATTTCAATTATCTGTGAAAAATTCAATTTTGCTCCTGCAGACAATATTTATCAGACAAGAATAAATAAATAAATGGCCTGAATTAAATGAAAGCTTGCATTACACGAAATGCCCATTTTAATTGCATAAACGCAACGTCACTCATACGCCACATTAACCCAACTGGTGGAAGCAACCCCCTAGAAAAACACAAAAAAAAAAAACAATGGAAGACCGACTAAAATGGAGCAATGAAAATGGACACAGATAACGCTGACTTCGAGTCCGAGTTGTGAATCAGATTCCGAGCCCGGCGGGAAAATAGGAAAATCCGAAACTATGCTGCCCACAGAGCAATCGGAAAAAAAGAACAGCAGAGTCATTCCGAAATGGGGAGGCAAAGGGAAAAGTTTGGCTGAAAACAAAACTACGGCGAAACTAAATAGAAAAAGTTTCGGGTCAAACAAAACGTTTCCCTTTCGCTGCAGCCAAATAATGTGCAAATGAAGAGTGCAGCAAAAGGCAACACACAGACCCATAAATCGAGTTGCGTTTTCCTTGCAAATTAGGATTGCAAGGGACCGACGATGATGGCGAAAATCAATGGCCAGGAAGCGGGCTCCTTGGGCGACGCGGGAAAACTACTGCGGACAAGGTCAGTCAGGCCATTGTCCAATTGTCCAGAGCGGAAATAACCAGAGCCAAGAGCCAAAAAAGGGGGTGAAGCTGGAGGGAAGTCGACGGGTATAAAGTTCTGCGAGAGACAGGGGACGCCTTTCCTCTTCCTGATATCGAACAAAACTATACAACTTTAAGAAAAATCCTTGAATTGAATCTGTAGATTACCCGCAGGGGGAAAATATATTTAAGCATTATTCTGATAATTTTGATCTAAATATTTGCGTGTTTTTATTTAAATTAGTAATAATATTTATTTTACAGAGCAATGACGGCATTATAAATAATCCCTATATTTAAAATAAATTAAAAATGTAGGCTTTTATTTTTAATACACAAAAATTCGTTTTTATTATCATAGTTTGCCAAATCAATAAATTTTGTACCACAAGTATATATATTAAAAATCAATAAATAACTATCTTAGTTTTCAAAATGTATTACAAAATCAATATTGTGCCAGGTCGGAGTATACATATGTAAACAGATAGTAGGGCTCGTAGTAAATGAGAAGAAAAACTCTTTCTGACTTGTTTGCTTGCAGGCAAAATCCTGCCAAATGACAAACAATCTAGCTTCAGTTTATTGTTTGTGACTGTCTGCCTTGAAATGCATTATTTATCATCAGTTTCAAGACAAAGTTTTGATGTAAAAATCTTTTGAAAAGTTTGTAAACTAAAATAGACAAGCTTATAAATCAAAGAAGACAGTAAGGCTGACATTTTCTAATATATTTTAAATAATTTACAGTTTCAATAAATCTAGAAAAATCCCTGTTAAATTTATAAATGCAGTTTTTTTAAAAGAATAAAAAGGGACGTAAAAATCTTTAATATATCACTCAATTTCGAATCGTCCTATTTTTCTGTGTAAAAAGGAATCAGACAATAAAGGGCCCCTGGACTTGGCCAGAACAATAAGAGATAGCCTCAATCGGACTTAGGAGCAAAAAGAGCATTGGCCCATGATAAAAGCAAGAAATACATAATTCGTTTGTCCGACCAACTCCACAACATCCTGGACAGGACAATGGGAAGGAGCCAACGTAATCGCAAAAACATTGGCCCAGGCAAAAGGCAACTCAGCAAATGGGGCGCCTAAGTAGATGTACGGGGAAAATCGTGAAAAATCGAATTATGAATACGCTGAGACAGGGGCGGGGAAAAGGGGGTGGCGGCAGCGTCATGCAGCGCATTTGAAATCACTCGCCTGTACCAAATGGGATTATCCACAGTGTGCTTGTTGTGCTGCTTGCTTTTAGCCCGAAAATATGATTACTATTTGGCAGCAGCTCCCACTTTATGGCTCTCTTAATGCCACGCCCCCAAAAACGAGAGGAGCGGCGTGGGCGTGGCGACTTCCTGGATATCCTGCCCCCGTTTCGGGCATTAAATAATAGACCATAAGAAATTGAATTGTAATTTATGCCATTTCTTATTCACCCCATCCAAGCGGTTTCTTGTGCATGTGAAATATGCTTGACAGATGCATAATTAAATAGATCACAAAAGCAGACAGAAAAGTTTATTGTGAGGTTTTTCTAAAGGCAATTTGTATGATATAACGGCAGTATTTGCATAGCAGCAGCAATGGCTTTAAGGCAAATTAAAAACATATTTGCAATAATAAATTAGATAAAAAGACTCCCATTTAAATCAATATCAAATTATTTCTCAATCAAAAATTAAATAAATTTTTTTTTTTAATTTTTTAATCGCTGAAATCGGTATAACAAAATGAATCATTTATCAAAAATATATTCAAGCACCTCGAAATGACAAATGTATCAATTGAAGAACACTTTAGGCATCAATTTCTCACATGAAAATTCAGTTGCAAAACGTTTTCGCCCAGACCAATCACCCCTCATCGATAAACACTTTAAAAAACTAGGAAAACGAAATCATGGCATAAAGATTTATTATCGACATCCGCAGCAGCTGTCAGCACAGAGTGGAATTTATGTTTTCCTTTTGATTTCCCACCCTACTTTGCTGTTTTTTTTTGTGAAAAACCATCGCATCAGTCAACTCTCATTGGCAGTTATGGCGCGCGGCTTCACTTGGCAGTGTTTTTATTTTTGCATAACTTTTGAAAATCTCTTCAACTGCCAGGGAGTTCTTCAACATACATACATAACATGCATACAAGTCTAACTTATTTTAGTGCTCGCATTTCTCTGAAAATCCTTCGTCCCTCACTCTTCCGCAGTTATTCCTTGTTGAATGCAAAAGTAAAACTAGAAAATTTTCCCTTTTTTGATGTTTGGCATGTGAAAATATTTGAACTAAGCCAGCCAAAGTGGAGGGGCGAGTGGCATTGGCAGGCACTGTCTGAGGAACTATTTTCTTTTCATTTCCCATTCGCCGGCACAGCACTTATGATATATAATAGAGCATGGACTTTCACAGAAATAATGCGAGTTGCAATATGCACAGATACGCGTCCTCTTCAAACTGCCCTATTTATGAATTCTTGCTAAGGCCGCTCGCAGTGGAATATTGAAAAATATTTCATTACATTCCCATCGGATATCGCAATTTGCTCGACTGGCAAAAGCTTTGCTTTGCTTTTCTGTGCTTAGTTTTTGCCTCTGTTTCTGGTTCGCCGAATGTCTGGCTGGCCTTTAATTAAAAGCAAACATGTTTGCCTGCAAACCCAAGGCAAACACACCCACTCAGCCATGGCAGTACATTTTATTTGCCATAAAGTAAATGTTTTACAGACTTAAATTACATTTCGGCAGGCACTCTCTTTTCCAAGCCCATTTCACCACCTGACGCCACGTGTGTTTGCATCACGTGTCGAGATTTCAGGTTAAATAATTTGTTTTCTGTCGAAACTCGTGTATTGGATTTTGTTAAATTGTTTACACAAGTTCTTGTTTCGGTGGTTTGCTTTATGTAAAACACGTTTTATGGGTTAGACAAATATTTAAGTTTAAAATAAACCACAGCGCTTGATTGAAGCTTGGGTAATTCAATTTAAGGGTTCAATTAATTGTAGGAGTAATAAGAGAAAATTTTAATTAATTCTTTAATTGTTTAAGAACAATTTACTACACATCTTTATAGCACGAATTTTACGTAACTCCCCCAGAAATGATCTGAGAAATGATTGCTACTTGTCCCCTGCTATCAAGCCTATCATTTGCCGACATATTTTCTATAACTACTCGTGCAAATAGCATTCGAAACCTGTGAATTCTTATCGAGGCGACATTAAGTCATGCGGAATGGCAATCAGACCACAAAAGACACCGATGAGATCACGAGAGCACATGACAAATGGAGGTTGGAGGTGGAGTTGGATGCGTGGAAACGCATTTCTCGCGGCGACAAGCCGTCCACATACTTAAGAAGCACTCGGTTATGTGGTGACGTCAATGGCGGGCTGTTTAATTAAATTTTCAAAGTATTTTTCATGCTCTTAATTGTGTCAACGTCAGTGCCAGGGAATCCAAAGGGAGAGCGAGGGGGAAAATGCAGCAAGGCCGGCGATGTCATTAAGCGCAGCTTCCGCAGGAACGTGGAAAAGAAGGAGTGGGAGGAGCCCCGGAAAGTAGGCTACACAAGTCAGTAGGTCACAGACATGAAACAGCACCAGCTGTTGTCGATGACAGGCCCCCAGCTCCTTTTTCGATGCCCGAGGGGTCCGAGGTTCCCCACCCACCAACCACCACCCACTTCGCACCCACATGAAATGGGGAGTCCCCGTTGATGGCCGCCTGTCCCCGCAGGCAGCCAAGGGAAACATTTTTCTAGCCACTCTTCCCAGGCATTTTCTTGGAATTTCATTGCAAATGCTTTTGGGCGCATTTTCCTAACCACTTTCCATCCGGGGAAAACTTTACCTTTAGTGGCATTTTTTTTCACAAAACCTGTTGTCCAATTTCTTGAGTTTATACTGTCAGCGAAAATCAAGGCGGATGAAACTTTTTCATTTAGGCAACTTTATCCCGTTTCTATCAATAAAGGGCTTGAAAGTTTTTGTGGCTTCGACGTTAGACTCAAGATTTGCTTTTACCATAAATTAATTGGCAAAACTTGCGTTTTTGAGACAAAGTTACTTTCCAAATTGCTAGTAAATTAAAAAGGGAACCGCATAAAATACGAACAAAAAAAATGAATAAATGACCTGATTTTTAAACGCAAAAATAAAATCAAGGTAAGCAATTCTTCATCAGTTTCAATTAAGGTGACAATAATCAATTTTTCCAGCCAAGCAAATTTATTTATACCATTGTTTCAAGCTGTGAATAAAGCAATAATAAAACTTAATGGATAGAGAGAGTGACATGAGTGGAAAAGTAATTGGAGTTCGTCAATAACCATTAAAATTGAATTCGCTATGAAAACTATAGAATTGAAAATCAAACTAAAATCGCAAATACTGGGGATATTAAAAATTAAAGAGTACAAACAAATGTAAAACATTGATTAAATATGAAATTTTTGTTCATCCTCAATTCCCACTGACTTCTATAAAATCGAAAGAAAAACTCAAGTACTGGGGATATTATAAATTAAAAAGTAAAAATACAAAAACCATTGATTAAATAAGGATTTTTTAAAATACTTTTTGTTCCCCCTTTTTTTCTCAGGTCAAAAACCTCAGTTACCGCTTTACTTGAACTCAAAACCAAAGCAACCCCATTTCAGCTAGTGCCTGCCCTGCAATTAGAATTTTATTTCTTTGCGAGTCATTTTCCAATTTAAACATCAATTATTCATATTGTGTATACGCCCCGTTTGCCATAGAGCAACACTTCAGCTGTCACATCAAAGGAGAAAGAGAGACAGAGCGAAAGGAAAGGCAAATGGCAGTTCGATAAAGCAAAATTACATGCCAGTGACGACAATGACAATTGCGAAATTATAAAGCAGGCGAAAAGCCATTAAAGGACATCGCATTCCCACTGTTCCCGGTCGTTGGCGAAACGAAACGAGTCCTCAAATCCCCATTGTCCGCTGCATTAAGCTCACGACGTGCAATAATCTGAACAATTGTAGTTTATGCCTTAATTTTTGTTTGCGTACATGTTTTATGGCCAATCCCATCCCGTTCCTCCTTCTGTCGCCTTAATTACATTTCTCGTGTCTGCTCCACTCTCTCGTGGTTGTCTCCTGCTTTGTTTTATATCCTTTTTCAGTAATTTACTCACCCCGTTTGAGTGCCAGTGACGTTTGTCTTACACAGCAAAAAGTTTCGTCTTTTGTTTGAGGTAAAATATTATTTAGTTTTTTTTGGAAAGTTGATTATTTATAAAGCAAATTAATAAATAAATCACCGCTCCATTTTCATTCAACATTTATTGTTTAAGTCAGAACTTTTTACTATTTTTAATATATTTCGTATTTTTAATAAGCAAATATTATAATAATATTTCCCCGCGATGGTATCTTATATTTGTCAGCGTGTACAACTGCAACCATTAGTGTGTGTTCTTGTTTATCTGCAAATGCTGGTAGGATGGTAGTTAACTAGTGAACGTTTTCATCCTGGTTCTTGGTAGCGCCTCATAACTCAATTACGAAGCATAAAGGATTTTCATTGCTCGCACGCATCTCGCATAAAGGCGAAAACTGTGATGAATGTAAAGAAAGTTAACTGGCATTGCTTGGCGGCTTTTTACAGCTTTTTTGTTCGACACTTGCGACTATTTTGTGTTTATGTTTATTGGTCTTGGTGTCGACCCGCGTGGTCCACATAAAATGTCACCAAAGTTGACAGTAAACAAAAAAGTTTTCGGGCCCTGCAAAAGTGTCTCGCAAATGTATCGTGGGCATTGGGCCAATCTGGAAAGACCATAAATTAAACCTTTTTGCCGCTGGCCAACACCGAAAACTACAATAAAAAGTGAAAATAAAATAAAACAGAGAAGGGGAGAAATCCCCAGCGGAGACATAAAGCCAAACAAAATATTTTAAATTTTGGTGAATGTCAAAAAAATATTTGCGCTCATTAATGCTTGGTTATTTTTTACATCTGAAATAGCCAAGCATATTTCTTTTATCAATATCCCAATAAATTTATTTAATCCTAATTCCATACCAGAAATACATTGCGTATCTAGTTTCAAAAATGTTTTGCTAATTTCAACCTGCCATAACGAGCTCACCACCGATGCCATTACTATAGATTATCTCTGCATGGAAACTTGGGCTCATCGGAGACCAAAATAAATTTAAGTCGGCACAAAGGGCCACCTACATTTTGGCTGATTTATTTTATGGCTCCCATGGTAGTGGGAAAAACCGAAACAGCAGCCACTAAAAGAATTCCAAGGGATGACATTAAAGGTCGAAGCCGGAAAACAAAGGCGACATGTCCAAAAAAAAAACAAAAGGCTTCAAGGCTCTGTAAAAAAATCCCAAAACAAACTAGACAACTTACCTATAACAAGTTCAGTTCCTTTTTTTAATCCTTTGGGCAAACTTTCGACTTAAATCAGTGGCGACAGTCGATTTGTGACTTTTTGTATCGTATTTTTTGGAAATACTTTTGGCCGCACTTTAACACTTTGGAAAGACGGGGAACCTGCTAGTCCGCCCAAGGACACTGTCTCACACCCACTCACTCACACTACCACAAACGCGGCACATATTGGCACATTCTCAGCATTCCACAGATCCTTCCGTCTATCCGTTTGCCCATCCGGGCGATAGCCGTTCGATTGGTGCCACACTTAACCAGTAACCACTAACCATTGGCCATTAACCATTAACCAGGTCCGATCCGAGGCTTTTCCAGCAGGTTCTTGCCGCACGCACGTCCACAAGCGAACTGAAACCGAAAGCAATGTGGAAAATTGAACGCAGCGCGCAGCCTGCCAAAAGGACATGCCGTAGTACTATCCGTAGTATATGCCGCGTGGGCTCCTTGCCTTCGGGCCCTCGGGTCCCCAGAGTTCGGGGAGCCGTCGCGAGGAGAGGACCATTAACAGGATGCTGCCGGATGAAGTTGCCGAAACCCAGAGAGCGGAGCTTTTACCTCTCAATCTCATTGCCATGTGTGGTGAGTAAAGTTCGGCTGTACACTGAGCACAAATCATCAAGAAAACAAGGGTTTGAGTACAAATTGTAATTTAACAACAAAGAAATACATTTAATAAAACTTTTTTTAAAATTAAAAATATCTTAGGAAATTAATCTTAAAAATAAAATAGTAAAGAAAAATACTATTCTGATTAAAAGATATGCTTTTTATAAAACAATCGATATATACATGTTATTAAGGAAATTCGTTCTAGCATTTCAAATAATTTTTTCCATCTATCTAAAGTGTTATTTTCTTTGGAATGTTTAGAAATTTAGCTGTCAATCTTCTAGCTTCTAGCCTGCTGAATAATTAAAATAACACTTTCCCTATTAGTAATAAAGAAATATACATTTTGCAAAGATCTTAAAGAATAGTTATTTTAATTCATACAAGTTTCCTTTAAAGTGTATAAAGTTCAACAAACTATGCGTAATCAGGCCGAAAAATATCGTTGACACCAATCGATTTATTAATATTCTATTTAACGGCGCTGGCAATATCAAGTAGCAATCAAGTCGAATTCAAGTAGCAATCTGGAAAAAAATCCAGTTTCCTCATCATGGCAACTACATTCCAATAATAGTTGGGGCTCTTATTAAAAAATAAGAAAAAACCAATCAAAACGAACAAGCGCAGAGCAGCCGAGCTGCCAAGCTGCCGTGTCGAATGGTTAAAATTAAAATATCAATGCAAATATGCTGGGGCTGCTTTTAATAAATGCAAAGATCGGCAGATCGGCATTATGTGCGATGGATGGGGAGTAGCACCGAGTGACACAGAGTGTAGAAAGGCGGGGAATTCTAATCAAGACACGGAAGCAAGACGCAGACGCAAGTCGGCAGCTTCTGAGGGGAGCTCTTAACATTCGACCAATCAAGGGAGATAACCGCACGAGATCTCTGTTAACCGAGTACCGATGTTATCATGGCCAACAAGTGCGGGTTAATTACTGCGACTGCCTCTCTTACGATCGCCTGGCTCTCTCTCTTTCGCCCGATCGCTTCGGGCCGTTATCACCAGCCGAAGCGGCCGAAACGAGCGGGCCAAAAGGGTCGTTCATGAACTGGGCTGAAATCACACTCAGTTTTAGCGCGTTTTCTTCGGCGCTCCGTTCCGTTGGCTATCTTCAAAAGCGCCTTAGTTGCATTCGCCGCGAGTTAGTTGCGGTTTAAGCGGCGAACGGTGCGCATCTACATCTAAACAGTAATAGTTAATAAACGGCTAGAAGATATTCCTAATTTTTAAGGACTCTGCACCTGTTTCCCGCCGAGTGATTGGGTTCCAAACGAATTTCAAAGCAGACCTTAATCTAAAGGCAATAAAATTCGGTCGTGTCGGTGCTAAGCAAATAGTATTTTGTGATATCATTATGCCCAGAGTCGTGTGATAAGTGAATTAACTCACTGGGATAAAACGGCCAAGAGAGCGCGATCTCCGTCGCATTCACGTAGGCCATAAATGCTTTAACTGTCTTCCATAAACATTTCATAAACAAAAACTTTGATATAACACTACGGTCACTGTGATTATAATTGTGGCGAAATCTGGACTTGGAACTATGAAATAATTGTATTTTATTCAAAATATTGGTAGAAATATATAAAAAAACACCGCAGTTATTTTTCAGTTGTCAAGCGAATATTATTATCGTTGTGTTTTGATTTGATCTGTTTCTATTCTTTAAGTTAATAGAATATAACGATCAAAAATATTACATTTTTTGCTTAAAATGCCTTAGGTAAATTAGGTAACAAATAGTTTGTGATTTGATCATTTTTCTATTTTTAACTTTTAAATCGGACTCCTCATTTGACGTTATGTTGAAAAACAAACCTACTAATAATTAATTCATAACTGAAAGTGGAATGTATAAGTTAATATTCACAATGGGAAACTTCCATTCGACACTTTGGTAGTTTCCACTTCGTCCCACCTCTTGACCACTTACAAACGGCCTTGACATTGAGAAAAATCCCATAAATTGTTTCTTGGCTGGCCAAGCAGCACAGCAACACGAAAAATAATTGCTGCATTCATTTACCCGTAGAGATTCTAATCAGCAACAAGAAAAGGCCCTCAAGATTAATCTTCGAAATACATGATTCACAATTCATAAATTACTGCTGAATTTTTTCAAATGAACCTAAGCAAATACGAAAATGTTTGGGCTTTTGTTCTTCACTTTGTTTCTTTTTTTGACGTTGGCACGTAACTCGATTCAAGCATGACCCAAAGTTTGTTTTGATTTTGGTTTTTTGTTTTGCTCCGCGGCTTGTAAGTAAAAATAACTCGACGAAGACTGGTTCGTCGAGAAAACCGGCTGACCATGGCTAGCGAATAGGTGTATTGGCAAGAACCTGGCTCAAAGTACGGGATGCGTGATGATGTGCCAGGGATTTCCCAGAGAAAAGAAGACGGGAACCCCAAATTGGCCATCGCAACGCCGGACCTGCGATAAGCCGCTTAAAAACCTTCCACTCCATCTCCGCTTTTGCGATGTTTTTATCGCATTTCACTCTTCCACCGCCTACCTCAACGTACCTCATGTATTTGGCCAACAAAAAGATCGAAAATGCGGTCAAGCGGTGGCCACAGCATCAGCTAATTGTTGTCAAAATAAGTGGACAGGCGGGGAAGATGCTCATATAAAAAAGGTCTTAAATAAATCAAATTATAATAAACAAGCCTGATAATTATATGTAAAAACGTGAAGCGGAAAACACTTTGGGCATTATGCAACTTTTTACGAACGTGTGATTTGGTAGTACCTATAAAAATACATACATACACGAAAAAAAAACACACAAAATTCCGAGGCAAAAAAATTATAAAAGCAAACTTTGCATAACAACATTTTTCTGATTGATTGCAAGAGAAATTTAGTGCCGGCAGAAAGAAATTGGCCATTAAACGAATCAACAATAAAATGTAATCTGATTAAGTTCCATCAATGAAAGGTGAAAAAGGCACTCCAGAATGGTTTTTTAAAACGAAAAGCATGATTGAGTAATATCGTGTTCATCGTAGAAACAGTGGAAATTTTTAAAGCAATGCTATTTAAATTTATATTTAAAAGTAGGCTAATAAAAAATACATATGAATACCTAATAAATACAAGATCTTAAGCCCCTATGGTGTTAAATTTCAAAAAAACCATATAATTAAATTCACTGAAATTCCCTGTTTAGGTTCAACCATCTAATTTCTTTATTGTTCTAGATTCTCAAGATTAAAAATGTAAATTGAGTGGGTATCTCCAGCTACTGAAGTCATTCAAGGGGAACCGAAACCTTACCTAGGCTGAAATTCAATTTTAAAGAAAGTGTAAATAAATATTCATTAGGTCACCGCAAAAAGGAAATCACAGAATTACATTTCTAGGCGCTAATTTACAGGGAATACCCTCGTGGGATTCCAGTGACAGCTCCAATCAAATCTCAGCCTTTAGCCCATTTAGACAATGAGTAAGCGGTCAGTCCACGTGACTTTTGCAACTCTGTATCAAAGATGCATGTTAATCAAAAGTGATTGTATGTCAAAAGGTATTTACAAAGTAACCAAAGCGTTTACTCATGCCGGCAAAAAAATACCGGTCAGAACCACTTACGCTATGCGAAAGATGAACAGAATTAATTGAGCTACAAGTCAGCTAAGGAAAGCATCGAGCATCGAACAAATATTTGAACTGTGATTGATTACTCATTTGACTGAGCCAAGGCCATATTATTAATTCATATTTCAGTTCCGGCTAGCAGCGCAGATTATTAAAAAATTATACTACCCATTAAATGATTAGATCTCTTTAATAGGTTTTCAATTTTCGGGTATTCCTTGTTTTTATTTTCTCCCAAATTAAGTGCCACGTAGCCGGGTACTTAGTTTCTAATTAACGGAAGTGCGTCGGGTCCATTTGGCCCTCAAGGTACTCGCAGTACATAAATCTTTAAGATGCTTCAAGTGTTGCCAAATAAAAGTGGAAATCATGGGGATAGACAAAGGAAGCTGTCTGCTAAAAATTAAAACAAGAATTTTAGGCGATGTCTGAATACTCTTAAAAATTAAAAATATTTAATACAAAATATTAATTATTATAAGAAAATGTTTAGTTATTTATTTTATTTTTATTATTTTTTTTAATCTCAATCTTTCTAGCTGAAGTCAAACTTGTTGATTGTGGTAATAAACTTCCATTTTGAAGGATAAATTTAACGTTGAGCACTCTGCCAAGAAAATTGGAGCATAAACACAACTTGATGGTATATGAAAAATGTCTTGGGCCATTTCTTTCGTATTTTCCTCGGCGGCATCGTTTTTGTGCCTTTGTTTTTCATAATTTATGCGCAGTTTTCTTTATGTGTGCGCCTCCGTCGGACTTTGGCTTATGGACAGTGGACCCATCGGCGGACGTGAGCTTGTGCCTCTGTGTGCGTGTGTGTTTAAGGAACAGCGTGCTAATTAATTAAATTCGTACGTGCCTTGTGTGACTGTATGTGTGTGTGTGAGTGTGAGTGTGCAACTGTCTTGAGTTGAGCCGGCGAATCAACTTGCTGGCCATGTGCTGATAGGACCAAAAGCAAAGGCACACACACTCGCACATACAGCAGCCCAGGACCACGGAGCGTATGAGTGATATTTACAGTCGGGCCGTAAATCATACTTAACTTAATATACAATATATACCTACCCAACTCTCATATATTTGCCCTTTTCGGCCATGTGTGCGTGCTCCTTTCTTTCGGGCGACGAGGTCAATACAGAATGCCAGGCTAATGTGGTTATAGGGTTAGAGAATATTCCCATTGATTGAGTTTGGCAATAACAAGAGAAAAAACAATTTGTGTAATTGTTATTGTTTATTGGATGGAACTCGATTAGGCAAAAGAGTTTGGGATGGTTAATATAATAAATAAGGAATAAATATAAATAGAACGATGAAAAAGAAAGTTTATTACAGGCATGGGATTTAAATTAATTTAAATCAATCTGGGCTCCAGACACAGGATTCTAAGCATGATTTTTATTTATATAGATACATTTTTGAAATGAATGATATCGAACAGCAATGTCTTTAAAAACGAAGGTAACTCAAGACTCTAACAATCTTAACTGGTCGTTAACCGGGGCAACGCCTTTCCTTTAGCGATACGCATCAGAATTGGCTTCAATAAAAAATAATATAACATCATTAAAGCCAGAGCAACTCGTTTTATTAACAATCAACAAGACCATCTGCCAAGCCAGTCAAATATAATTGGTACAATACGAAAAAAATATTCCAATAAAATTCGAAGTTAAATGCTGCAATCAGCAGCTGAATAAATACATATAATAACAATATTAAGTGTAATTGAACCCACAACTTGTACTAATAATAGTCCATGTTCATTTTATGTGTCCCATTTGCAGGCAATTTGTGGTTAAAATCAACAACAACTTCCGCATAACCACACTAAATAACTCCCAAAATATTCAATAAGAGACAATCGTAGCCAAAAAAAATTCAGCCAGCCAGCAACAATTGGGATAAAAACCAAAACAATAACCTCAAATTGAATGAGCGTAAGCCATAATTATGACCAAATGAGCCAGCCCGCAATAACAAAAGCTACAGCAACAAAAAGGCCAAGCAGAAAGCAAGAAAACAAAATGACGATTGTCAATGGCAGACTAGCAGAATTATCCCGGTTAACAGTCGTTTTAGCAGCGCTGCTACAGTTTGTCAGTCACGCCAGTGGCGAATCAGCAGGTGAGTGCATCGAAAACAATTAGTAGAAATTATTTATTAATACATGTTAAAAAATTAAATTAAAAATTAAATGCATTTTAGGCATCACAAAACATAACACGTTTTGATTACAACAAAAAAAGCAGCGGTCTAAAAATTAAATTATTTAAAAATTTTTTCAATGAATAGGTACTTTTAAAAATATATTTGTGTAAAAAATTTAACTTTTTTATATGTAAGAAAGAAGGACTACTTATTAAGAACTTTTACTATAAATCTTCAAAACAGTAGGTAGCAATCCATAAAAAAAGACAAGAGAGAACGCTATAGTCGGGTTGGTGTCCCGACTATCTAATACCCGTCACTCGGCTAAAGGGAGTGCGAACTCTGTAGTCGGGTTGGTGTCCCGACTAAAGGTTGTAACTCAGCTAAAGGGTGTGCGTGGCATATATAAACTTTGATCAGGCTTAACTTTTTAACGAATAGTCCGATTTAAAAAATTTCTTCTGCATTTCGATAGGTATAACTAAACGCAACAAATTTGCATTTATACTTATCAGAAATATTTGAAAATGTGGGCGCCAGGCACATTTTAGTATGGTTTGTGGGCGACTATGGGCGATTGTGGGCGTTAGAGGGGGCGTGGCGGTCGCCTGAAATAAACTTGCGCTGCGTAGGAAGCCCAAGAATATGTGTTGGTAATCCCAATATTCTAGCTTTTGTAGTTTCCGAGATCTCAGCGTTCATCCGGACGGACAGACGGACAGACGGACATGGCTAGATCGACTCGGCTAGTGATATATACTTTATAGGGTCGGAAAAGCTTCCTTCTAGCTGTTACATACTTTTGCACGAATACAATATACCCTTTTACTCTACGAGTAACGGGTATAATAACACAACAACAAATTTAGTTTAATTTTTTGCATTAGGGGCTGTCCATATATTACGTAATCACCTAGGGGGGGGGGGGGGAAGGGGGTCAACCAAATGATTACTCTAGTGCAAAACAATTTTTTTTTTGTATGAAGAATTGATTACATGGGGGGGGGGGTCAAATATCGCCAAAATGGTGATTACGTAATATATGGACAGCCCCTTACCCAAAATGTCTATTTATCCATATAGATATACTCATTTTTCTGTGTCGATCAAACACAAGACCCATGTAAACCCTCAGAAGCTTCACGTGGCAATTAACGCCCAGCGACCTTGGCCAAATTAAAGCCGGCATAAACATTAGCACCGCGTAAAAATATACACTTACATATACTCGTATATTTTCTTTAGACAATGTAAACAGCGATTGCCACTCACATGCGAAAAGTAAGTAGCTGCCCACCTGGCATGTGAATTTGCGTAAGTCCGGCAAATAATCAAGCAAGTGCCTGATGGTTAAAACAAATGTAGGCAGGCAATCATAATAATGGCCATAACGAGCCAATAAACGATGCAACCCAACGCTGAAACCCCCCGGCACTCACACACACTCACCGAAAAACAGTCAATAAACGCGGCCTTAATGCTCAACTGACAGACATCCGCCTAACGGAGTTGGCTATATATGTACGGTGTACGTGCAGCACTCGCATATAGTATAATTTATATGCCAAACAGCTGCTGACATCGCCCAGTCTCCCTGCAAAAAAAAAGGAAGAATAAAAGAAAACCCAACCAGGATGAGCCCGAGTCCCATATGCCTCAAGCTCATATTTCACTCCACGACAAAACTGTTGATTCATTCATGAATAATGTGTTTTGTTATTGAAGAGGTTTTAAAGTCAGTCCTCGAATATAATGGGATCTCAAAGGAAATCCAATAAACTTCTGGTCTTAGCTTAGCTGTCTCAAATATGTCTGATGTATCCCACTATAAATCATTAAGAAAAGCTGCTAAAAATGGGCAGTCAAATATATAATTTTCCAAATGATTTATTATATTAGATTGACAGCTTAGAGTGTGAAAAATTAAAGTAGATATTTATAGGATTTTGCCTAAACTGTAAAACCTAAAAAACCAGCATAGTAATTAGCAAAATAAAAATTACGATGTTCTGTTGAAGATTTTTCAGAATAACTGACTCTGATCGCGTATTAAAGTTTATGATTTAAATATTCCAACGATTTTTAAAAATGTAGATCTTTCATTTGTTCTTCAATTTTCAAATCCCACTTGTATTTCTTGGAAGCTAAACAATAACGTCTTATCAGCTTATCGGATCCCTAATCACAATTTCATTCTATCGTAAAGTTAATGGTTTTTTAATGTGAGTGTATTTTTAGCAGTGATTTTCCGATTGCCGGTGGTTATTGTTCTTTTTCGGACGTGGTGTTGATCAGAATTGCGAAATATTTTTCTTTTGCTTGGCCTAACTAAGCCATTTTCATGACCAGAAATCTTTATGGTCCTATGACGGGGTGTACGAAGATTAGGCGAGCACTTGAAAGTTCCCATAGATCCGTCAGCAATATCCGATTACTAGCTCATGCTTACTCATTCCACATTGCAAAAGGGCAAATACTGAACTTGAATTATCCGTTAAAATGATATATGTACGCCTAGCGGGTCGGGTTAGCCCAGTTGATCCGGATCTTGATGGCATTTTAATTTGTATTTTATCGCCTTGTCGAGTGTGGGCAGTAATTAACATACGAATGTCGACACTTGTCGCATTCTATATGAGCAATCAAATCGGCTATCCAGATAAAATGACTAAAGAATGTGGAACCCATTTAATCTTAAGCTGTTGAAAAAGAGATTTATTACTTAAAAATGTTTTATGAATATATTTTATTGTTTTTAAATGGTTTAATAATTATAATATTGAATTTTAAACGAAAATATAAATTTCTCTGGCAAACTGGTTCTCATTTATACTATGAGAACCAAGTCATAATATAGTATTTCTCACTTTCATAATAATTCGCACATGTCTACCAATCTGTGACTCAGAGTTCAGGGCACCTGAGGCCAAACAATTAGCACGTGTAATGAACATTTATGAACTAATAATAGCACTCTGAAGTTTGGACGTATGTATTTGAATTCCCAAGTGTGAAACTAAGCCATGCATTCAATTAAATGAGCTATAAATTGCGAATCTCAGGCGCGTGATATGCCGCCAAAAAGACAACGAAAAGTGTTTTAGTCTCGAATTGTTATACCCTTGCAGAGGGTATTATGATTTCAGTCAGAAGTTTGCAACGCAGTGAAGGAGACGTTTCCGACCCTATAAAGTATATATATTCTTGATCAGCATGACTAGACGAGTCGATCTAGCCATGTCCGTCTGTCCGTCCGTCTGTCCGTCCGTCTGTCCGTCTGTCCGTCTGTCCGTCTGTTTCTACGCAAACTAGTCTCTCAGTTTTAAAGCTATCGGGCTAAAACTTTCCCAAAAGTCTTATATCTATTGCAGGTAGTATATAAGTCGGAACGAGCCGGATCGGACAACTATATCATATAGCTCCCATAGGAATAATCAGGGAAAAAAATTTAAAAAAAATTATTTCTTGGGTGTTTTTGAACCTAGAACCTCCTACTTTTGGAAATGCCATTTTTTATCTAATTCTGAATTTCGAATAAAATTTTTTCAAAATCGGACGACTATATCATATAGCTGCCATAGGAACGATCGGAAAATTAATGGGAATATAATAGGAAATAAATTATTGCTTCGTTGACTTTTATTGTATTCTCTTCTTCTCTGGAACATGACTCTTTTTAAATGTTTTCGAATTTCGATTTTGATTTTATCAATATCGAACTACTATATCATATGGCTTCCATAGGAACGATCGGAAAATTAGTGATTAATAGGAATTATCTGCAAGGGTATATAAGCTTCGGCTGGCCGAAGCTAGCTTCCTTTCTTGTTTTTATTTGTCTTTTCTTTTCGGTGTTTTTTTGTTTACGACCCAGTGAATTATATTTGCCAGAGGTTTTGTGTCATTAAACAATTGTTTACTTGGCTAAGCAAGAACAAAGCCAAATAATTGCTGGAACAAAATTTTCCTTTAGGTGCTTGTGATCATCAATGAGTTTTTAGAAAGTAGATCTAATTAGGTGTAGTTAATCAAGACGTTACCTTTTCATAACATCTCTATTTTCAGTTGATAACACCATCTGTCTGTACCAAGAGCACAATACCACTTACCGCAAGGAGATCGGAGCTGTGTGGTTTGCCTCCCAGGATCCTTGCCTGGTATATTCCTGTGCAGCTGGCGTGGCCAAGGATCCACAGGCTCACATTGTGGTGACTCAGGTCGATTGCAATGAGTTCTACTGCGAAGTGGTTAGTAGGCAATAAACCATATCTCAAACGTATTGCTCTGTAATCACGGTTTTTTCCTATTACAGGGCTCGGAGTTGCGTAGTGTCGAAGGCAGCTGTTGTGGAGAGTGCGTGAGGACCCACTGCCAGCACAACCACACCCTGTACGCAGTGGGTGAGTCCTGGCACAATGACGCCGACTGCACTCTCATCGAATGCGGCCGCCTGGATAATGGTCAGATTATCATGAACACATACAAAAGAAATTGCCCTGCATTGACTGAAGATTGCCCGGCTTCAAGGTTAGAGGAGCGAAACTGTTGTCCCTACTGCAGACCTCTGCAAACAGCCAGGATTGAGGAGCTCCAGGATAATGAGGAGCTGGCCACAGACGATATTTGGACCGCCGAATGGTATCGCAAGCATCCCTGCAACCGCGACTGTCAGGTGGGAGCCGAACCCATGACCTGTCACTACAAGTTTGTGGTCGAATGGTACCAGACCTTTTCGAAGGCCTGCTACGATTGCCCGCGGAATTTGACGGATTGCTCGCGACCCCACTGCGTCATGGGCGATGGTCTGGAGCGGAGTATCACGGTGGTGAATCGCATGATGCCTGGCCCAGCGATTGAGGTTTGCGAAGGCGATCAGATTGTGGTGGATGTGAAGAACCATCTGCTGGGCGAGAGCACCTCCATACACTGGCATGGTCTGCACCAGAAGAAGACGCCCTATATGGACGGGGTTCCGCACATCACCCAGTGTCCGATTACGCCGCACGCAACCTTTAGATACTCCTTTCCTGCCGATCTCTCGGGCACCCACTTCTGGCACTCACACACCGGAATGCAGAGGGGAGATGGTGTCTTCGGTGCACTGATCATCCGCAAGCCCAAGACAGCCGAACCCCACGGTGGACTCTATGATTTTGACCTCAGCGAACATGTGATGATTGTCCAGGATTGGATACACGATACGGGTGCCAGTATATTTTCCTATCATCACCATTCGCGGGGCGACAACAAACCGCACAATCTGCTGATCAATGGCAGAGGTCGTTACTACAACCGCATTTGGGCCGAGGCCAAGCAGACCCATCGGAGAGCCGAGGAGAAGACCACACAACCCGTGGAACCACTGCCCAAATCTCAGGTGGACTTTGTTCAAACGCTACCGAGACAAGCTCGACTGGCTAAAACGAATACCACTAAACTCTTTCCGGTGAACTCGCGCCAAAAGAGGGGTAATCTCAATGAGATACCCTTGGAACTGGTACCCCATCAGGTTTACACAGTTCGAAGAGGCTTCCGTTACCGCTTTAGGATAATAAATGCCGAGTACCTAAACTGTCCCATTGTGGTTTCTGTAGATGGTCACAACCTAACGGCAATTAACTCGGATGGTTTTGACATCGAGGCCATGGATGTGGGCTCAATAGTTACCTATTCCGGCGAACGTTTTGATTTTGTGCTAAATGCCAATCTCGAGGTGGGTAACTATTGGATCCGGTTAAAGGGTCTGATGGACTGCAGCGAGGTCTTCACCTCCGCCTTTCAAGTGGGCATCCTGCGCTATGAGGGAGCTCCGGAAGAGGAGCCCGCTGCGGAATTGAGCTATGCCCACAAGGCAGAGGGTATCGAATTGAACGTAATGAACCGAGGTCCTGGATATCCGGACACCAAAACAGTTGCCGAAATGAGGGCTCTTCCTATCTATGATCATGTATCGGGCATCGATCACGATACTCTAAAACCGGAGGCGGACTACAAGTTCTTTATCTACTATGACTTTTATACCAAAAACAATCCCGACTTCCACGATAAAGATCTATATGCCATGGAAATGGAAATGACCCAGCAGAACCGACTTTACACCCCCCAATTGAATCACATTACCCTGGACTTCCCTTCGCTGGCCCTTCTTCCCTCGAGAAGTCAGCTAAAGGACTCCGACTTTTGCAATGAAACCAGTCTGATTGAACAGGGTATCGATTGTCGCAAGGAGTTCTGCAAGTGCCACCATATTCTGCAAGTTCCCTTGGGCGCAGTGGTCGAGATGATCATCGTGGATGAGGGATTCCAGTACTATGCCAACCATCCCTTCCATTTGCACGGAAATGCCTTTAGAGTTATGGGCTTGGAGCGATTGGGAGAGAATGTCACGGTTGAAATGGTGAGTAATACTAGTTATTTGTACAAGTAAAGGTGTAACTTTTGGTTCTTCAAGATCAAACAACTGGATCAATTCAATCTACTCAAACGGAATCTGGACAATCCGCCTGTTAAGGACACGGTTACAGTTCCCGACGGAGGCTATACCATCATTCGATTTGAGGCCTCCAATCCCGGCTATTGGCTCTTCCACTGCCACATCGAATTTCACGCTGAGATTGGCATGGCCCTGGTCTTCAAAGTGGGTGACGACGATCAAATGGTTCCGGTTCCGGAGAATTTCCCCACCTGTGGCGATTATAATCCCGACTTAAGGTCGGATGGAGAAAGTACAGAAGATTTGGAAACTAACAAACCAACAACCGGAACTCCCCCAAATGCTGGAGGTGGTGGTTCGGTATTGGAACCCACTTTGATTGCTCTGATGATTAGTTTTATGCTGGTAAAACTCCAGCGATAAGAAGAGGACCTAAAAAGAGAGCACAACCCCGAAACTTGCCAAGCGAAATTCAGAGATTATTTATTGACGACGTGGGAAAACCCTGAAGATCAAGTTGATTTGATTGATATAAAAAGTATTTGTTATCTTGCATTTGTATATATCCCATATCCCGCATCTTTGTAGCCTAAACATCTGTGATTGTCTAAGTAATCGTTTAAATAAGTAATTTGAAATTGTAATAAATATATGTGTAGTAATGTTTTATAAGAATTCCCGATGTTTGTCATTGGAAGTTGACAAATCTGACGCAACTTTTCCTAATCATTGCAACATTGTCTTGGGCAATTCTGAAAGTTTATAATGAGGAACACAGGCGAAATATTGAGATGTCGTCAGGTGGTGGGAGATCGGCTAAGCCAGCCAACGCCCTCGATAGCGGTCTTATCTGGTCCCCACTGGCAACAGCTGGCAACGACGGTCTTGTTGTCGTCGTGTTTTCCAATTCAAAGTATCAGCGATGAGCAGGGACCTGATCTTCCACCCGTTGACCCGGCGAAGATAGCCGAAATGTTATTGCATTCTGAAACAAAGTAATCAGAACAGATGGGCTGGACATCTGGATCCGGTGCATCTGGTCTATTATATAAGAGCAGTCACCTACTCAGACCAAATCAGACGCAGTCAGTCACTCATTCCATCAAGTCAATCCCCAAATCTTAACCAACCACTAGCCAAAATGTTCAACTGGACCGGTAAGAATGTCGTGTACGTTGGCAGCTTCAGCGGCATCGGCTGGCAGATGATGATGCAGCTAATGCAGAAGGACATCAAGATGATGGGCATAATGCATCGCATGGAGAACGTCGAGATGATGAAGAAGTTGCAGGCTATGAATCCCTCTGTTAAGGTGGTATTCATGCAGATGAACCTCATGGACAAGATGTCGATCGATCAGGCGATGAAGAAAATGGGCCAAATGATGGGTCACATGGATGTGATGATCAATGGCGAGAGTGTGCTGCTCGACAAGGATGTCGAGACGACGATGGGCATGAACCTGGTGAGGAATTCTTAAGGATTGTATATTTTCCAATTTAATTTACTTTACCACCTCTTCATTTGATCCTTTTCTATAGACTGGCATGATCCACGCCACGATGATGGCGATGCCTTACATGGACAAGACCCAGATGGGAATGGGAGGCATGGTGGTCATGATGTCCTCCGTTTATGGCCTGGAGCCCGCACCCGCGTTTGCCGTCTATGCCGCCGCCATGCATGGCATCCTCGGGTTCACCCGCTCCATGGGCGACAAAATGATCTACCAGAAAACCGGTGTCATGTTCATGGCCATGTGCCCGGGGCTTACCAACAGCGAGATGATGATGAACCTTCGCGACAACGTCACCTGGCACCATTCCGAGTCGATGGTGGAGGCCATCGAGAGTGCCAAGAGGCAAATGCCCGAGGAGGCGGCAATGCAAATGCTCCACGCGATGGAGATGATGAAGAACGGCAGCATGTGGATCGTCAACATGGGCCAGCTCAAGGAGGTCATGCCCACGATGCACTGGCAGATGTAAATGGCCTAGCTAATAAAGAGTGCTACGTTTGAGAGATTATTAAATATATGTGTTTATAATAAAATTATTGGGAGGTCAGCTGGAAATAATGTATCTCGCAAAACATGAAACTTACAAATATTTCGTTTGAATAAGTCTTTAAAAAGAGATGAATCTAGGAAGTACAACTGAAATCTCGCAAAATCACATTTATTCTAAATTTACGAAGCTTTGTAATCCATACAAAGGTTCTTGCATTTAGTGTGGCGTTGAAGTATGGGTGTGCTCACAAGTTCACAATTCCTGTGAGCAAGGCTTTTGTCTACCCGAATTATTGTAATTCAAACGATTTTGGTTCAGGAGACTTGGCCTCCTCCTCAAAAAGTACCAGTCCCAGTCAACAAGCACGTCATTTAAAAAAGGCCGGAAGTCTCAAAAGCGTTCCACATTTGCAGATTTTATTACCGGTTTTTCTCTTTAATTTTGGGCCGCTTTCTCGAATCCCTGTCAAAGTCCCTGATAGCAATCTGTTTAAAAAAGATAAAGACCAGATAGACCAGGCAAATAGGTGGCTAACGCCACTGCGGTACTCAGTTGAGCGAAAGAAATAGTACACTCAGGGAAAAATTCGGGTTTTTCGATGTCAAATCAAGTACGAACGATATCGAAAGTTGGGTAAGCACGAATTTTCTTGATCCAAGAACGAATATTTCAAACCAAGAACGACTAATTCAAGACCGAAAGTAAGAACTTGAGAACGAACGTTCTTGAAAGAAGTACGACATAAGATGGTTTTAATAACAAAAATTCTACATTTAAGAATGAAAAATTCTTAATTTAAGGACTTTTGTACTTCATAGCTTTTACTTAACATCATTAATTATTTCACTTATTTTTACTGTTTAACATATTTTTAAAGTAATTTAAATTCAGAAAAAACTTTTAGTAATGATTTAAAGTGATAGTTAGGAAAACTCTTACCCCGACCTCGGTTTGAACCCGCGACCACCAGCTCTGCAGTCAGACGCCTTTACCAACTCGACCACGCACGCTTCTTAAAGTGCGTGGACTAAAGAAGGCACAAAAACTCTCGACGTAAGGGCTAGCGTACAACTTCTATTTATTTATTTTCAAAAAACGTATTTAGTGTTTTTAAAACAAAAATAAAAAAAATGTACAGATAATTAAAAAAAAAAACAAAAATAAACATTTGTTAAAAGTATTACTATAGGACTTGTCGCGACGAGGATTCGATGCTCGCCTTTATTTACAAAATTGCATTGTGCAGGCGCCTCTAACAGCTGCACCACCCTGGGAATTAGCCTTTTTTGATTGAATTTTTATATTTAAGAACGACTAGTTCTTATTTCAAGAACGAAAGTTTTAAAAATTTCAAGTACGATTCGGTATTGGTTTAAGCACGTTCGTTCTCAAATTATTCGTACTACATTTTTCTGGGTGTAAGGAAATACAAAAAAATACTGGATTTAGCGGGTGAATTTCGATGAACGCCTTTAGCCGCCGACCAAAGACAAGTGAAGTTTGATCTTCGGTTGTGTTTGTGCAGATGCGGTGTGCCAATAACATATTAACATATAACATAAAACCCCAAAAACCAATGGAAAACTGACTGCAGAAGTTGCGGCTATACATATCGTCATGCCAACAGCAAATTTAAACCTTGGGACCCAGGTCGGTTCAGCATTTTGTAATATTTTAAAATTGGCGCCACTTAATTTCTTTGTTGTTTGTGAGACCAGCTGATTTACAATACGACCATGCTACATGCACAGCGGGTGAACTCTGAAAACTTTGGTCACACTAAAAGATTAATATTTTTCGACTAGTAAAAATCTCAGTCGAACTGAGTACTAGGCTTTAACTCTAAAAACCATTTATAACTAGGGGAGAGTAGGGTAATGTGACGAACGATTCGTTTTTTTAATGTAACTTTTCTAAAAATCAATATTTTTTAAAAGTGTAAAAACAGAAAGTTGCTTACATCTATTGAGCATATTTCTGTAAAATTTGGATTCAAAATTTCAACATAGCCAAATCCCACAGCCTTTGGCGTAAACCATTCTTTTTACAAAAATAAAAATATTTTTTTTTATAATTAACAGAAAAGTTATTTTCGATACGGAAAAGAAGGAATTAATAAGATAATGCCCAAACTGACTAAAAACAAAAATTGGTCTAAGTCCATTTTTTTTAAATTAAATTAAGCTGACGTCACTATTAAAAACAATACAAAACAACAATAAAACTGCAGCAGTAAATGTTATCTGGTATTATTATATTTTTTTTACACATAATCAACGATAACAATTAAAATTCTGGAATAAAAAAAGTTCGTCACATTACCCTACAAAAAGTTCGTCACAAGGTAGACTTGTAGCAAAAACGGTGTCCCTCTCAAACGGCGGAAAAGAAATAAACGCAAAATACCAAAAACTGTTGATAAAGATCTTATGTATACGTGCATATATTTGTCTGATTTTATTTTCCACTCATCATTGCTCTGGCACTGCTGAAACACAAGTAAACTGAATATGTTTGCTAGTTTGCGCACCACATTTTTAGCGAAAACAAGAGAGAACGCTATAGTCGGGTTGGTGTCCCGACTATCTAATACCCGTCACTCAGCTTAAGGGAGTCCGAACGCTGTAGTCGGGTTGGTGTCCCGACTATCTGATAATTGTAACTCAGCTAAAGGGAGTGCGAGAGAGATGGAGATAAAACTTTGATCAGGCCTAACTTTTTAACGAATGGTCCGATTTAAAAAATTTCTTCTACATTTCGATAGGTATTGATAAACACAACAAAACTGCATTCTTACTTTTCCGAAATATTTAAATTTTTAAAATCGTATGTAAGCGATTGTGGGCGTTAGAGGGGGCGTGGCACCTTTTTGAAATAAACTTGCGCTGCGTAGGAACTCCTAGAATCTGCATGTAAAATGCCAATCTTCTAGCTTTTATAGTTTCCGAGATCTAAGCGTTCATACGGACAGACAGACGGACAGACGAAGAGACGGACAGACGGACAGACGGACAGACGGACATGGCTAGATCGACTCGGCTAGTGATGCTGATCAAGAATATATATACTTTATAGGGTCGGAAAATCTTCCTTCTACCTGTTACATACTTTTGCACGAATACAATATACCCTTTTACTCTACGAGTAACGGGTATAATTAGCTCACGAACAAATTACGGGACTTCTTATTAATATTACTGTAAAAACATTGTCGACACGATAAGGGGAGACGACTACATTTATTTGGAATTTTTGTCGTGACGTCATATATGAGATTCGACGAGTTCGTCACATTACCCTACTCGTCACATTACCCTACTCTCCCCTACTAGCGAGAGCTGTAACCATGGTTTATATTGCACCATACGTTTGATTCACTTTTAAAATAAAAGTTCAAGCCTAGTACTCAGTACGACGAAAACTGCTAGCTAACCATAGGAGTAAGCGAGAGGCAAATAGGTAGCTAACGCCTTTAGCTGAGACTTTTTTCCACCGCGGTACTCAGTTGAGCTAAGGAAATGGTAAGGAAATACCAAAAAAATACTAAATTTGGCGGATGAATTCCGATGAACGCCTTTAGCCGCGGCCCAAAGAATAGAAAATTTAATCTGTGGCTGTGTTTGTGCAGAAGCGGTGTGCCAATAACAAATTATAAATGGCAGGAAACCCCCAAAAACCAATGGAAAACTGCTTGTAGGAGTTGCGGCAATACATATGGCCATGCCAACAGCAAATTTAAAGCTTGCGAACCAGGTCGCCTCAACATTTTGTAATATTTTAAATTTGGCGCCAGTTGATTTTTGCTGTTTGTTAACAAACCCAGTAAGACCATGCTACTTGCATTGCGGATGAACTCCAAAAACTTCGGCCACACTAAAAGATTAATATTTTTCGACTAGTAAAGCCCTCTGCTCATTATGAACGCGTCGCGTTTGCATCCATTTACCGTTGAACGCGACCAAATCCCATACAAAACTTGGTGGTGAGGGGTGGGGAGGGGAGGGTGGAAAATTGTCGCGTTACAGGGCTGGAAAGTGAAATTTGTGGTATTTTCCACCACCATTTACCAGCACTATTGACCAGGGATGGCTCAAAACAGCTGATTGTCAACATAAAAGCCGGCAAAATGGAAAACGGAAGAGGTAATTTGTTTGTTTTTAATTATTTAGTTGTTTATATTAAAGAATTCTCTTCACAGAAAAAAGAAAAATGCTGTGGACAGCAAATGCCACCGAGTTCCTCCTGTATTTGTGGGAGGAGAACATGGACGGACTTCGAGGTGTTCGGAAGAACACCCACATATACCAGGAGATGGCGGATGAGATGGCGAGCTATGGCCCCAATGCTGTGGAAAAAAATATACTTGATGCAGGGGATCGCCGAGGAGCTCAAAAACTTTAACGAAAACACTAGGGGCTTCCAAGAAAGGGTTCTCAAGCTGTTTGAGCGAAACATGCGGGTGTAGACCATATTTGACTGTTAATTAATTAATAATGTGTTTTGATTTATATTTATGTTTTAATTACTTGTAATAAGGTTAAAGGGCTGTGAAATACATGAAGAATACAACATTGCCTTATTAAGTTGTCTGGTCTTGGTTTTCATTAAAATGTAATGCAAGAGCGTGGGATGTGGTGCTTGCTTCCAGCATTTGGGCAATTGGTCCACACATATTTATTGTGTTCAAATGCTGTTCTGAGATTGTATTTATTAGTAGTAAATTATTTAAATCCATTGTTTACTTTAGCTCGCAAATGACAATAGCAGAACAGCTGTTTCAGACGCGTTTGCCAATGGAAACACCTCCCGTCCGCCTATCGCGTTGCCAATCGAAAATACCGAAAAATACCGAAAAACCCGCATAGTGGAAAAATGCCTTAAAACTCTTAGCCGAACTGAGTACTAGGCTTCAAAATTTAAATTTTTTGGTTTGCTTGTCTTTACACCAGTGTGACCGTAAAATAAAACACGGGTATTACCAGATTCATCAACAGTAGACCTCAAGAAATAATTGACTGAAAATAGTATATTTTTATTTTCACTTTTTGTGAGGTTGAATACTAGGCCTAACGCGTAAATAATACTGGCTAAAAGTATTGAAATACTGGATATGCATTCACATTTTTCGCTGAAGCGCAGTTGTATCGACATTAAATATCTGCTCCAGATGAACAGGAGCAGGGGATGGTGTTACCCCTGTCCGAGATCTGTCCTTGGCCCCGGCTTTTCGATTACGACAATCAGTAGTTTGGATTGCTTAATTTGTTGGCTTATCATTTGCCGTCGGAATAAAGTTATTGCTGAATTTTATTGTTTGTTTAATTTGGCTTATAATTTCAACCATTTGTTATTATCTCCGTCGAATCCATAAGACTTTCTTGCCGTGGGAGATTAAGAGCGAACAATATTCCTCCGCCAGTGGTACCTTAGCCGCCCCGTTTTCCCGTAGGCATTTGTGGCCATTGAGGCCGTTTTTACCCACAAAAGGGCAATTTGGGTACGGGTGCAAACGGTCATCCAGTATGCAGTTATGGTCCTCTGCCTTTTCCTTTATCGCGAGGCGCGTCCAGCACGCGCTGCATTGGAACGGCTTGGTCACTCAAAGCCGCCCCTGCGCATCAGCACTCTTGTTGGGGAGGGCACCGTCGCGTCCGACCATTTGGTGGCGCTTTCTGCAAGCCTGAGAGTGCGCACCAATTGCCGACATAGTGTTGCATAGGAAACCACAGTAGCAGCCGAGCGAATATTGTTCTTTGTTACACCCGGCTGCTAAGTGCTTGACTAGGCCATCCCTGGGGATGGCCCGGCACTCCTCGCACTGCTTATAATTTTTATTTTTCAGCACGAGGAGCCCCCACTTCCGGAGGTCTGCGAGCGCCGCGTAACACTCACGACGCTCAGCCTCATTGAAGTCTTGCTCAAACGCGAAAGGTATATTTTTAACCTCTCGTTTGAAGGGGCTATTTCGTAATCGTTCATGTCCTCGTCGGAGCTGTCCGGGGAGTCGCGTGATCCGGGACTGTCCGGGGAGCGCCGTGATCCGGGAGTACCTGGAGAGCGCTGTGATCCGCGAGTGCCTGAAGAGCGCTGTGATCCGCGAGTGCCTGGAGAGCGCCGTGATCCGGGAGTGTCCCGGATCAGCCCACTGTAAGACGATTCCAGGGAGCTTTGTGATCCGGGACTGTCCCTGGAGAGCGCCGTGATCCGGGAGTGCCTGGAGAGCGCTGTGTTCCGAAATAACGGAGCTCATTCCCGCGCAGGCTGCGGATTGTTATTGTATATTCCGGCTCCTCTTCTTCGTTTTTACGGGACCTTTTCATTGTAATACAGTGCTTTGACGATAGATACTGCGCCAATTAAAACATGCCGCGGGACAGGGATGTAAAAATTCACATGTATCGATATTTTTGTTGCCCGACACCCTGGTCACACTAGTCGTCGATAGTGAAGCTTCTGTTTTTTATACCCTTGCAGAGGGTATTATAATTTTAGTCAGCAGTTTGCAACGCAGTGAAGGAGACGTTTCCGACCCCATAATGTATATATATTCTTGATCAGCATCAATAGCCGAGTCGATCTAGCCATGTACACCTGTCCGTCCGTTTCTACGCAAAGTAGTCTCTCAGTTTTAAAGCTAACGGTCTAAAACTCTCCTAAAATTCTTCTTTCTTTTGCAGGTAGTATATACAGCTGTGATCAATCAAATAGTAGTGCCAGCGTTAATGAATAAAAACAACATTAAAACTTAAGTTTTTATTTTCAATTCCTATTCAAAATTATGTTTTTGCTTAAACTAAAATATTAAAATGTTTAAAATCGTATATAGGCGACTAGCAATACCCGGAGCGACTTCGTTCGCTTAAAATTAGTAAAATTGGAGTACGGCTGTCAGGACTTTCTTATTGGCTCGTTTTTTTAAAAACCTTTTGTAAACAACCCTTTTAGAAGATCCTTCAGGAGCGAGGATCAGAAGGCTTGTGGCAGAGCTAAATAACAAATGAATGTGATCTAAGTACAAGTAGTCAATTTTTATACTTTCTATCAGTTACAATGTTATCAATGCAATTTTAATTTGCGCACAAATATGTATACGTGTTTGTAAATTGGAATTTGTTGTTTTCAAATTTTTTGTTTTGAATGAAACAAAATCATTTGTACAGACACGAAAAAATTGCCCTCCAATACAAAAGTAGCGAAATAACTTATTATTTTCCGATTCCGATTAAAAAAATGTTAAAACTTGAAAAATTAAACTTAAGCATTTGGGCCATAGAATAACTAATGATCCAAAAATCATCTTGATCGGAGCAGCGGTTTAGATTTTTAAAATCGAAAAGTTAATTTTAAATGTAGCCCTCAAAATATGGGGGATATCGAACTTTTTTTATGATTTCCAAATAGGCCTTTTCAAAACCTAAAATTCTGCAAACTCCAAATTTCGAAACTGCAACCACTTCAGAAGTTAAGCATTAATTCATATAATTTTTTTGCTCAAAATATGGATGTTGGAGCTGTTTGTGGCATCTGGGGGACATATCGGACCTTAGTGGGCGCCAACGCCCCCAATGGAATACTGTAAAAATTTGGCTGCTCTAGCTCTTACGGTTTGGGCTGTGGTCGTATCCCCTTAAAAATCGGTCTTTCATTTTATAATCTTTTAGAGATTGTGAGCGTTAGAGGAGGCGTTGCAACCTTTTGAAACCAACTTGCGCTGCGTGGGAACTCCTAGATCTGCATGCAAAAGCCAATCTTCTAGCTTTTATAGTTTCCGAAATCTCAGCGTTCATACGGACGGAAACACAGACAGACAGACAGACAGACAGACAGACAGACATGGCTAGATCGACTCGGCTATTGATCCTGATCAAGAATATATATACTTTATAGGGTCGGAAACGCTTCCTTCTAACTGTTACATACTTTTGCACCAATACAATATACCCTTTTACTCTAGGAGTCATAAATCCCCAACCCTTTCACACGGATGGACGCTAAGGGAAGGGGTATTAAAAAAATTCAACAACAATACTAGCTAATAAAGAGTGCTACGTTTGAGAGATTATTAAATATACTTGTTCAAAATAAAATAATTGGGAGATAATAAAAACCAATTCCACCTTACAATTTTCCGTTTTTTTAAACGTACTTTGCAAAACATGAAACTTAGCTACCACTTACAAAACTTTCATTTCAATAAGTGATTTAGCAGAGACACAATCTAGAAAGAACAACTAAAATCTCACAAAAATTGTCGACAACACATTTATTCTAAATTTACAAAGCGTTGGTTAATTATCCAAATATCTAGCAATGTCGAAATATACCAGTCCATACAAGGCTTCTTGCATTTACTGTGGCGATGAAGTATCGGTATGCTCCTTTCTGGGTTGTCAGTTCAGAGTTCCTGTGAGCAAGGCATTTGGCACCACAAATTCCTGCAGTTCAGAAGATTTGGGTACAGGAGACTTGGCCTCCTCCTCAAAAAGGGCCAGTCCCAGTCATCGGGCACGTCAATCAAAAAAGGCCGGAAGCTCTCAAAAACGATCTGCCTTTATTTAAAGTGTCTTCGATATATAAGAAAAAACTACCCAATGCCAGTATAAAGAAGGCCCTACGGCAGAAGGAAAAGGTAGCTGACAAAGGATCGAAGGGATCTCCAGAGCCTCTCTTTAAGGCTGTAATTTTGAGAGAGATGATTAGGCTGGGAAGACGGCCAAATATAATGCTTAAAAAGTCTGCAAGAAGCGTAAAGCCTATTAAGAAATGCGTTTCGGAAAGCTCTAATGAAGCTGAGAATCTGACAGATAATGCTGATGATCTGATGTAAGTACAAGAACCGCCTTGTGTAAAATTTTGAAGAAACTTTCCTTAACCGACCCTAAATCTTTCTAGGCAACTGCAGTGTAAACCCAAGGTAGGGGAAATAGGAATGCATGACATATTTAAACCTTTCATAATGGAATTTAATGAGCCGCCAAGGACACCGTCTTTCGATTGCGAAGTTCAAATCCAGAATCAGTACTACCAGCAACGAATAGAAGACTCGCATTCGACAAATACTCCATTTGAATCCTCCCTAATGGAAGTAGATTAAACAGTGGGCGAAGAAGACAACTAGTGCATCTCACAATGTTTTGGAAGAAGTAGATTTTGTGTCAGATGATCCATAATGTCTTTTGATGAGTATCCAGCGGTTTCTACATATGCAGTAATAATATCAGATTGCAATTGGTTAGGGGACTCGTTTAAAGCGAATGGACTAAGCCACTTAATCAGAAAATAAATTAAATACGTAACAATAAAAGAAAGTTATTTATTGAGATATCTTTTACATATTTTCACAAACAATTTAAAAGGTTTAAAAAATAAAGTCTGGCTAATATTCGGAATACCTTATTTGGTAAATAGTTAGATGTAAATTAATTATCACATGGTAAAATCTGTATTGCTACAACCTGAGGTCTCTTATCCTAAGATTCAATATTTAGGATGGTCTATTTGCAATGATTTCCCTCCACTCTACGGTTAAGTTCTGCCTCAAAATCAGCTTCATTAAAGCTGTGATTTCGGCGGAAAAACTCGTCGAGTATCTTTGCCTGGCACTGGCCTACCTCCATCATGGATCGCCAATCGGCGACGTTCTGCGGCACTTTCTGATCCTCCAGATGAGCATACACCGGTTCCAGGGGGCAGTTGTAATGACGAGAGTCGGCCTTAAGGTTCCTGGCGGTGTTGATTACGTGGTAGCAGACCGCACACTCGAACTTTTCAAAGAGTGATCCTCCTGGAGACGAATCGGCAATGTGGTACTGACGCGTGACCAGGTTGTGAAGCAGATTCTTGTTGGAGATGGGGTTGCGCCAATTCAGTTTATGCTGGCGATACGAATCGTACTGGAATTGGTTCTCACCCAACTCGGTCAAATGCTTTGCCAAGGCCCGCGGGTTGGGAAAGTCGTTTACAAAAACCGCTGACTTCTTATTCGGCTGCCAGTCCTACGTTATTGAAGAAAGATAGTTAGATATTAAAAAGTTCTGTTCTAAAAATCCACTTACTTTAATTGAGGGTGAGCCAAAGTAAACTGGAATCACTCCCATTATCAAAGGGCGCCAGAACTTTTCGGTTATATAATCGGGACAGGCTGCATTCTCGAAGGCAATCATGAACTTGTAGTCGGAAAGGAAACGCAGCAACTCCGGTGAATATAGATTATTAAGGTAGTCCTTCTGCAGGCTGCAACAAAGGTAACGAAAAATCTTCTAATGTAATGCGTTTTTATAGGGATTTTTCTTTTATAAATTATCGTTGTAATTATTCTTTAGCTGCTCCACGTGAAGAACCCCTTGCCCGTCTTCCAGTACTATTTCGTCGGGTCTCCTTTGGGGAATCTTCTTGAATTACTTGTGTGCCCTGTTGACAACAACAATGGGGTTTTGAATCGTTGCCTAATTGAGGATGGCAATGGTGACATGGCAACGATCCGTACAACTGCACCCAGCACTCTACACAACAGATCTTGGGCAGTTCAGCAGCTCCTGGCGATGCCATGATTGTCTGAGCTTTTCTGTATTATTGTTCTTATTGTTTGTAATGTTGATATGTGGTTGTTATTGTAGTTAGTGAAATATAGCCTTAATTGAATGGGTCACAAAAGAAGTAGCCTACTTGCCTTTCTGGTAGATCTTTGTTGCGCAGGCAGCTGCCGTACGAATCGATCGAGAGATGCTTCATCAGCTCCTTCACGTAATCCTCCCTCCCAGACATCGTGTCGCAGTCGCTTTGGAGGAACACCACCGACGGGGACGGACGATATACGTATTTGGACTTGCCAGCAAAGGAAACGAAGTAGTCCTTTGAGGTAAGCGCCTGGCCACTGGGCAAGTACTGCGTGGTCAGCGGAAAGTTGCTGAATCGGCTGAAGGTCGAGGTGAAGTGAAAGTTCCGGAGGAACTCTTCATTGGACACGAACGGAGCGTTCCTGGGGGATTCTTCATGAAGTAGGGCCCACACTTGGTGCTTGCTACGCGGAAGGGGAAAGTCGCCTGTCTTCAAGTTGGAGCCGTAGAACAAAACGCCCTGAAGAAAAAAATTAAATATTGGTATAAATATGAAGCGAAATAACTTTCAGTAATGCCAAGAAAAATATAAAGACGTGGGAAAAGTAAATATAAAGAATTTAGCAAAGTATTCTAAATATGAGTTCTCTGTCTACGGTTTTAATTGTAAAACTAATCTAAAAAGTTAACTTAACTAACTTAAAAATAGTTTAAAAAGCCATTTTTAAAAAGTGCAGGAGTTCCTTAAGGAAACTGTAACGTATAAGGGTAATAGTATTAACCCGTATCTGCATCAAAATATATAAAAAAATATAAAAATATTAAACAGAAAATTTAAGTCTTCTGGATTTGAAGAGCTGATATTGCCTAGAGCCATAATTTCTATGTTCTAGAGCAGCTTTAAGAGAATCTCTATAATTCTTATCATTTCTGCCGGATGTAAAAAAGAAATCTTGAATTTTTAAAACAATATTCACGAACCCGGGACATCGGCAGGCGGCTGCGCTTGTTGGAGATGCGGCACGTGTGGATTCCGCACTGGCGCTCCTCGTCGTAGTTCCAGGACATGTCCCTGGACCACCAGACCAGCTCCACAGGACTGTCGTGATTGGAATTGTCGCGGTTCCTAACTTCGTAGATGAGGTACACAAGAGCCAGCCAAATGACTAGTGCCACGGCCAGGTAGCGAAGTGCCAGCCGCATGGCTGTCTTTGAAGTCCTCGCTTACAGGATGAAGTGGGTAATTTCGCGCACCTTCGGTTCGGATTCAAAAAGCCGGTGCGCCGCAATTTCGCTATAGCGGTTGAATTTTGACTGCGAGTCGTCAGCTGATTTTTGCCACAGAACAGTGTTGGGAAACGTCTGTCGCGTAAGGCACACTTCACACGACACGACCGGTACAGTGAGCTCGTTTGCATGACGTGCCTTTAATGTTTAGGTTTTATTTTTAGTTTTTTACTTAAACATTCACTTTCAGAACTTTTGACAATTGTTTCCGATTATTTACAATAATATTTAACAGATTACCGAGAAAGGCTAATAACTAATATAATATTAATATTAGTAATATTGCACTATGAAGAAGGAGATATAAAATATTCGTAAAAAGCAATTTAATTTGTTAAATGTTTTCTTATTATCTTTACCTATATTGCTCAATTTTGTGTTACATACCTAAAACTTGCTTACTGCCAAGTTTAATTAAACAATGCAATATCGGCATTTTTATTTAATTTATATTTTGGATTATATACATTTTTAGTAACAATTTCCATGACAAGAACTTGTTTTAAACAATTTTAATTTTTTTTCCAAAAGTATTTTCTTTTAAAATAATTTTATAATATTGGTTGTATTTTCTTTTGAAACAATTTTTTATTTTTTGTATATTTTATCATGCAGATGTCATCATGCATGCTTGACCGTTTCCAGTCCTCGCCAGCTGTCATTCAGCCCGTTGTCGCTTCGCAACACTGCAGTTCGTCATAATATTGTTCCACTTACAATTGCTCAATTAAGCGACCGAAGCAACAGAAACACCCAGAAATCCGACGAAATGCGCCCATTCCTTCGCCTATAAAACCAGCAAACGTGGGTGAAGTCGTCGGGAGCAAGCAAAATGCAACATCTGGCGAAAAAGAGCGTCGAGCGAAGGTAGAAAACAAACATTGACATAACACGTCAACGGTTGGGAGCAGCAGGTAAACCACCGGGGGAAACCATACGGTGCGCCACTCCAAGCGCAGAGCATGTGTTATGGCCACGACAAGATCCGCCGGAGATGCCGCCACGTCCGTTGATTCCGCGGCAGGAGCAGGAAGCGCCGGGATCAGGAAGCTGTCCACGGCCAGTGGCGGTGGAATCGCTGGAGGGGGAGGAGGAGGAGCGGCGCCCAGCTGGCAGAGCTGCTATTACTGCACCCGGGAGCAGTTCAAGACCATCAGCGACTTTGTCAAGTGAGTGGCCTCCGAGATATCATCTTTCCATATCTAGGTCCACTTCAGGGAGCGAAAACCGCTTTTATCTTAACTACAAACGTATGCACATATTTACATACAAATGACTGAGTTCTAATGATAAAAGAACAGGTAAAATTAAACAGGCAGCAGGTAAAAATAATTACATTTTGTGTAGCTACAGTCGAACTTCCATAATTCGAGGTCTGTCATGCCAGAAATATGACTAAAAAAAGATTTTCATTTATGGCGAATTTATTTCTAAAACAACAAAAACTCTAGAAGATCTATAACACTTAAATTGTAGAATCTCAAATTGAGTCCGTAAAAATGATTGTTTTTCATTCCTCAAAGGGAATACTTGGAAAACTACTGGCTAATACAATAAAAGCAATTTTCAATCCTCAAAGGAAAGTTAAATCAAATTAAACATGATACAATTATAAATATTTTATTAAAGCAGAGACGTTTAACTTACTTATCCTACTTTAGCAGTTGTAGCTTATAACCGCTTTTAATGACTCATTTGAAGTACAATATAATCAGTAATATTATTACTAATTAAATAATGCGTCATGAAATATATAAACTATATTTAAAACAGCTTAAAAATATCCCTCCATTACTCATTTCAGTCACCTACGTAATCGCCACTGCACCCGGGAGGGCGGCTCCTTCGTGTGTCGCTATGGCTTCAACGGAGTATGCGCCTCCCTACCACTGGACGGAGTCTCGGACCGCGACTACGACGCCCATGTGGCCAAGTACCATGTCAACCAGCACACGCGCGAGATGCCCCCCGAATGGGGAGTCTACTCGGCTGCCCAGAACCTGCCAGCTGTGCTCAACGATCCCTCGCGCGGAAAGCAGAGCAATCTGTTCACCAAGAAGTGGGGCGAGCACTTTGTGGAGCGCAGTCATGTCCCAGCATCTCCCCGCTTGCCGGATATAACCCACGCTGACTTTGCCGTGTATCTGGGCAGCATTGGGAAGCGGTATCGCTGGCATGAGCGCCGCCAGCAGCAGCTGGAGCGCGATAAGCCGCTGGAGAATGGAGCACAAGGAGCATCTGGATCGGGAAGTGGTGGCCAGACACCCACCCACTTGAGTTCGGTGCCCGAGATCTTTCTGAAATCGCAGCTGCAGCTACACAACCCGGCCACCTTCAAACAGGTATTTCCTAATTACATGCAGACATCGGCTTCCAGTCCGGAAACCCACCAGCAAACTGGACGCCAGCTGCAGGAACAGCTGAGTCACTACCTGGACATGGTGGAGGTGAAAATTGCACAGCAGGTTTCGCAGAAGTCGGCTGCATTCTTTCACGCCATGACCACACAGCATGCCATATTGGCTGAAATGGAGCAGGCAGCGGACCAAGTGCGCCAACTCAGAGCAGCACTAGCCCAACTACACAGCCACTCGGTTGTGGACAGCTTCAAAGTGCTGCGGTTTGCGCAAAGAAGGCAGCACTATAACCTTACACTAGACAAGCTCCGACTGATGGCCACCGTGCACAAGACGCAACCGATGCTGCAGCTCCTCCTGGGCACCCAGGATTATGTGGCTGCCCTGGATTTGATAGGAACCACCCAGGAGATTCTCTCCGCCGAACTGCTCGGTATTCACTGTTTCAAGCACCTCCCCATGCAGCTGAGCGAAATGGAGAAGCTGATCGACAAGATGCTGACCACGGAATTCGAACGCTATGCTGCCGCGGATCTCAATCGGCCACTGTCGGATGCCCTCCGGGAGACAGACAGCGTTTGCGCCGAGGAGGACAAACTGGTTGCCATTGTTATGGGTCTGCTGCGCAAGCAGAACTTCTCCTTCGTCCAGACCTACCAGCAAGAAGCGATTGCCACCATTCGAGCCATCATAAAACAGCTGCTGATTGAGGTTCTGGCGCGCAGTGACAGCGATCAAGAAATCAGCCTGACGGGTCACGGCGAGCAGGCGCTGGAGCTCAGCCTGCCCGAGTGGATTGCACTGCTTCAACGCTCCAGTCAGGCTCTGGTCTCCATTCTCGAACGAATTAAAACCGTTGTGGGCATAATGCAGCAAACAGCGGACGCAGCCGTGGGCGCTCAGGATGCAGTGAATCTGATAGACTCGGAAGCCTTTCTGAGTCCTGGACACCATGAGCAATTGAAGTCACAGCTGCAGCAGCTCCTTCAGGCCGTCTGCCATTACTGCCATGAGCGTTGTGCCAATATTGTGTCCCCTCAGAGTCTCGAAAAGAGTTCGGCGAGTGAGCAGGAGCTCTGTCAACTCTCTGAGATTGTGGATCAGTTTGGCGAGACGACGAGGAGCATTTGTGGGGTGGCCAGTGTGCCCCTTCAGTTAGCCTTAAAAGTCCAGGCCTCGCGATTCGCTCAAAGGTTCCACTCTGAACGGAAGCAGAAGTTGTCCCTACTCTTGGATCAGGAGCGCTGGCGCCAGGTGGATATTCCGCACGAGTTCCAGAGGATAATCGATCGTATGGCCGCCGGGGACTATGCCAAACCGGAGATGGGTAATCTGATCAGCAATGGCGTGGGCAATCCCGTGCTCTTGGTGGAGGGAAAACAACCGTACACCCTGGTCAGCGCCTCGCTGATGCTCATCCGAATGCTGTATGAGTACGGTGGGAGTGCTCATCGGCTTCCATTGCTAGCCAGCTACCATGCCCGGAATGTGGTGGACCTGCTGCGGTGTTTCAACTCTCGAAGCTGCCAACTGATCATCGGAGCAGGCGCCATGCGGGTGGCCGGGCTAAAGACCATCACTAGCACCAATCTGGCGCTCGTTTCCCGAGCACTTCAACTAGTCCTCTGGCTGCTGCCCAAGCTGAGGGAGCACTTCCAGGCGATGAGTGGTTACGAGGCCATCGAGCGCGACTACCAGGGTCACATCAAGGAGATTGAAAACAAGATACACGGCATAGTGTCCGAGAGGTTGGCTGCTCAACTGGAGGCCTGGGAGGCCCGACCACCTATACCCTCGCAGACCTTCCGTCACATCTCCCGTCATCTGGTGAAGCTTCACGAGGCCATCGCCGGAGTGCTGCCGGAGGCACAGATTCACGAGATCTACGGCGTGGTGCACCGAAACTTCAAGGACAAGCTGCGGGAACAGCTGCTCAAGCTGAATGTGAACAACAATGGGGGACCGCAGCATGGGGTGGTGACATCGGAGTTGACCTTCTACATGGAGACGCTGCGCACACTGAAAGCCCTGCCCGCCGAGCAGCTAGACAACGGGATTCTGGAGGAGATCTGGCTCTACTGAGCATTCCGAAGTATTCCAAAACGGCTGACGCGGACCACCTCCTCCGCCGAGTTCGTCTTCATTGTTTGTTATCCTTGTTTTATTTATAACATTTGAATTGTCGCGTCTATTTTGTTTGCCACTGTACATTGCTTGTACTTTTATGTTCCGCCCTAAAACGAAAGAAATGGTACATTTATCTCTTTTGTTGCGCACTTTTTATAGCACCTAAGCTTAAAGTCAGTGAAAAGGCTTATGATTAAAGAATAATAATAAATCAAAAAATCTTTTAAATGCGTTCGAATCAATGGCGGAATGAGTCTAATGTTTACCCTGTGCTAATTAAAATTAAGAAAGTTTAACATTTGAATATTCAAATTTAAATTAACTATTCACAGTGAGTGTAACGGTCTCTTTGCCACTCACATCGCCAGCGTTGCCAGACTGTCGCAGTTGCCAGTGGCAACCGTTAGAAATGCCAAACAAAACGAAATAGTTTTATTTTATTTCACTTTCTATGCGATGCGCTTGCCGCAAATCTTTCACAGCCTGCACAAGCGTCTCCAAAGAATGTTTGAAAAGAGCAACGAGGGCGGCGAGAGTGCCACGCCCAGCATTCAGGATATCGCCGGTCGACTGGCGGAGGAGCAGCAGCGACTTCGTCAATCGGAGGCCACCACGAATCCCAAGGAGCGGACACTTTTAGTCCTAGGTAGCAAATGTGTGGTAAGATATTGAAATGTAAAGATAAAAAACTTTGAATAGAGATTTAAGGGACTCCCTGGAACTACAAGGGAAGTTTAAAAAAATGTACCCGTCTGTTTAAATAAAATATAGTTTAATAATTTGGTAATCAAAACCAATCCTGTGATGTAAGGAAAATAATATACATTTTTAAGTTTTCAAAAAAAATAATGTATTTTTTGTTTGCATTAAAAAACAATTAATATTGGATGTACAAATAAGAAATATCCTATTATAATAGTTGTGAAGGTAGTAAACCCAAAAATGTTTAAAACAATATATTTTTACATTTCAGGGAAAAACGACAGCTATAAATAAATTCTTCGATCGCGAGGAGCATGCAACCCGTCCCACTTTGGCACTGGAATATAGCTTCGGTCGAAGAATCGGAAGTGGAAAGTCCCCCCAAGTGATGAACGTTTGGGAACTGGGATCCCTGGACAATGCCGAGCAATTGCTGGAGGTTCCCATTAAAACTCATGGTCTGCAGCAACTAGCCGTCTTCATAATGTTGGATCTCTCGCAACCACAACGGTTTTGGACGGATTTGGAGTGTGCCTACAAGGGATTAAGGGATACGGCGCAGCAGATGATGCAGAACCTAACGCCAGATCTCAGGGAGATCCTTCAACAAAGAACAATGGAGCGTGTGGGTCAGCACAACAAGGAGGAGCGGGAGAACCTTGAAGCGCTGCCCTTTCCAGTGGTAATTGTGGGCGGGAAGTACGATATCTTCTCTGGATTTGATCCAGCTATCAGGAAACACACCTGTCGCTGCCTGCGCTCTATGGCCCATCTAATTGGGGGTGCATTGCTCTTCTACTCCCACCGGATGGCCAAACTGGCCAAGGTCCTAAGGGACACCATTAGCCACATGGGATTCGGAAGTCCTGCACATCCATTCCGCTCTCATGTCGTGGATTTCAACGAACCACTTTGCATTTGGTTCGGAACGGATAGTTGGTCAAAAATCGGAGATACTGGAGCCCAAAGTGTGGAGCGTATCGGAGCCACATTTGGGGTGGAAGTGCCGCAGCTGCAGATGGAAAAGCAGAAGCTACAGGAAACCCCAGATCCATCCAAGGATCCTGGATTCAGGGAGTCCCTCATCGATGAGATGCGATCGCAGAAGAACGAGGAACTGGCTGGTTTAATGCGAGATGCCTTGCTTCGTGGAAAGTTCGAGAGTGTTCAAAACTAGCAAGAAATTCAGGGCTTAATCAATTTTGTGTACCTCAAAGTATTAAAGAAAATCAGAGATAAAACTAAAATTATTCCTTAATTTGTCTTAATTTTTTAATAAATAAAATGTTTCAAGCAAGCACAGCGTAAGTCGTCAGTGGTAATATATTCCTTTTGAGGTTCAGAATTAGGAATTTTCTAAACTTCAGATTGATTTGTTTAAATCAAAATAAAATGTCTCAACCTGTCGCATCGAAGGCTCGTGTCATTAAGATCCTCAATCGAATTGGAGCCCGTGGCATACTAATGGAAGTCCGAGTGCAGTTGGTGGATCAACCAAGGATGCAATTTATGCGAACTGTCAAGGGACCTGTGAGACTTGGAGATATTGTGGATTTCGAAGATACCGAAATAACTTGGCAGTCTTCGAGCAAAAGCAACAGCAACTTTGGTGACATTTGCTAGTCATATCGGATTTTTGGTTCGAAAAATGGGATCTAGAGGCTTAATCAGTTACTTCAAAAGAGTTACAATTGCAAAATTAAGAAAATCCAAATCACACTCAAAAATATTATAAACTTCTTTTGCAGTTATAATTTATCGAACTCGAAATTACCACAATAAATTCGGAATGGAAATGTTTATTTACCGAAATTTATCTCTCTTAAAATCATCAGACTTTTCCCTTTGAATTTTTAAAATAATAGTATTCCGCGGGCTATAGAGCAATAAAACTTTTAAATAAATGTGGGATAATTAGACAAGTATGGCAACACCATTACAGGGATGCAACAAGGAATTTGCCAATCACGTGTTGCCTTCAATTACCGTTATAAAGGAGCGCACTACACTCGCTCTCCCCACTCTCCCCGTCTCGCTCGCTCTTTTGGGGAGCTCGGGCTCCAAGCAGACGCCAGCAGCGACGTCGACTGCGCAGCCGGCGTTTCGGTGGGGACTCGCTTGGGGTCTCAGTTTGATTTGAGCTCGGTCGCCACAGTCGCTGTCAACTGCTCTCGCGTTGCGGAGCTCTCTCCGCGCTCTTTCCTCGGCGACGTGTGTGTGCGTGCACGCGCGGGTGTGTGTGTGCGAATTTGTTTGGTGCGAATTTTTGGGCAAAAAACTCCGGCCCGAGCTCTACAATTCTAGAAAATTATGAATAGTGGCCAGCCCAGAAACATGAGAAGCTTTGCGGCCCTGAAACATTGTAATTAAAACCAGCTCGATTCGACGACGGCCCCCGAAAAAGCCTCCAACTTCGCACCGTAAAGTTGCTGCGTTGTGTAATCAGTCCGAAACGGAGTTTCTCGCTTTGTTTGTTTTTCTCGGCTTTATTTTGGGCAACAACAAAAATATTTTTAAATTGCTTTAAGCTTGGGGAGTTTTGTGGAAAAAGCTCTCGGAAACTTCAAAACTTGACAAATAAATCATCACAGGTGAGTTGGAATAATACATTTCTCAGGCACACATATGTACACACGGGCGAAAATCGAGCAAAATTGCTGTGCTCCAATTTTTTTTTGGTGGGTCACGGTATAAAAAAAAGAATCAACTAGCAGACCCCAAAACACCAAATTATCGATTTTCTTTTGGGAGCTCCATTTCTGGCGCTCTTTTTTTTTACACATATATTTTCCTGCGATTTTATTCCTTCACGTGAGCGTGTGTGAGTGTGCGTGTTTGGTGGGGTTGTGCCTGTGTGTGTGTGTATTTAATCAAGAACAGAAACAGTTTTTCCTGCAGCTTACCGTTAGCCGAGCTGAGCAGCCGCATTTGCATTTTGTCACATTGCCAAGGCAACGCGACCCAAACGCCATATGGTCGCGATCTGATACCCTAACTCGGTTTGCTTTTCCTCAGGGCTTTTTCACTCTCCTGTTGGCTTGTCCACTTCCTTATCAATGCTTTTTACATCCCCACGTGATCTCAAGAGATCAAATATAAATACATACATATGTACATATTAATGTACATTCTACAAACATATTAAAGTCTGGATGAGTCAGCTTTTTACCAGTTATATTTAACCAAATTCTAAAAAAAGGACAGGACCTCTTTTCTAAATTCAACATTTCCCGTTATGAAAGAAGGTAAATTCAAACAGTACTAATTTATTATTATCTTTAAAATCGTAATGATATTGTTATAATTTAAAATTCGTCTTAAAAGATACTTACCCTAATTCTTGAATGATATAACGCCCAAATTATAAATATTCTTGATGTCTTAGGAGAATTGCAAAACAAGTATTTTAAAATCTAATAAAATCTGAAGGGTATTTACGGGCTGTCATTTAATGGTTGTGGTTTTTTATTCTGTTATTCTGCTTTATTTTCCTTCTTGTTGTTTATGTACGTTGGACTTGCGACGCTTGCATTATTGGGATTTCTTCATTGGCAGTCTGTTTATTGTTGCTGACTTTTTTGGTGTTTTCATTACTGGCACGCTTCTCTGTTTCTTCGTTCTTTATTACATCCTTTGACCCCAATCGCAGTCTCGCCTTGTTTTGATCCCCAAACAAACAAATAAGTATTGGATTCTCGCCCTCGAACATTAATTTTAACGCATAAGACTCGTTCGTTAATAAATTATTGAAGTTATGACTTCAGAAACCCGAGTTAATTTGCCTTATTTGGATATGCCCACGCTTAGAACTCGAATCTGAAGAATACATACATACATACATATGTACTTATAATAATTGCCCCGAAGCGTTCTATTTTTGCTAAAAAAAGAACAAAGCAAATAAAATACTTGAAAATGTTCAGTTTTTTATATCTTTGACCCGAGGGCGTGGAAACCAAAACGTATCTACGAACCTTAGTCGCTTGCCTGTATTTGTGTGCGATGATTAATCATAATAATTTGTACTAAGACCCCTTAAACCACGCTGTCGGCATCGGCGGTTGGTAACAGTAAAGCTCCCTTCAGTAACTTGGCTTATGTTCATTTTGGTATTGGTTACTTTCGAAAAGCCTTTCGGCAAATACAACGACCTTACTTCACATAAATATACATATTCATTAGTACAGATAAAGCATGGCCAATGACTTGCACTCGAAAATGTTAATTGAACCATGAAAGAGCGTGTAAATTAGAACTTTGCACATACACACGAGAAATACGATAAAAAGAAATCTGCTAATTAAAGCTTCAAAACTGGAATTTTAAACAAAAAGATATAATAAACATTGAATGACAAATGGCACCCAAAAAAAGTGTGAAGCGAAGATCAGACAATCAAATTCATAAGGCAGTCGGAGTAAGAAAAAGCAAGTGGGGGTGCGATCAGTTCAGAGCGCAATCAACATTTATTATTAAATGTCAAATATAATTTAGGATGGCAATTTGTCGCGGAACGAATTATTTCCCCTTCTGTCTGCTTGGCAACTGGGATGGGATTGGGGTAGGCTAGGGTGAGAACCAACAAAGATCATGCAAAAATAAAGATACAATTTGCATAACAGTTATCTTATGATTCCAATTGCGACACTGGAAAGATTCGAGAATTATACAGCTTATATACAGATGATCTGTTGATAATCATGAAAATAAAGTAAACATATGGCTTACATAATAAAATAAGCTCGGTGCATATAAAAACTATACCTCTTCTAATTAGGATTTTTCTATCGAAAATTATAAGTCAACTAATATAAAATCTTTATGTCAATATTGAATGGATAATCATTTTGTTCCCGCCTAGTTTCCTTATCAACTGTAATCAAATTAGTTTTGATATCGTTTGATGATTATCTCTTATCTATGTATGTGATTCCGTTATACAATTAAATGTTATTTTTTAGAAAATTAAGTTAGACAATGAGAAAATAAATTTAATTAGTTGAAAAAGTCGGTACATTATTTTATATCAGAAAGGGTGATTTGATTTGATTGATAATTACGAAAGAGACCAATAGACTCTGATTACTGCGGATGGCTTGCCATTGAGTACCCAATGTGACTCTAACATGTAATCACCGTCCGGGTAGGGAAGCACTTTTGTAAGATGATGGTTGACGGCCTCCGTGGAAAGTTTATCCGCAATAATATCGTGCTACAAAAATCAGAAATATTAAAATAATACAGTCTTCCATTGAATACATTTCTGTACATACGCTGATAGGACAAGAATGATTTACGTTTGTGTTTCCCTTGATAATGTCGTAAAAAAACTTAGCAACAGGATTGGACTTCTGATGGTCTAAAAAATAGCAACCATCTATTGTTTGATTGTATAGAAAAGGCTGGTAACCACTAAAGCGTTTGTACAGTCCAAAGTTAACCTGAAATGTCAACCATTTAATTTTTCGTAATATGCTAAGCTTTAGAACTAAGTAAACACATCTATGTTTTATTACCTTCATTTTGGTAATTGGAATTTTGTACAATTTAATCTTTCCCGAAATGTATTTGTACGTCCGATTTATGGACTTTAAAGTGCAATATTCAAATTCGGCAAAATTCTTATCCACAGGCGTACACTTGATGTTGGTAAACTCCACTCGAGAAGTAATCTAAAAATTCGTTGATTTTGAAACATTAATAAATAATTTTCGAAAAACTTACCTCTTTTATTATTAACAACAGCACCAGTAAACGAAAGCAACAAGTTGGGCTTGCATACATCATATTGCATTCGTAGACTCAGGAGAACTGAATTCTATTTACCTGCATAAACACATTTTTTATTTAATATAATTTTGAATTATTTGTTGTTATTTATCAAAAAGATTGGATTTAATCGTTTTATAATTATAAAATGCGGGTCGGTCCGAAGTACACTGGATCTTAAACTGATGAGAATATTAACAATAGATCCAATTAAATGTCACTTTTCTATAATCTAAACATCCAAAAAAGCGTGAAAATTACCTTATTATCTTTGTATCAATATTGAACAGATAATAATTTTATTTCCGCATAGTTTCGTCATCAATTGTATTCCTATATCAGTTTATCAGTCATGTTAGGGATTCGCTTATCTTCATGTTTTTGTTATACAATTCCATTTTATTTTTCAATGAATTAAGTTCGCATAAATTAAATTATATTAGTTAATAGTATTATCCATTTTTGCTACCAATCTTTATATTTGAAAAACCGAGTAGAGGTTGATTTTATTTGATTGATAATTAGGAAAGAGACAAATACAATTTGATTACTGCGGATAGTTTGTCATTGAGTAACCAATGTGTCTCTGTCATGTAATCACCGTCCGGGTAGGGAAGAACTTTCGTAACATGATGGTTGATGATCTCCGTGGAAAGTTTCTCCACAACAACATCGTGCTACAGAGACGCAAATATTAATTTGATACAAGCCATTCAATAAATTTCTTTACATACATTATATGGACAGGAATGATTCACGTTTGTGCTTTCCTTGATGATGTCGAAAAAAAACTTAGCGACAGGATTGGACTTCTGATGGTTTAAAAAATAGCAAGCATCTACGGTTTGATTGTATAGAAAAGGCTTGTAACCATTAAATCTTTTATACAATCCAAAATGAACCTGAAATGTCAATGTTTTTTTCGTATTTTATAAAGTTTTAGAACTACTTAAACACATCTATACCTTGATCTTCGTAATTGGAAATTTATACAATTTCATTTTCCCCGAAATGTATTTGTACGTACGATTTATCGACTTTAAAGTGCAATATTCAAATTCGGCAAAATCCTTATCCACAGACATACACTTGATGTTGGTAAACTCCACTCGAGAAGTAGTCTACAAATTCGTTGGGGTTGAAAAAATATTAAATAATTTTCGAATTACTTACCTCTCTCATTATTAAAGACAGCACCAGTAAACGGAAACAAAAAGTTGGGTTTGCATACATCGTATTGAGACTCCGAAGAACTGAATACTATTGACAAGCATAATGACATTTTTTATTTAATATAATTTTGAATTATACAGTCATTATTTATCAAAACAATTCGGTTTTAATTGATAAATAATTATAACATTCGGGGGTGGTCTTAAATGGATGAGAATATTAGCAATTGATCAAATAAAATATGATTTTTTCGAGAATCTAATACAAATAAGCGAATAGGTATTTTTGTTAGAAAAGTGCAAATAAATTAATATATTATCTTTGCGTCAATATTGAACAGATAATTATTTATTTTTTATTATCACATTTAATCAAATCGGATATAATTTGATGATTATTATAATACCCAATTTCAAAGGACTCGCTTATCTAACTGATTTGTTTATTCATTGAAATGTTATTTTTAATTGAAAATATATATTTATACCCGTTACTCGTAGAGTAAAAGAGTATATTGTATTCGTGCAAAAGTATGTAACAGCTAGAAGGAAGCATTTCCGACCCTATAAAGTATATATATTCTTGATCAGGATCACTAGGATCACCGAGTCGATATAGCCGTCCGTCTGTCCGTCTGTCTGTCTGTCTGTCCGTCCGTATGAACGCTGAGATCTCGGAAACTATTAAAGCTAGAGGATTGGCATTTAGCATGCAGAAGTAAAAATGCAGTTTTGTTGTGCTTATCAATACCTATCGAAATGTAAAAGAAATTTTTTAAATCGGACCATTCGTTAAGAAGTTATGGCTGATCAAAGTTTACATCTCCATCTCCCTCACACTCCCTTTAGCTGAGTAACGGGTATCTGATAGTCGGAGCACCCGAATATAGCGTTCTCTCTTGTTTGTTATGTTGTTGTTGTTTTTGGTTGAAAACACACTGATCAACAACAGTTTAGAATATCAGTTTATTCATGACTATTAAAAACATATTAAGAGATATTTGATATGGTTTTTTATTGATTTTTTTTTACACCAAATGTTAATAATTTCAAGCTCTACTTAACTCTACTATGCGGAGGGAGAAAGCTGTCAGAATGCTATTTGATATTACAAAATATCTTTGATGGAGGTGTGATCGTCACGACTTTGATTTCTTTTTAGGATAGGGAAACATAGACTTGGACTTTGGCGGATAGTTTGCCATTGAGTACCCAATGCGTATTAAACATGTAATCACCTTCCGGAAAGGATAGCACATTTGTGATATGGTGGTTGATGATCTCCGTGGAAAGTTTCTCGACAAAAACATCGTGCTAAAGAGACTCAGAAATATTAATATAATTGGTATTTCCGTGCAAAACACACTTACATTATATGGACAGGTGTGATTAATGTTTGTGTTTCCCTTAACAATGTCGTACAAATACTTTGCGACCGGATTGCCCTTCTGATGGTTGATAAAATAGCAAGCATCTAAGGTTTGGTTGTAAAGGAAAGGCTTGTAACCATTAAACCTTTTGTACAGACCAAAATTAACCTGAAATGCCAATATTTCTTTTAGTTATGTAAAGCTTAACTGTACTGAACGTACTTATATACCTTTACTGTGTTAACAACTTCATACAGCTTAATCTTCCCCGAAATGTATTTGTAGGTACGATTTTTCGCCTTTAGAATGCAATATTCGAACTCGGTAAAATTCTTATCCGTAGTCGTACACTTGATGTTTGTAAACTCCACTCGAGAAGTAATCTACAAAGTAGTAGCTTTTGAAAATTTAAAAGTATCTTTGATTCACTAACCTCTTTTATTATTAACGACAGCACCAGTAACCGAAAGCAAAAAGTGAGACTAACATACATCATATTGTATTAATGGACTCACGAGAACTAAATTCTGCATACACTCATGGTCCAATTTTTTAACAAATATTTTTATACCCGTTACTCGTAGAGTAAAAGGGTATATTGTATTCGTGCAAAAGTATGTAACAGCTAGAAGGAAGCGTTTCCGACCCCATAAAGTATATATATTCTTGATCAGGATCAATAGCCGAGTCGATCTAGCCATGTCTGTCTGTCCGTCTGTCCGTCTGTCTGTCTGTCTGTCTGTCCGTATGAACGCTGAGATCTCGGAAACTATAAAAGCTAGAGGATTGGTATTTGGCATGAAGATTCTTGGAGCTCCTACGCAAGTTTATTTCAAAAAGGTGCCACGCCCCCTCTAACGCCCACAATAGTTTATAAACGATTTTAAAAATTTAAATATTTCGGAAAAGTAAAAATGCAGTTTTGTTGTGTTTTATTTTTTAAATTTAAATTTAAATTTAAATTTTTTAAATCGGACCATTCGTTAAAAAGTTATTGCTGATCAAAGTTCATATCTCCATCTCTATCGCACTCCCTTTAGCCGAGTGACGGGTATTAGATAGTCGGGACACCAACCCGACTATAGCGTTCTCTCTTGTTTTTATTAAAACTATTGGGTTTTAATTGATTAATAATTACATATAACATTAAATTGCGGATCGATGAACACTGGCTCTTAAATTGATGAAAATATTAACAATAGATACAATAAAATGGAATAATTAGATATAACTACATTGAACTTTAACCAAAACATTTTAGTTGCGATTGGATCTTCGCTTCAGAATTATTAAAAATGGAATTATTTTCTATCAGCACACAAACATAAATAAGCCAACACTTAGGAGAATTAAAGAAGCGTTGTTTTAATATCGGTGAGTTGTTTGATTTATTATCACCAAAGAATATATCATAAAGTGGTTGAGCGAAACCCCCGCTTTTGGCTCCTTAGCTGCGACTGTTTGTCTAAAAATGTATCAAGATTTTGACGACGTGGCTGCCATCGGAAGCACAAGCAAACACACAGCACAGAGAAAGCCAGACGGGCAGGAACAAGCTTCTTTGTCATGCGGCATGCTCGTAAATCTAATGGCATCTGCGAGATACAAAAGATACATTCGCAGTGCGCGCATTATGTGCATAAATATTACAGATGCGTCTTTGCGCCACCATCCAAATGTCATCTGTCATTGGAAATGCAGAAAGAGCCGATGGCAAATGTCAGCCAAGAATAATGTAACATTATACTATTGGCAGATTGATATGCATATGTTATCCTGTTAACTCAGGGGATATAATATGTATTTCAAAGTTATATTTAAGTTTGAATTTAAAATATACAATTCTATTTGAAAACTTCCCAGAACTATTAAAACGACAAAGTAGTACCCACCATTTTACCCACCAAAACTTTTCCAATGTACGATTGCATCGAATTTTTATAGCGGAAACTTAAAGTTAGCTTTACATTAATTAACTGCTCCCCAAGCATGACCGGACTGACCCCTCCTTAACCATGTTCAGGGTACAGAACCAAATAAAATCACTGCCCTGTCCCAGTGAAAAGGTAACCCAGTTGCATGGGGCACAATGAACTGCCGTGAATCCCCGTGAACGAAGGAAATGGGAAGCGACTGCAGTCGCAGCTCACTGAAGCATCAAACGACCAGAAGGTGACTTAAAGCTGCAACCCGGAGCCTTGAATCAACAACTTCCGAATCCACTTCACTCCACACCACACCACACCATACCATCCCATCCCGCAATTGCATTCTGTGTGCGTGCCGTAGTATCTGGTAGATATGTACGTTCTGCCAGTGCTCCATGGTCATAAATGAGCAACCAAGCACGACAGCAGCGCGGCGGAATCGACTGACATCCCACTTAGAGATGGGCTGAGATGTGCTCCACCCGTAAGTCGCATCCCCAGCACTCCTTTCCCCTTCGAAAATATCACCCACGGATACGCAGAGCCGATATTTAACGTCGGTTGACAAACGCAAAGTGTGCATAACTTTTAGTAGAGCATGAAAAATTAACTTTAATTCGATTGTAGGCAGTTCCCAGATGGCTCTTCGTCCATTACTTCTTGCTCTTCTACCGGTGACGGAGTGCCTGGGTGCAGTTTCGTTCGCCGGCCAATTAATGTGTGATAATTAAATTGTGATATCAGCTGAACAATTTACCAATTAAAGCTGCAAAGAGCAGTGGCGGCTGATGATGATGGGTATGAAGAGCGTCTGTAGGTGGAAATGTTCAAGACAGTGGCGGATCCAGGATTTTGTTGTGGGGGGTGATATCAGAACAATTTTTTTGTTGCATACTTTTTGAATACGAAAATTCCTTTCATTTTTCACCCGAGTGGGGGGTGATATATCACCCATATCACCCCCCGTGGATCCGCGCATGGTTCAAGATAAATTGAGGAAAGTATATATATAAGGTTTTTCTTCGTTTTTGCGAAATTACAAAAAATAAGAACTTCTTATTATATGGTTTTCTATAACTTTTTATAGTATCTTTTTTTAAAAGTATAATAATAGCGAGTGTTAGATCTAACCTTTTAGGACCTGACCAACCTGAGAAGTTAGGTTTAAGGAAGTTGAGTTCCATTCTCACGTTCAAAAACTCGAACTCCACTTCCTTCCCTATTTCCTGACTTCACTAGTTCAAGATCCAGCTAATGAGCAATTAGCAGGAGCTCTCATATCCTTTGGCTCCCAAAAAGGCAGCGAAGCGTTAAGGCACAACTATCTGGCGGGCAAGGATAATGCCACAGACACTTGAGCTGGGATGTGCTTAGGTCAGAAGCCAGTTCATGCGGAGACGGAGTAAGTGTAATGTTCCCAGCCTGGAAAATTTGCATGTTTTGCACAATTCCGAGCAACCCCCGGCGTCCAATCAGGGGGATTAGGTTTTTGGTGGTGACTGCTTATGCTTTATGAGCAATTAATATGTCAGTTAGCGGCTTGGACAGATTGATGGGGTTGTTGCCTTGCCCAAACCAGAGCAATTAGATGGGGAACTGTCAACGGCAGGCACGAAAAGGCCAGGAACTTGGAAAGTTTTCCTTCATTTTCCTCAACGGCTCGTGCTCGGCACGTTTTTGCATGATTTCCGGCGCACCCTCGCCGGATTTTCTCTGGCGGACCGAATGTGGGGTTAACAAGGACACTCCCTGGCATTTGTAGGCCGACGCGAGCGTGCGGCACATTATCCTTAAGCGTCGCAGCGACCGACGCTTGTCTTTATGTCCCAGCTACAAGTGTATATGCTGAGAACAGCTTTTTCTCCACCACTGTTGTTTCTCCGGAGAAAGGGCGAAAAGAAACAGGAGGTCGGGTGAGAATCAGAGTCAGGAGCAGGCAGAATGGCCATGGCGGGTGTTCTGCCCACAGTTCCCGTGGGAATTCCCAGGAACCTCATATCGTGGGCGTGCGAACAAATTTCTGTACCCGTTTCCTGTGGCTTGACTCCTTCAGTAAATGTCAACCAGGTTTAATGGGGTTGATTTAATCCGACGGTATTTCGCTATTGTGCATTGCAAAAACCTTTAATTGGAATTAAGAGTTAGGGAACTGGGATTGGCCACAAACGAGGTCAGGGTACCTCACTAGAGAGCTATTTTTAAAAAGTTTCGATACTTGAATCATTTGGTTTTAGATATATTTTTCATTTCAAGAAAGACAGGATAACAAGAAGAATTTCTTTCAAAGATTTAACCTAAAAGTAAATAAATAATTCGCATAGCCGAAAAATCCCCCCTTTTTGATTTGTTTAACCCCCCGAATAAGGAAACTTTTACTCAACTTTATCCGGGCAATCAATTTCAATCAATTTCACCTTATTCCTCTTACCTTCAGTCCTTGGGCTGAATTAAACTCCTGGCCCGAAGCTTGAGTTGTTCGTTCCACAAAAAACCAATTCCGAAGATGAGAGGAGGCAAATTTAAAAGCCAACACCCACATACTGTGTATATGTATGAAAACATAATACACTACCAGACCCAATCAACCTACAGGCGGCAATAAGAAAAAATATAGAATTTCAGCAGAGAAGAAGTTTAATGGACATCCGGCTTTTATTATGCTTAGTCTTATTATTATTGTTTTCCACCTTGAAGGTGTGTGCGCTGGCGATGATGATGATGAAGAGGAAGAAGCACCTCAAGTGCAATTGAAAAAGCCAAAACCACAAAAGCAACAAAAACAACAATAATAAAAGCATTAACACCAACAAAAGCAACTACGAATGTACGATGTTGATATTTGCGTTGGCAAAGGAAACGTCGTCTTTGGCGTGGTCCAAAACGAGAAGGAAAATCCAGCAGAAAGCAGTAGATATGGCTCTTAGAAGGAAAAGGAAGCGGAGGAGAGGTGTCGTCGGGCACTCTGCCTCATTAAGTGTCCGACGGCCTTTGGTTTATGGTCTCCAACTAGATGGAGGATTAGCAATTGCACAACTATATAGTATGGTATACTATGCCGGTGTCTCTGGCACTTTTGTGGGGGTGTCGATTTTGGCGTGGTCTGAAAACAAGTTTAGGCGCCTTTACGGCCATCATTAATCTGGCATGCCCCACGAAAACATAGAACACCAATCAACAGAGCCACGCCTTGAGGTGGCCGACTTGGATACCAATTTCTTTATTGATTCACTTGCGGGGGCTCCAAATTTACCACCATCCATTGTACAACTGTCGAGTGTAAATTTAGCGAATACCTGCTTCCTCCGTTAACCGGAATAGGTGATAAGCTGATTAATTTTAAAAGCAATTAAATGCCAAGCGATGCAATACAGGAAATGAAATAGTTGGCGATTAAATACAGGCAACAGTAAAGTTCTGAGATCGATCAAAAAATAGAAATACAAAAGATTCCTTTATTATTGTATTATTCCGTTACCCTAAAATATATTAAATCTTTAAATTTAGCATTTTTGGCTTCATTTAAATTTTTTGAAAATTATAAAACTGGAATTAAATATAATTGTAAATTTCTTTCTTTTAGCAAATTTTAGTGGGACATTTTCTTTAGTTTTTCTTAAAGCACAAGTGTCAAAAGTTCCTCAGAATGCACGTCTCCAGTCGGAAAACACACACAATTTGACATTCGCTTGGAACATTTCACCTTTCCCCTTAAAGGGAAATGGACGTCATGAGGGGAGACTGCTAGACAAAAAAAACGAATTGCATTAATGCAATTTTAGCATCTGAAACCGTGCTGAGGAAAAACTAAACGGGCACGTTCCAATTGGTGTCCGCGGTCGTTGTCAGCATTCTGTGTCTGCATCTGGATCTGCATCTGCATCTGCATCTAGTGAGCCCTGAGCCCCGAATGGAAGTGGAAGTGGAAAGGAGGACAAATGGACACCAGACATGGGAGCCCGGAGTCCACTGGAATCGTTCCAAATTGCTGGCGCATGACTCCGGCTATTGCAGAAAAGAAGGGAAAAAACGAATGAATGAAACGGAGCAGAGTATCTGATGAAGAAATGCTGTAAAATGGAATTGCATTACACACACTTTAGGTGCCATTTGTGTTTTGGGGGGAAGTGGGGAAAACCTGGAGGAAAAGCCATGGAGTTGATGATGCGCCAACAAATTGGATGCGTAATGGTTAAGCGAGAGCTGAGCCACAATTGAGATATTTATAGTTATGGCCAATGGAGACTTGACGCAACCCTAAGATGAAATTTGACTCTTAACCAAGCTAATGGGCGAAAGTTTACTTGCTTAATAGTCTTCAAAGGCATTACGCTAAGCTCCAACAGATTCACTGGTTATGAAACAGAAATCTTTAAGGTCTTAATCACCTGATATGGCTATCCGAGGGCTTCGGATGAATTTAATTTATTAAGGGAAATTAATTACTAGCTACGGAAAATATGCAGGAAAATTGCACGTAATTTATTTCTGGCCCCGATTACTCTAAAATATTTTCACTGGCATTCCCAACTGACTGCCCTAGTTGCACAGGCGTTATTAAATTAAATTCCAATAAAATCGTGTTCGGTTCACACGATGCGATGCTCACCCCTTCAAAGTTTCGGTGTCCCCTAATGCTGGTATTTATTTTATTTTCTATAGCAATCTTCTTTTTATTGCCTCTAATCCGTTAAATGCTTTTTAATTGCATCTGCAACCTTATACCAGGGACACTTGAAAATTCTGTTCGCATCACAGGGCAAAAGTGGGTGGTTTAGGCGGGTTTTGGAAGGTTATGGTTGGAAAGGAGGTGGCAGGAGGGCTGGGAAGGCGTGAGCAACCCCAGGCTAATTGGTTGGGCGTGAAATATGTGAGTTTAATTTTTTAGAACTCGGAAAAATTGTCAACCCCTAACAAAAAGGACCTCTACAATTGAAACACTGTGGGAGACGAAAGTGATAAAGAATGGAGATGCAATCGGGCAAAGCAAACCACTTTTTATCGGACTAGAAAAACATTGGTTGGAAAATCTGCTAAAGTAAATAATGAAAAGCAAACCTATTAAAAAGATAAACTATCCTCTTTAGTGCATTAGCCTAAAATAACAAATAAATAAATAACTGTCTTTTTTCAAATCGTTAAAAATTAAAGTAATAATATTAAAATCATTACGTTGTTCTGTAAATTGTTTAAGATTTATCTTAACATATATCATGTTCTTTATTTCCCGGGTACAATAACTTTAAGCTTGAGTTCATTCAACCGCAAGCCGAGCTTATACTTAAAAAAGCTCTCTCACCTGCCCGTCAAAGCTTTTTAGCCCTCGAGCCACTCAAGCTTTGCGGCTCAGCTCGGCGACGTCTCAAGAACCCACTCAAGAAATGTTCATATGCCCAAAGCTAAAACACACAGGCTAACATTTACTTGGCCAAATGTAACAACTCGTAATTCTGATGGCCTTATACAAACATAGATTCTACATACATACATGCACTTGCAGTTTTAAATTAAAAACAAATTGTGAACACGAGACCAATCATGTTAGAGACATCTTGACCCTAATGACCGTGGGAACTTTTTGTAAACGTCACTGACATTGTCAGCTGAGTGTCCATATGTGTAAGTGCGTTCTTGTGAGCAAGCTCTTAAGTTTTTTTAAGAGAGACTTGAGCACAAGCATTGCCAACTTAAAAATATTTTTTAAAAAATGTTTAACGGTAACTGAACTGAGATGATAATTAGAAAGATTGATAAAATTTAAGTTTTCTTGGGCTATTGGACTATTGTTACTATGACTTATAATTGTTACTAACAGTTTTTAGATTATTTTTCTAATACTTTTTTTTTTACTTTTCAGCTTTTGAGGAACCACATCTACAATTAAAGGGTAAGTCATTTATTTTTAATCGGAGAGAGATGAATAAAGAAACAAGTGCCATTTCTGAATACCTAACATAAACTTTTCAGCAAAAGAAATATTATTAATATATATACACATAATACTTAAAAAAAAAGAATGTGATAGAAACAAACATAAATTCGCAAACAATTTTAAGCTGGGAGTAGATGAAAAAAATTCTTTTGAGGACGATGATCAAAACACACTCCCTCAATACTCGATTATTGAACACCCTCTTCGAACTGACGCCAAATTATTTCAATTATTGCCTAACAATTGATTTGTTAATCTTCTTGTCTCGAAATGGAAATCCAAAACAATTGACCCAACCATTTATATTCGTAATTGGCTTCCTAATCGCAATTACAGGCCAGATTGTGTTGAATTCGAGTGAATGGGATTGTATTGGTTTGGATTACTCATGCTAACCTTTTAGCGTGTATTTGAGTATATTTGTTGCCATTTGTGAGCCTTTCAGTGCAGCATTTTGCGCATTTTGATTGAAATTTTGATTAGGTTGCACATGTGGCTTTTGTCTGCCCCCTTAATCCCATTGACTGACATTGATTTCTCAGCTTGTGGCCATTTCTCCACTTCCCCAAGCTCCCTCTTCCGCTTTTTACCTTTCCCATTGTCTGGCATTATCTTTTGTCTGCTCATTCCAGCGGTGCTGGAGTCGTTCGTTAGCGGTGGGCGGCGGGAGGTGGGTGGGCGTGTCTGGGTTCCGGCGTATCCACATTCAGTGCTAGCTGTTTTCATTATGGTTTATCTAAAAGTGTCGAGTATTTGCTGTAATGGCTTTAACACATTTAACACGCAGAGAAACTTTCAAATTATGAAAGCATGTATTTATTTTGCAGAATAATGTAATATAATAATTTTAAATACATATAAAAGGAAAATTTTCTTGAGTATTTATGAGAGTTTTTGACTTACTTAAAATAACACAGGTACACAGCCAAAAATTTCCACAAACCATTTCAAGTTTTCCATGATATTTGGGTGCTCCTGAGTAAAAGTCCCATACAAAATTATTTTCCATCACCTACAGCACATAGGAGTAGATAATAAAATAAAAAAAGCGGTTTTATTTGTATAAGAAATCCAATAAAATATCCTCATGAAAATGCTTTAAACCGAAATTAAAGCATACAATGAACAATAGATTCAATGAATAGTTAAAATTAGTTCCATCCAAGTTTTAATTCTCAGAATTGTTTTTCCATCAGAAAAATCTCTACAATTTTGGGATTTTCAACTTTGGCGTCGAATTCCAAAGACATGGGCAATGGTTCACAATGGGGACTATTTTTTAGGAATGCCGTGATGTATTGAGAGGAGATTTCAGCAAAAATAATTAAGGTAAGTCCAATTATATAGGCCACGTAATTCGAAATGTCGGCAAACATCGGTTTTTTGTATTCTTAGCTATACCGCGGAACCTGTAGGTGATGGAAAATAATTTTGTATGGGACTTTTACTCAGGAGCACCCAAATATCATGGAAAACTTGAAATGGTTCGTGGAAATTTCACAAAGTTTAATTTTGTGTTCCTGTGTAATTAAACAAAACCTGTATCTGAATGATATTCTCCTTCTTTTCTCAGTGTATTTCTGTTACTAGCACCGATTGCACCAATTTGTTTTTTTTTCTGCATTTAAACTGCGATAATGTTGGCGTGATTGGGTGGCATGTGTAGGTAGGTAGGCAATGGTTTGCTCCCAATAGTCTTGATACCATTTTTTTTACCACCTGATTTTATTTACTACCTGGATTAAAGCCGCTGCTGCATTGCAATTTTTCGCACGTTTCAGTGCTGAAAATTGTCTTATTTTCTATTTACTTCGCTCTCACAAACACTCTTGGAAATTTATCTTTATCTTTCGGCTTTATCTAATTTTCTCTTAGGTTAAATCTTCTCTTAGGGAGCAAACAACGACCTTGCCTCTCGCTCTTTCATTCTCCGATTTCCGCTCTCGCATTTCGATCGATCATTTTGCCATTGTTGTCACGGAATTTAGGTTGGGCAACTAATTCAAATCGATAAGTTCAATACATTGATTACCGAGCCTTGATTACTGTTCAGTTAATCAGTTTTTATTCTTTTCATTCATTTTCTTTGTCCGTTGGCATTTCATAACCACTTGGCCATCATTTGAACTTCGTTTCTGTGGTGGTAACTCTCTTCAATGACTCTCTTGAGTGCCATAATCACGTCTCAACAGCAACACTCGCTCTCCATTCTCCATGTGAAAAAACTGGCAGCTGCAGAACCAACGAAACCAACTGGTTTTGAGTGCCCTTCTATCGCTCGCATGGGGTATCTCAAATTTAGGTTTTGCAAAAAATGTGTTTTTAAATCCATATGTTTATTTTTGGAATATCGTGGTAGAGAATAGATAACATAGTGGTTTAAATAACATTTATTAGTACTTGTATTAGGAAGTTTAAACTCCCTCATTCAAATATGGAATATATTCCTGTAATCAATTTTAAATATTGTTGGGATAATTTGGGATAAGAATTTTCTCACTTTAATTTTTTGGGAATATAAAATTGGTAAAGTTATCCAACAATTTTACCACTTTCCTAGAATTTTGTTAGATTATTTTTAAGCCAGCACATCTCGAAATCTTCTGAGAATAAATCCGTTAGGTGAAGCTGTTCAAAAATAATTTCAAATCCATTCTAAGCTAACCATTTCAGTAATTATCTTTACAGCGTGCCATTTCGGGAAATACCCAAACTTAAAGAATGGAAGTGGGCTCGTGTGTTTTCCTAGAATTTCCCCTTAAGCCAAGCCTGACCGCAAATCTCTTAAGCCTTCGGCCAGGAAATCGCGATCTTCAAAATGCAGCGCATCTGAGATTGTACCTAGCCAAGATACATTTAAACCCTCTCTCGCTCTTTCCACTCTTGCAGTCTCCCTCGCACTTTAGAAAACCTACAAGCTGCAGCTACGTTTTATCATTATCACAACAAATACAAATACAGCAGAGCGGAGGTGAGATGGAAGAAGCAGAACGGTCGTCGACGTTGTTGGTAATAAATAAACACAATGGAACTGAGCAAATCTACAAACGAACTCCTACACTGGAAAAATCACAAGCAGTTTTTAAAATATTTTTAAAGCCATCGTCGCAAACTCACGATAATTTGTTTGTGGTTGGATTTTAATACAAATCTTGTGTTGCATACTTGTTGAATATAACATTAGCTTGTACTTTTAAGCCGAGTTCGGGGATTCCCCCCCTTAGATCAACGCATGCTGTTGCGAAAACATTTCAGTTCTCTTTACTAGTTGAATATTTTCCAATATTTTTAAGGCCATGTGTTTGCTAAGAGGCGGAAAACTTTTCTGTTTCAGAAAATCGTTTCTTTTTAAATTCAATTTATAAAACTCTGAAAAACTAAACATCTCACTACAAAAATATACTTAATTTGTTTTTCTTTTAACTTAGACCTTTAAAAATGAGCTGTCTTACTTGAAAAATGCCCTCTAAGATCTTGCACCTAAGATCCGGCATTCGATCCTGGTTTTGCCCACTTCAATTCTTTTTAGTTATATCCTAGAAATGATTGATAGAATAGACCAGGATTGCAAAGATACCTCAGGTTCTTTGAGGAAACTGAGATCATTAAATTTTAAATCTTAAATTTGAAAAAGAAATATTTTAAAGATTTTTCACTGTGGACACACACACACACCCCACAAGCCGTGTAACAGCTGTCTCTCTCTTCCGCTCGCCGCACGCTCACTCTCTTCACTCGAACGGCGTTGAGCGAGTGAGCCGCCCGTCTGCCCAGTACAGTAGAGCAATTTGAGCCGCCGAATCGAGCTAACCGCTTACCGCTTGCCGGACAAACGCGTTCCGTTTTCCCTCCGCTTCCATTCGATTTTGGCCACTGTCGTCGTCGGTCTTCGGCTGTCCAAATGTCCGCGTGAAGACAGTGAAACCTTTTCCAATACCGGGGGGGTCTTAATACATAGTAACGTTAACTTAATTAGTCCTTTATCGAAACCGCGATCCCAACCATCCAAACGTCCATCCATTTACCGGGGTCTTTTTTGGTGATCGCTTTGCATTTTTATCGGTGTCACGCTGTCGCTTTTTCGGATTTTTGCGCGATTTTCCCCACATTCCGTGTGCTGAGTGCTGTTGTGAGGTGTTCTTGGAATCAAGAATCAGTTAAAACCGAAACGTTGGCAAAAATCCATCCACTGAATGAGCAAGAAAGTTATATAAGGCTCGAACCGGATTTATTAATAAATTATACATACATATCTACAAAACTTACCAAAACAAAACAAAAACGGACTGACAACAAAACTCGGCTTTGGGATATACCGAAAACCACTCAAATACAATCCGATCCCGATATATAAATGGTAAATGTTTAAACACAAAAACCAGTAACAACAGCCAAAGTTGAGCTTGACTTAAGCCCCGCAGCTCGAGCCAAGTCAAAACGAGTTTTTTGTTGTGCAAAATCAGATTTGCATATAATTCTTCCACGGCTATGTTGTTGTTGCTGCTTTGACATTTGTAAAAACATTAAATGCATCTCTTGTAAAACTTTCAGTTTCTGACGTCTTCAATATGCACTAGTAAACAAAAATTAGTATGGAAAATGGTTTACAGCTGTCTAAACTGACATACTTTTTTTTTGTAATAAGCAAACAATCTACAAAAAACCTTTCGCGGCATTTAAAGTTAATAATCAAGGAGTATATCCATTAGTATTATAGAGATACTAGCAATTTAGCACAATTTACTCAGCTAAAAAGTCAATAAATCTTTGCATTTTGCACTTGAGCGGGCTAACAAAGGAAATAAATAGACACAATTTGCAATTAGCTGGTTTTGGATACATCACATGAACGTATACAATATATATCTAAAAAGTTACGATTGACTGGATTCTACTCGTCTCCAGTCTCTCACGTCTCTGATGACGAATCATTTGGCATGACTAAAAGCGTATAAGCACTTCAAAATGATAGTGTAAAATTATTGCTCATTTAGATTTTTTGGGAATTCGTATCTGAAGTTTTGTCCCACAATTTAAAGTACTATTCAAAAAACCAATGAATTTCTGAAGTTGTATTCTTACCACCAGCGTTTTCCCAGCTCTTTTGTCAAGTTAATTTATTTTAATGTATGCTGTGTGCCAAATTATTTGACTGTCAACTGCATAAATTACTATGGTAAAAAACCAAACAAAAAAGAAAAGTGGAAAATGGGAAAAATTTCCCATTGAAATGAGTAATGAATCGGTTTGGGGCGGGTGAGAACGAAACCAACTGAGAGTGGGTGAAAATATATTATAATTACAATGTAATTAAATGCCAACTTGGCCCCGGCTTTCGCCAGAAGAGAGTTTTTCCTCCACCACAAACTATGAGATACTTTTGCTTTGCATAATTATGCTGTTGGAGTTGATTTACTAGGAATGTTCTTCAAGATCCTGAGGTTTCGACTACCAAAGGGCTCCCGCTCCCTGATTTATGCTGCATTTTTGCTACCTCAGCCTCTATCAGCCTGAGCAGATTATAAATCTCGGCAGTTCATAAAAACTTCCAGAAAAAGCTCCAGCAAAAACCATTCAGAAACATTCCAAGAAAAGCCAGCAGAACATGAACAGAAAAACTGGTAACAAGCCGAGGCAAAAAGTAAGAACATAATGCTACCTGGGTGCAGTTGGACTCGAGTTGAGCCAACTTTGGGATGGAGTGGAGGAGCCGGGCCGCGTCGAACTGAACCGGTTTGGTAGCTGACTGCCAGCCGAGTCCAACTTTTCTCACATGCCTTTCGATTATGCCAAGCCGACTGCATTCTTCGAGACGCGGCTTTCGCTAAACGTTTGGCTAAGACCCAGCAGCTCCAACTTGGAGCTCTCCAACCCACCGCACAAGTTCAACACAGAGCTCCGAAGAGAGACCTCAACTTCAACTTCAACTTGATCGTTGCTGCAACTGCATAAAACTTTAATTTCATGGAATTTCCTTTCTATTTTTATGCAGCAACGCAGATGATTAACAACAGCAGCAGCCAGTCAACAAAGAGAGACGAGAAGTTGGATAAGTCAAGAACACGGGAACAAGTCCAAGAGCAAGTCCAAGTCATGGCTGCCAGCTAGTTGCAACTTCTGGGCCATTAACTTGGCTCTCGGGACTAGGAGTTCTATCCCCCATTGGGCGGGCAGGAGGCTTTACTGGCATTTTGCATCTAAGGCAGGAAATTAAAAATGCAAAAAATTGGATAATTATGCATGTAAACGTTTTGTCATTAAGTTTATACTTAAATGCGGCTGCGATTACGGGGCACATTTTTATAGCAAATTTCGCAATTAACGCGCCTGGGAAGACCACCTCCTGCCATCTTTCTTTCCTGAAAACCATTTGCGATTGCCCTGCAAGTCGGGCATTATGAACTTTAAAGGGTATTGGAGGGTTTCTAACTTTTTATGTTCATTCTTGACATTTTCCTGGCCTGCCAATAGCTAACTAGCCGTGAACCTGAACGGAAAACATTTCGCATTAATGCCAAAAAGTTTTCTCGCCTCTCGAGAGCCCGACTAAATCGACACGTCAAGTTGGCAATAACTTGGCCTTGGCTTCTTGGCTCTTCGCTAAGTTGGCCCAAACCGCAGAGCCTTTGGAATGTCAAAGGGCATGGCTGAATATGATTACCAGAATTCAGCCTTCTTGTCTCCTTTTTTATATAACCGTCAATGGATAAGTTCAATTTCCGGTCTGTCAGTTGGCTGAGCTTTGATGGAGGATTAAACTTACTTATCAGTTTCAGTGGGAAAATAAATTAATAATCATCATTCTGTCGGGCTTTCATCAAAGTTAATTAATAGCTGCAGTTGATGTTGTATCTAATTTGCAAAGCTTTTTCGAGAAGTTAAGAAATTACAAATATAACTAATAGGTAATGTAAATGTAAATCACTATAGTTCAAATATTGATTTTTAACGTATTTTCACGAAAAGTCATTATGTTAGTTTAGCCCTTGAATATGTAAATGTAATTACTTTAGCTTTGATATACTACTATATTTTATCATGTCATCGGGCTAGCTAAATATAATGTTTATTTACCTATGCCAAGTTCTTTGATGTCCCCAAATACAGTTGGCACACCTGTTCAGCTGGCTTAATAAGGAAATAGCTGAATATTTGCTCGGCGAATGTTACTTCTCCCACACAACACTAGGATGGCTTCTTTTGGCGAGAGTATATGGGTTGTTTGTTTAGTTGCCTATCGATTTTATTCATTCGCTGTTTGCACTGCCTACTTTTGGGCGCTGGCACCCGGAAATTGCTAAAGCAATTGGCCAACAGCTGCTATGATGTCTATTTACCCCGAATCAACAGCAAAACGTTGACAAATGGAACAGAGAAAACTAACGTGGTTACACACTATTGTTGGCCATAAAATTGATTTGCCTTCTAGCTAGTAGCTACCAACAATGTCAATCAGAGCAGAGAATGCCACTGGAAAACGGCAGTTTGGAAAATCGTCAGGCTTGGTTGACTTTCCACCGCCTCACAATTCGGCGATTCGAGTGTGTGTATGTGTGTGGACCACGTTCCTCGGTTCTCGACGACCTTTGCCGCCATAAATCGGTTGGATAATCATCTAAACCTGGCAGTTATCTAAACATAGTTTTGCTGGTGATGTCACGTAGCTTTCCACGAAACTTGTAAGTCAACAAAGTCTCCTCTTTCGGGCTTATCGCCAAGTCACATTTTCAAAAATCCCTTTCCCATATTAAATCTGTCAGATAAAAGAGCTCTTCAGCTAGTCTTTCGTTTGCTTCTGTCTGGGAAAGAAAAATATTACATCTTGTGTACCTTGATTACACGAGTTTTTCTAGAGATCAGCAGTAGGATAAATGCTTGAAGAAATAGTGCCTTCAAAAGAAAAAACAAGGCTCTTCTGAAGCTTGTTTTGTAATCTAATATTTTTTCTGCCATATTTTTAAACATTTGTATCCAGTTTCAAGGGTCATTATAGATTCAGTATAAGCATTGAATAAATTCAAACGAACTTTCAAGTGGTAGTTGCCTCAGGAATTTGTTTTCAACGCATTACAAATTCTTGTGCATATCAAAGTAGTTCTTAGAAATCCCCAGTGATTTTCCTCGCTTTATGAGATATGAATGCATAATGATAAATGTGCTTGGGATAAATGATTGGTTGTTGAAAGTTTTCCTTTTGTTTTTCCATACTCTGCCTTGGTTTCATCATTCAATTGCATATTTTAATGGCATTAACGTGCTCCGCGGCCTTAAAAACAGGTTCTCCGAAATTTCGGATAACTTTTGTTAAGTATGCCAATGCGAGTTGAGTCATCGTTATATTTATTAGCATAATGAGTGTAAACAAAGCTGGTAAGAGTAGTTCGCAGAAAAATAACTTACAGATATAATTAGCAACGCATCTGCCGGCTGGCATGCAAACAAAGGATACCAAGGATCTGTGATCATCCTGTTGTGGGACACGAACCAAAAGAATTCGTCTACCTGAAAATCGTGGCAAATCGAAGTCACTATGTCGAGAGCACAGACGGCGGCATGTGTGAGAGCGATTCCCCACTTAACTGCTCAGCAACCGAGAGAATCCTTCGAGAATCCTTCGCCACGTGCACAGAACATATGGCAGGATCCTAAATCCTGGGTAGAGAAGGTACGAAAGAGACAGGAAGCCGAACAACAACTGCTGGCAGCGGCTGCATTCGTTTCAAAACGACAGATGCAAACGATTCCCAAGTTTTTCGTATTGTGACCCGCTGAAAATGTTTTCACCGTTTGCATGTCTCGTGTTCGCCAGGACAGAACACTTCTTATAAGGCATATGAACATATGTATTTGGTATATACCTCCACTCAAAATACTCACATGTTTATGGCTCGCAGGCGTGCCTATTGTTTTTACTTTTTTCGTGCTTGCACTTCTACTTCCGTTCGTCGGGTTTTTGAGGTTTCTCTCAAGTGTTTTCTGCTGGAAATACTCGTATTGGAGTTTGTTTTGTTGAAGGATGTGGTGGGACAGTTAGTAGTATACAAGGGATATTTTACTACATTTGCCAAAGTAAATTTAAATAAAATTCGAATATCAAAACTAATGGTAGGGGAAATTTTATTCAAATAATCTTTTGGTAAATCCTCCCGACTTCTTTAAATATATTTTTTTGAACCCCTAAACATTTTCTATACTTCTAAAGGTTCTTTATAAGTTGCGTTTCAGACAGTTGCATTTTCCTTTTTGCATCTTCTCAGCATCCCTGCTCACCTATTTTGTTCTCACACTCTTAGCTTTTCCCACACCCCCCGGCCATCCTTCGTGTATTCCCATATAGAACCAGGTATGGCAGGCACATAATGGTCAGATCAGCGCCCAGTTGACAGCTAATAATTATGCTCACTTTCATACCCACTCGTATAATGCATTCCCTCAATGACAAAACCCCTGCGCCCTACACCCCTGTGCAATTAGAACCCTGCCTGCATAGGACATGGGTGCATAGGAATTCCCTCCCCCCAATCCGGGTATTTATCCGTTTTAGGGGTGCATTTGGGTCAGCGTGTGAAATTCCTAAGCATCCGTGCATGAAGTAACCCAAGCGAGCGATTCAGGATTCTCAAGATCGAAGGATCCTTTATGCGAAATCCCACGGAGTTCAAGAAACTCTTTTTCTTGGCAATTATTTTTTACCCTTTCTCGGCTTCTATTCTTATTGTCATTGTTTTGGGCTTACTATAAGAAGAAGTAGTTGTGTTTGAACAGTTAAATTGCGTCATCGGAAAAAAAATCGCATGCTTCCCTTAAAATTCCACAAGTCTCGGCCAGATGCTGTGAGATCTTTTGTTGCTGTCTCATTATTTGCGTTAAACCTTTTTCGGCTTTTCGGTTGCGAATTCTTTGCGCACTTCCTTTAAAGTAACCAACTTAAAAGAGGCGAAAAGCAAAGCATAGCGGGAGTTTGCTGTTTTCTCTGAAGATTTATTATCCAGTGAACTTTTTGGTTTGCACAAATGTTGGCCTGTCTTTTTACCCCTCCACTTTTCTCCTCAGTTGTTTAGTTACTATTTAGAAAAGCTCATTGGAATTAACTTAGGTTGCTCCAAGGGGGTTAACCTGTAATTTATGGGCCTTTATGCGACACATTTTATTGCCAGAAAAAGAGTTTAAGTTTTTAAGGTTTAAGCTTGGGGAATATAAGACTAATTTAATAAAATAAATGGACCAAAAATAAACGTATTTAATAACCACTTTAATCTATAAGGTTTCCCTGTTTAATCATAACTCATAGAATGCCCCAAAATCCTTTGAAAATCTCCCAGAACAAAAATTATGCCTCATTTCCGGGCACAAAATCCTTCAGGTCATGCTTCATTGCACCTTATTATGGTGCCTAATTGAAGTCATTATCGTTGGGCTCCCACTAGCCATAAAAAATGTAAAATACACAAGCGCACGCACACAACGTTTAATTGCTTTACTAAATATTCACACAAAAAGTTGGCTGATATATTTCAAATTTATTTTACAAAAACGAAAAAAAAAAACGAAAAGTTCCCACGACCACCGACACAAGGAAGAGCATTAAAAATTATAAATTCCTGCAGTAGAGGGCAACCCTCGCAGGACGAGGATGCGGAGAGAGGTCCGAGGGGCAGAGGAACTCGATGGTGGTTGATAAGACCCCTAGCCCAGCCAAAAAAAAAGAAAGAAGGACAGCAGACAGACAGAAGCGTATGGCGGGAATAATTATAATGTTATATCAAGTACTAGCAAAGCAAAAAAAAGGGAAGCCATAAAACGTGTATCCTTTTCTGACCATCACTCCAGCGTGTGAATTTTTACAAAATGCATTTTGTAATGTTAGTTCTGAAACCTTTAAATGAATACCTAAAAGTGAGAATAGCTAATGGGAAAATTGTTGAGAGCTTTGCATAAAATGATGAGTTTAATGTAGTAGGAGGTGCTTTTGGCGCAAAAATATTACTTATTTATGAGAAATTCCTCTAGAAGTTCAAAAAGCCAACATCAAAATGGTTTTTCTCGGACATCCCACATTCTGCAATATTCCACAGAAAAGCCAGCTAGGAATGAAAATTCCAATTATTATTTTAAGGCAAGCTCTCGTCCCTTGCCGTCATTTCGATTTAATCTCTCTGCATAACGATTCCCCCATCAGCCATATCCAACATCTGACTACCATCACCAATATCCTGAATGCACAATCCATAACAGTAAGGGAAATGCAAGCTTAGCCTACATTTTTGCATAGAAATATGGAACTATCGATGATGGGAAATGGGATTGGGGGTGGGGTGTTGCTGTTGCTGTTGCTGTTGTGTTGGATAAAAGGATGGTACTTTCGTAATGGGATTTCCGAGGTGTCACACACACTGAAAGACTAGACTGTTGGAAAAATCATCGGCATTCTGGCGGGAACGCAACAAGTGTCGATGGCCTTTTGAGGGCACAGTAAAAATTAATTACATTGACTGTGCTCTCCCACTCTACATCGAGGCTTGATTGCGGTTATGCAATACAAATTTTTATATGCTCGCCCCCTCTACAGATAGAGATATACACCGATATATGAAAGTGTCATTGACTGCGCTTGTTTTGTCATCCCAGGGTTAATTGTTTAATGCTAAATTAAAAACGAACTGGAAAAAATCGCCATGTTCTAGCACGGCATTTCATCACCCAGTGGAGCGACAGCCATGTGGCGTATGATTTATAATAGCCTCTGTGGTTCACTCTGGTCCACTGGGCAGCTGTGAAAGAGTTTAATGAATTAATTAGGGTGGATGTCGCACCAGACCCAGAAGAATGGTCAGAGGTCAACGAAGTGCCAGACGAAATTTAATTTGTGGCGGTGATAATTCACCATAATTCACCAACTATTTAAACTAAGCCCCTGAGCAAAGGCGGTTACTTTTCAAAGAAGTAATCTTTCATCGATTTGATTTGGTTGAAATTATTATGTTTGCCTTGGTCATGGAAAATACCCCGATCTAGCTACCCCATATTAATTACCATATCACAAAGTGAAAATAAATATGTTCGTATCAGGCAAACATTGATAAAGAAGAAATATCTCTCTCGCTCCCCATATTTTATATTATTTTTTCATTTTTATCAAAGCAAACTGCAGTCGGATCTGATTCTCTGGCAAACACGTACACAGATTTTACGGCTGGAACCTGTTTCGTGTCTCGCTTATTGGTTGAATGAACCCTTCCGGCTGGAGAGGCCCCACACCCTTCTTCGATTTCCTATAACCAGCTATAGTCGATTGTTGTCATTTTCTGAAATCATGTTTACTTTTAGTGCGTGATTTGGTTTTATTTTGGTGATTTCTGCCCTTCTCTTCTCTATGGCATGCGTAAGCCATGAATCATCATAGATACAAAACTTGTGGTCAAGTTGGGTTCTTTTCTTTATGGGTTTTTTAAGATGTTAGTAAAATTCGCAGCTTAGACTTCAACTGATTTAATATTTGAATATTTTCCACTGCCAATTTAAGTCCATTCAAATAAATGTCCTTCAGTTCAGTAGCCAAGTTGTCGCCCTTGTGCTTTTGAATTTATTCATTTTTTATTGTTATTGCAAGTACTCATAAAACTTTTAAGCCAAATGCCAAGAGCTTGTGAGCATTATTTCTACCCCCCACCACCAGATTCTCTAATAAACCTTTGACCCACTTTAAAAAATGCTTCACATGCTTTTCGTGTTCCCAATTCGATTAGCTTGGAGGGGAAAAATGCAGTCAAACAGCATCTCAGCCAAGTCAACGCCCTTCTTTCTTCGAACGCCTTCTAATGAAGCCAGAAAACCAAAAGCCAAAAGCCAAAGCAAAGCTACAAATTGTGGGATCGCCCTTGCCGGATTGCACCAGACCCAGAAGAATGGTCAGAGGTCAACGAAGTGCCAGACGAAATTTAATTTGTGGCGGTGATAATTCACCATAATTCACCAACTATTTAAACTAAGCCCCTGAGCAAAGGCGGTTACTTTTCAAAGAAGTAATCTTTCATCGATTTGATTTGGTTGAAATTATTATGTTTGCCTTGGTCATGGAAAATACCCCGATCTAGCTACCCCATATTAATTACCATATCACAAAGTGAAAATAAATATGTTCGTATCAGGCAAACATTGATAAAGAAGAAATATCTCTCTCGCTCCCCATATTTTATATTATTTTTTCATTTTTATCAAAGCAAACTGCAGTCGGATCTGATTCTCTGGCAAACACGTACACAGATTTTACGGCTGGAACCTGTTTCGTGTCTCGCTTATTGGTTGAATGAACCCTTCCGGCTGGAGAGGCCCCACACCCTTCTTCGATTTCCTATAACCAGCTATAGTCGATTGTTGTCATTTTCTGAAATCATGTTTACTTTTAGTGCGTGATTTGGTTTTATTTTGGTGATTTCTGCCCTTCTCTTCTCTATGGCATGCGTAAGCCATGAATCATCATAGATACAAAACTTGTGGTCAAGTTGGGTTCTTTTCTTTATGGGTTTTTTAAGATGTTAGTAAAATTCGCAGCTTAGACTTCAACTGATTTAATATTTGAATATTTTCCACTGCCAATTTAAGTCCATTCAAATAAATGTCCTTCAGTTCAGTAGCCAAGTTGTCGCCCTTGTGCTTTTGAATTTATTCATTTTTTATTGTTATTGCAAGTACTCATAAAACTTTTAAGCCAAATGCCAAGAGCTTGTGAGCATTATTTCTACCCCCCACCACCAGATTCTCTAATAAACCTTTGACCCACTTTAAAAAATGCTTCACATGCTTTTCGTGTTCCCAATTCGATTAGCTTGGAGGGGAAAAATGCAGTCAAACAGCATCTCAGCCAAGTCAACGCCCTTCTTTCTTCGAACGCCTTCTAATGAAGCCAGAAAACCAAAAGCCAAAAGCCAAAGCAAAGCTACAAATTGTGGGATCGCCCTTGCCGGATGGTGTGGTCAACCAAGTAACCAAGAACCAAACTTCTGGCCTTTGGGTGTAACATAAATCAAATGTTCAAACTGGTTTCGTAACCATTTACAGTTAGCGGCTTAAGTGCCCAAGAAGAAAGTCTCTCGTCCCAAAGTTGCAACGGAATTAAGAATGGAACTTTAAATTCCTGTGTTCAACATTTATTGCTCGAAAGGCAAATCACAAATAAGTTGGACAAATAAGCCCAATTAGCCTGGGTAGCTTGACACTGTTTGAGTTGGTCAATTAACATGAACAGCCTAATGGTCGAAGAACGTGAGATATCTGGTTGAAACGTGGAAAAGCTTCGGGGAAAATGCAGTGGTGGGAAGACTGAGGTTGAGGCCTCTTCATATGACGACTCGGGCTTTTGGGTTCTCAGAGACCTCAGAGACATGCAAACAGCCAGCGGACAGCGAACAGATTACCCCTATTTAATTCACATAAATATTAGATAATATTTCAAAAAGTTAGACATCAAGAAAATGTTGGGTAACGTCATTTGAGTGGGCTTATCTTGTGCCCACTTGAGTGTATTTATTAAAAATAAAATATAACGGTTAAAAGCCCAAAAATAACCCCGCACAATCTACTTTTGTGGATCTCTGGCACAGAGTCAAATGACCACAAATCGGACATATTTATTAATTTTTTTTTTCGAAAAACTAAAGAAAATATACCAAGTTTTGTTATGATTTTGCGATAATTTCGAACGCTTAGTTTATCAACAGTTTACCGCAATACGAGGCATGTGATAAAGTCACAAAAATGTCAGCCCGTGTCGCCGCAGCGCTGGGAAAACAAAAGCCTCGGGCGAAGTCAAAGCAAATAAATACTAAAAAAAAAAAGGAGAATGAAATATTAAATATGTGTGTAAACAATTACGTGAGACACCCGACTGGCCACCGCGCCCACAGCCCCGCCGCCCACGGGGGGCGATAAGCGATTGGAGGCCGTTGGCATTAATTGCTCCTCTTGACTTCAGTTCTAGTTGGGGCCATGAAGCCGTGGAGGTTGGTATCGGTATCTCGTACCGAAAGCTTTTAGCGGATCATAGCTAATGGGGGGCAAAAATGATGTACCATCCATACGAAACACGCATTTGATCTCTACTCAATGACAATCGCGAGGGGGCGTTGAATCAAACTCAAAAGCCGACAAACCAAAGTGCTTTAATGTGTCGATAGCGATAAAGAAGGCGTGTGACTCATGCATATTGGAGACGTCAGAACTGATAACGCCGCCTCGAACACCCCCAAAAAAAACTATAACCACAACACTCTCTACACATTTTCCAGATCGCCAATCAATTTAATTTAATCAAAACCAGTAACTCAAATTCAATGAACAAATAAATTTGCGCATTCGAACGCAGTCCAATAAACGGATCAATAAACCGAAATAAGAAAACCCAACTGACATCTGGCAACGCTGTTAGCTCGCAGCTTGTAACGGTTATTCACGACAATTTACTCACGCCCCGAGGAAAAGGAGTCGTCCAGTGAGTGCGAGCGAGAGGAGAGGGCCAGCGAGCAGGCATGGGAAACTCCTCGTCACACACGCACGAACCACTCGAGCGCGGCTTCCAACGCGGAAAATTCGGTGACGTTAAAAATGGGGTAGGTTTTTTTTGAAAAACTCCAGTTCGATACGATCCCTAGTTCTAAAGAGGGTTGGAACTGCTAGAACTGCTCGCACTTGTTTCGATCTCTCTCTGAATTTAATTAAATGTTGCTCACATAACTCATTTCTAATAATGTATTGATATCCTGTGTCCCACAGAAATCCGCTTCCTTCCGGTTTAGCAAGAAATCGCCGAAGAAAATGGATCGTCTGCGTCGCTCCTTTCGCGATTCCTTCAGGCGTCGCAAGGATCGCGTCCCGGAGTCCTCGAAGCCGCATCAGTGGCAGGCGGATGAGGAGGCCGTGAGATCGGCCACCTGCTCCTTCTCCGTAAAGTATTTGGGATGTGTCGAGGTCTTCGAGTCGCGCGGCATGCAGGTCTGCGAGGAGGCCCTAAAGGTCCTGAGGGTAAGTTCTAAAACTCAGATGATAAGGAAGGACATGGAAATATAGAAAATTAATAGGAAAATATGAGTTCCAATATTTTATTTATCATGAGGTTATCATTTGAGGTTAATTAAAGCCGTTGAATCTTCTAATTGTAATGGAATCAATGTTAAATATTCATAAAATTCAATTGAAGTATTTTGTCATTTCTAAAAATATGGCTATTCCCAAATTTAATTTTATTCATTTAAATATTATTTATATTCTGATATGTATATATTACACAGGCCGACAAAATGTGACATGGGTCGGTGTCCAGACCTGCCACCATTTTATTTCGATAAATGAGGCTTTTCTAAGCATAATTTTCCACTACGCCTATAGTCCATCAGCTCTGGAATTTGCGGTATCTTTATTTTAAGAAAATCACAATTTTTCTTCGTCATTTGGGATATAGCTTCAAGAGTGGTCAACCAATTTTGGTAATCTTTTCGGAATTAAATAGAGTTACATGTCTCTTTTATACGGCCGTTTTTGAAAATTCAATTGAACTTAACCACAAGAGAAGGTGGGCGCATTCAAAATTTTAAAGTCACAGTAAAGTTTAAAAATCTTCATTTGTGAACAGCGTTTAAAAATTAAATAAAAATATTTTCTTCTACAATGCATTTTTGATCCAAAGACGCCTTATGTCCTCAATTTTTAGGACACTCATCAGGTTTTTGTGAATTATTTTGGAATTTTTATACCCGTTACTCGTAGAGTAAAAGGGTATATTGCATTCGTGCAAAAGTATGTAACAGCTAGAAGGAAGCGTTTCCGACCCCATAAAGTATATATATTCTTGATCAGGATCACTAGCCGAGTCGATCTAGCCATGTCTGTCTGTCTGTCTGTCCGTCCGTCCGTCTGTCCGTCTCTCCGTCTGTCCGTCTGTCCGTCCGTATGAACGCTGAGATCTCGGAAACTATAAAAGCTAGGGGATTGGTATTTTGCATGAAGATTTTTGGAGTTCCTACGCAGCGCAAGTTTATTTCAAGAAGGTGCCACGCCCCCTCTAACGCCCACAATAGTTAATATACGATTTTAAAAATTTAAATATTTTGGAAAAGTAAAAATGCAGTTTTGTTGTGCTTATCAATACCCATCGAAATGTAGAAGAAATTTTTGATTTTTGAGCACAAGTTACCTTTGCTTTAAACATATTTATTCATGGGCGTAAGTTCTAAGCTGGAGGGGGATTACACTTCAGGCATTTCAGCCCCCAAATATTAGTAGGCTACGCCCTTGTGCTTATATTCAAAGCAAAACTACTTAGACCGTTTAAAATTATGTTATTTAAAATTGTGACAGGTTTGGGCACAGTTTGTGAATCGTCACTGTGAAGGAAGTTAGAAAATTAATTTTAAAAATTCCAAAACAATTCACAAAACCTGATGAGTGTCCTAAAAATTGAGAACATAAGGTGTCTTTGGATCAAAAATGCATTGTAGAAGAAAATATTTTTATTTAATTTTTAAACGCTGTTCACAAATGAAGATTTTTAAACTTTACTGTGACTTTAAAATTTTGAATGCGCCCACCTTCTCTTGTGGTTAAGTTAGATTGAATTTTCAAAAACGGCCGTATAAAAGAGACATGTAACTCTATTTAATTCCGAAAAGATTACCAAAATTGGTTGACCACTCTTGAAGCTATATCCCAAAAGACGAAGAAAAATTGTGATTTTCTTAAATTAAAGATACCGCAAATACCAGAGCTGATGGACTATAGGCGTAGTGGAAAATTATGCTTAGAAAAGCCTCATTTATCGAAATAAAATGGTGGCAGGTCTGGACACCGACCCATGTCACATTTTGTCGGCCTGTGTTATTTTATTATTATATTTTAGTTAAATACTTCAGCAAAATACTAATTAGTGCATTTCTATGTCCTTCTCATATTTCCACCTAAATTAAATAAATTACTAACCAATCTCTCCCCTATTTAGCAATCCCGTCGTCGGCCTGTCCGCGGATTACTTCATGTCAGTGGAGACGGCCTGCGAGTCGTGGACGACGAGACCAAGGGCCTGATTGTGGACCAGACCATCGAGAAGGTCAGCTTCTGTGCACCGGATCGCAACCACGAGCGCGGCTTCAGCTACATTTGCCGCGACGGAACCACTCGGCGCTGGATGTGTCACGGCTTCCTGGCCTGCAGGGACTCCGGCGAGCGATTGTCCCATGCCGTCGGCTGTGCCTTTGCCGTTTGTCTGGAGCGGAAGCAGCGACGCGACAAGGAGTGCGGCGTGACGATGACCTTCGACACGAAGAACTCGACTTTCACGAGGACCGGATCGTTCCGCCAGCAGACGCTGACGGAGCGTCTGGCCATGGCCACGGTGGGCACGAATGAGAGGAGCGTGGATGGACCCGGGTCAGCGATGCCGGGTCCTCCGGCGGCCACCGTCAAGCCTTACAATCCCTTCGCCATCGAACGGCCCCATGCCACGCCCAACATGCTGGAGCGCCAGAGCTCCTTCCGTTTGAGCACCATTGGCAGCCAGTCGCCGTTCAAGCGCCAGATGTCGTTGCGTGTCAACGATCTTCCGTCCAACGCCGATCGTCAGAGGGCCTTCCTGGCCGCCGCCGCTGGGAATCCGCTGCAGACGCCTCTGCGAAGTGTTTCGCCCATTGCTGAGGTCTCGCCGGCCAAGTCTGCTGGAGCGGATCCGTCGTCGGCAGCCGCTGTAGCTGCCGATTCCGTGAGCCAACTGTGCCAGGAGCTCAGCCAGGGTCTCTCCCTGTTGACCCAAACAGACGCCCTGTTGGCTGCCGGCGAGGATCTGAACTTCAACAACAATCGCAGCATCAATCAGAACATCATTGCCGCCGAGAAGCAGGTGCAGCATGTAATCTCGTACAGCGCCACGCCCACGGCGCAGGTGACGCCGCGGGTGGCCAGCACCACGCCCACTTATCAGACGCTCCACTCGCAGTCGCCCACGCGATCGGAGCAGAGCATCGAGACCTCAACGGAGCTGCCAAATGCCGAGCAGTGGTTGGGTCATGTGGTGCGCAGTACCTCACCGGCTGCACCCAAGCGGCCCACTTATCTGGCCAATGTGGGACGTGCTCAAACACTGGCCGCTGGAGCGGGAGCTGTGACCGCCGGAGGAGGAGGAGGCGGCCCAGATGATCCATTCGACGCCGAATGGGTGGCCAATGTGGCGGCGGCCAAGCAATTGTCGCCGGATTTGCCCGTTTCGAGCACCGCCCGCTCGCCTCTTGCCAGGCACAGCACCAATCCGTTCATCTCACCGCCCAAGGCGCCGGCGCAGACATTCCAGGTGCAGCTCTAGGCAGCGAATCCGGGGTCACCAGGGGGACAAAGTGTGGTTCGCTTGAAAAAAACGTAACTTAGTTTAAAGTTCAGGGGCAGGATCAGGCCAAACAAACACAGAAATTGTAACAGAGATGGATGGATGGCTGGATGGGATGGATGTTATCAGAGATACTTAACGCAAACATAACTAATGTTGAAATATGGATATAGAAAACCTAAAATACAGTTACTTACACGCAAAACGCATCAAGTACAGTAAAGAAATCCCCATTAATGGCGCTTAGCACTAGGCCAAAACATAAATTTGCTTCGAGTAATAGAAATCATTAGATCGTAAGAGATCTTATACCGAATATCAGTCTTAGAGCGGGGCTTGTGAAATTCGAAATTAAGGAATTAATGTTCTACGACATTTAATTTTTAAAAGACTTGATAATATTTCAATCATTTTTCTCATATTAAAAGGCCGCCTTAAGTGACTGGACTGATACAGGTTAAGATCCCTTAGTCACTCAACAATTGACCAAGCTACCAAGTTACCCACGAAAGACCACCATAAAGCAAAAGCAAAACGAAATCAAATGGCACCCTTTAATCTTAAAAACAAAATCTGTATTATACTTTGGTAATGCCCTTCCACTACTTGTTGATTGCTCCCACTAAGATTAATGATTAAATACAGATTTATCTATGTTGATATGTAGGAAACTCTATGTCTTAGAGCCAATTATTATTTTATCAGTGTCAGTGTGCGGTACACCGTTTTTATATCAAACCTTTTATTATTTAATTTAATTTTTAAATGTGTACAAAATGTATTATACTTAAATTATAAATATAATTTAAAAATAAAAGAAAAAAATTGAAAAAAAAACATGAATAAACTTCAAGTTTTTTAATATTACAAATAAAACAGCTAAATACAGTGCAACTAATGAAGACGATATAGAAATATTGAAATAAATAAAGTTATTTAGAAACCTATTGCGTACATATATTGTAAAAGACAGAGCCCGATTCGGCAAAGATGAGAAATACATTCGATTTGTGTGCTTATATGATTTATTTGTTTTATTTTTGCGGAATGTTTTTAAAAACTCAAATCTATTTGAAAGAATGAAAGGCCACCTAAACAATGCACCAAATGTTACTTAATGTTGATAAGCAGATTAATCAATCCCTAGATAGAATCAACTACAAGAGTAAACAAAGTCATTGTTCCTAAGAGAATATTTAGGAGCCAGTATTTACACATACATGCATATATAGTCCCCTCAAACCTATTCCACGGTTTTTGTATATATTAAAAAAAGTCGTTGAATTATTTATAATTTTAGTTTGTCTTGCAAAATGTCACCTGGCTTCATTCTGACATGTTACTGCTTTTAAAATAAGGATCCATACTTTTCTATATATTTACACGGGCACTAAAGTAACATAAGGACTACTCTAAAATAAATACTAATTGAAATGGATCTGATTGTTTTGTGACAAGTACTGTCTCTAAATTAAAAAATTCGGTATGCAACCATAAAGGCAAAAATATATATTTAATGTAAGCTCATATACACGAAATTGAATGAAATCAAATTATATACATATTTATTATCATAGTTAAATAGAAAATGCATATCGTTTCGTTTGACGTTTAGTAAAATTGACATGCACACATATACCTACATTGAAAGAAAAATCTTAATAATAAGATGGTTAGAAAACAAAACAACAGCTACAACTACAATTTAATAGTACGATAATTGGCACTTTTCAAACAATTTTGTATATTATCGTCACTGAATTAATATCAAGTTGATATTATAATCTATGCAAGATGTAGTTTTATTTTTTAACTATCTTATTAATAGAGTACACTTTTTGGTGTAAAGATAGAATGACATATGTATTAATGCCACCTATTATCTGAGATATTATGTTTATTTGTTTGACAAAAATGTCGATCAAAACGGTCGTTATTGGATATTCAAATATTGTGAAGTATTGATCATTCATTTGAGAGTTAAATAAACGGTATGAAAATAAACATAAATAGTCAATACCAAATAGTGTCGAGTGTAACAGTTTTATTAAGGGCAAACTTCGTTTAAACTTTTTAATTTTTCCGCCTACATCTAGAGATGGACCAACGGAAGGTGAAAGCATCGTCGATAGAGGGCGCTATATTCGACACGTCGAATGTAAACTGTCAACAATTAATAACTAAGTAGTGAAGAATTATACCAACATTGTGCAGAATTGAAAATGCTGGTCACAGCTAAAGCCTAGTACTCAGTACGACGAAAACTGCTAGCTAACCATTGGAGTAAGCGAGAGGCAAATAGGTAGCTAAGGCCTTTAGCTGAGACTTTTTTCCATCGCGGTACTCAGTTGAGCTAAGGAAATGGTAAGGAAATACCAAAAAAATACTACATTTAGCGGATGAATTCCGATGAACGCCTTTAGCCGCGGCCCAAAGAATAGAAAATTTAATCTGTGGCTGTGTTTGTGCAGAAGCGGTGTGCCAATAACAAGTTATAAATGGAAAGAAAACCCCAAAAACCAATGGAAAACTGCTTGTAGGAGTTGCGGCAATTCATATCGCCATGCCATCAGCAAATTTAAATCTTGCAACCCAGGTCGGCTCAACATTTTGTAATATTTTAAAATTGGCGCCAGTTGATTTTGGCTGTTTGTCAACAAACCCAGTAAGACCATGCTACATGCATTGCGGATGAACTCCAAAAACTTCGGCCACACTAAAAGATTAATATTTTTCGACTAGTAAAACTCTTAGCCGAACTGAGTACAAGGCTTAAATGTTTATCTTATAAACTCTTACGTTTTCAAGATTTGAAGCCTACTTTAATTTAACATGCGGCCGAGAAAACGGTTCTCAAATAACTCCCTTTGAGGTGGAACTCTCAGGCCCAGGCGACAGTATTTTGTAGTTCAGCCTAGTCTCACATCGACGAAAACTGAGAACTAGCAATAGGAGTAAGAGAGAGGCAAATAGGTAGCTAACGCCAATAAAAGTTCAAAATTTGTCTTTCAGCCAGGTGACCGTAAAATAAAATACGGATATTACCAGATTCATCAACAAAAGACCCCCAAGAAATAATTGACTGAAAATAGTATTTTTTTCCACTTTTTGTTAGGCCTAACGCGTAAATAATACTGGCTAAAAGTATTAAAATACTGAATATGCGGTCCCATTTTCCACTCAAGCCATTCCATCTGCAGTCATAGAGTAATAATGTATAGAGACGCCATTTGCTCTGCCGCTCTCTTCGGCGAATTTGCCAATGATGCCACCTAGGCGAAAAACGAGAATTTCCCTAATTTTTACTATGTTCGATTCAAACATGCATTTTGGGCCCATGGTGAGTTTTATGGGATTTTATATATCTGCACCGCTCTCACTCACTGATTTGTTTTTGTATGTGGACTCTCACCACTATTGCTGTTGCTTCGCACAGAAGTTCGCATCGAACTTGGCCTTGAATTGGCTATCAGCAGAGCTTGGGCAGAGGTTCGGGCAGAGCAAATGGTGTATATAGAGACTATATAGAGTCTATATAGTTTCTTACTCTATGCGAGGCTTGACGCATCGTTCGACGTGATCCCTGCAAGCAAAGAAGCGATATTTCTATCGCCTATCGTCCAGAAGTCACTTCTTAGTAACTTCTGGAAGATAGAAAGACGACAGCACACATTTTACAAAAACAAAATATACATCTATCGCGAAGAAGTCACTTCTTAGTCACTTCTGGAGGATAGAAATACGATAGAACACATTTTACAAAAACAACAAGAGAGAACGCTATAGTCGGGTTGGTGTCCCGACTATCTAATACCCGTCACTCGGCTAAAGGGAGTGCGAGGGAGATGGAGATATAAATTTGATCAGCAATAACTTTTTAACGAATGGTCCGATTTAAAAAATTTCTTCTACATTTCGATAGGTATTGATAAGCGCTATAAAACTGCATTTGTACTTTTCCGAAATATTTCAATTTTTTAAAATCGTTATAAGCGATTGTGGGCGTTAGAGGGGGCGTGGCACCTTCTTGAAATAAACTTGCGCTGCGTAAGAACTCCAAGAATCTTCATGCCAAATACCAATCCTCTAGCTTTTATAGTTTCCGAGATCTCAGCGTTCATACAGACGGACAGACAGACGGACAGACGGACAGACAGACATGGCTAGATCGACTCGGCTAGTGACCCTGATCAAGAATATATATACTTTATGGGGTCGGAAACGCTTCCTTCTAGCTGTTACATACTTTTGCACGAATACACTATACCCTTTTACTCTACGAGTCCCTGCAAGCAAAGAGGCGATATTTCTATCGCCTATCGTCCAGAAGTCACTTCTTAGTAACTTCTGGAAGATAGAAACACGACAGAACACATTTTACAAAAACAAAATATACATCTATCGCGAAGAAGTCACTTCTTAGTCACTTCTGGAGGATAGAAATACGATAGAACACATTTTACAAAAACAAAAAGGGTCGCGATAGTGGCGAAGTAACTTCTAAGGCACTTCTGGACGAGAGAAGGACGATAGAACACATTTGACTACCTAAAAAGGGTTGCGATCGTGAATCGTATACCTGAAAACTACCCTTTTTTCTGTGACCTACGCACTTTTTTGTTTTGAATTCAAGCGTCAGTTTGTTTCGAGATTTCTTTGTGATCAGTGCGAATTATTCTGAATTTCTGTGTTTTTGATGAAATGCGAAGTGAACCTGTTATTTTTTTAGATATTACACCGTTGAAAATTAAAAAACTTCAATATTTATTTACATCAAACATAAAAGTGGTTGGAGAAAACGATGTTTAAAGGAAACTCTGGGCGAACCGAAAACTTAACTATACGCCACTTATTTGATTATATAAGGTAAATACTTTCTCCGATTTTTATGACATAATATTTATTATTTTTTTGTTGTTTTAGAAATTTTCATAGACCACGGAACTGGAATTAAATTAAATAATACAACACCATTACCTACAAGCTTATGGACCGTGTTCACATGCCGCAATGCTTTCCTAATTATATATTTCAACAAATGTGTTGAAAGAATAAAAATGAAATATGAGTACAAAAAACATATTTTCCTTTTAACCATTTGCAATTGGGAAAGGGTCTTCTAGGTATCTTCTACAAGTGTCTTCTGAGTAACTTCCAGAAGTGACTTCCGCGATATCGCATTCGGATCGCCGAAGTCACCCCCGTCGGGAAGAAATGTTCCACTACGGCGGCACTTCTAGAAGTGACTTCCGCGACACTTCTGGAAGTCACTCAGAAGTGACTTCGGGAAGTGTCGCCGTAGTGGAACATTTCTTCCCGACGGGGGTGACTTCGGCGATCCGAATGCGATATCGCGGACGATCGTTTTCATCTTCTAGACGTCACTAAATAGTGACTTCCGCGATAGAAAATGCTTGCAGGGGTAACGGGTATAAAAAGGGTCACGATCGTGGAGAAGTAACTTCTAAGACACTTCTAGGCGATACAAATACGATAGAACACATTTTACAAAAACAAAAAGGGTCGCGATCGTGGCGAAGTAACTTCTAAGGCACTTCTGGACGATAGAAGGACGATAGAACACATTTGACTACCTAAAAAGGGTTGCGATCGTGAAGTACAGTCCGCTCTTGGCTCTCTCTTTATACCTGAAAACTACCCTTTTTTCTCTTTGACCTACGCACTTTGTATTTCGAATTCAAGCGTCAGTTCGTTTCGAGATTTCTTTGTAATCAGTGCGTTTTATTCTGAATTTCTGTGTTTGTGATGAAATGCGGAGTGAACCTGCAATTTTTTAAATATTACATACCGCTTACGGTTGAAAATTAAAAACTTTAATATTTATTTACATAAAAAATAAAAGTGTTTAAAGAAAACGACGTTTAAAGGAAACTCTGGGCAACCCGAAAACCTAACTATACGCCACTTATTTGATTATATAAGGTAAGTACTTTCTCCGATTTTTATGACATAATATTTATTATTTTTTTGTTGTTTTAGAAATTTTCATAGACCACGGAACTGGAATTAAATTAAATAATACAACACCATTTCCTACAAGCTTATGGACAGTATTCACATGCCGCAATGCTTTTCTAATTATATATTTCAACAAATGTGTTGAAAGAATAAAAATGAAAAATGAGTACAAAAAACATATTTTCCTTTTAACCATTTTGTAATTGGGAAAGGGTCTTCTAGGTATCTTGTACAATTGTCTTCTGAGTAACTTCCAGAAGTGACTTCCGCGATATCGCATTCGGATCGCCGAAGTTACCCCCTTCGGGAAGAAATGTTCCACTACGGCGGCACTTCCAGAAGTCACTTCTGAGTGACTTCCAGAAGTGTCGCCGAAGTCACTTCCAGAAGTGACTTCCGCGATATCGCATTCGGATCGCCGAAGTCACCCCCGTCGGGAAGAAATGTTCCACTACGGCGGCACTTCTAGAAGCGTCGCCGAAGTCACTTCTAGAAGTGTCGCCGAAGTCACTTCTAGAAGTGACTTCCGCGACACTTCTGGAAGTCACTCAGAAGTGACTTCTGGAAGTGTCGCCGTAGTGGAACACTTCTTCCCGACGGGGGTGACTTCGGCGATCCGAATGCGATATCGCGGACGATCGTTTTCATCTTCCAGACGTCACTAAATAGTGACTTCCGCGATAGAAAATGCTTGCAGGGATGTCACGCTGCTCGACGTCTACCAATACAATCACGTATTCTCTCTCTATGAATTAGCTTCCCCAGTGGACCAAGTGTTCGTTAGCGATATCGCAAACGATAGTTACGCGAAACTTAAACGGAAAACGGCTATCGCCTCGAATCCGAAAACGATGAAAAAACGAATCACTGGTCGCTCAGTTTGTGGCAGACAAAGTTTCGTTTTCGATAGCTCGTAAACGGATCGTTTGCGAGCCTTTGGTGATATCTTTTGCGAGGCGATTTTAATATCATTAGCGAGCCGAAATTAATATTAGTAGCGGATCGAAAAAGATTATAAAAGGTGTTTCATTCCATTTCATTCCTACAGTGAAAGCAGTACTAAATTTTTGGTTTTTCTTTTTTATTTTAATATTTTTTTAAATATGGTATCACACAAATCATAAAAATTAATGAAATTAAAAGGGGTAATGAGAATTAACATATGAGATTCTTTTGGAGTACTTAAACTTTTACTTTCATCTGCTTCTGACTCTTAGATATCCTGTCCTGGGCGTACTGGAAAAACTTCTGTGTTACCCTGTCCAAATCGGCATCGTCCAGGGAAAATCTTTCTTTAAATCCCGCTGTAAAAAACGGTTTTGTAATATTGTGCATTGTAATATAATTATTCGTATAAAAAATACTTACTACGGATTGCTAGTGTAACGCGCAACCCCCTTATACATTTCTTGGCCTCGGTTCCAAGCCAAGAGTACAGCCGTGCGAGGTCGTCGGACACTATTTATCTTAGCAGCTATGTTTATTATATGTTTCGATTCGCATATATAATTCCTCCTCTTGCGTTTTAATGACATTATTAAATTCTCTTGCTCTTCTCTTCACTTCCACCGCAAAATTCCAAGAAGGCTGAAAAAAGAAGAAGAACGCACATGTGATTTTTGATTTATTTCTGTTTTGTTTTTTGGCTTTAAAGCCGTTTTAACTCACTCTTTGGGTCACAGCACTGAACTAAACACTCAATTATAATTTAATTACTGATTTTGTTTATTTAATAAATCACTTTTAAACAATTTCGGCTTTTATACGACTGCACTCTGCAAGTTTCTAAGCACAAAAGAACACACGCACAAAATAAACGAAAAGAAACAAACGATTCCCCGTGCCGAGAAACTGCGCATCAGTCAGTTTCCATGGAAATAAGAACAGAAGTATGTAGGTAATACAAAAACGGTAAAGTCTCGTAAAACTATCGCAAACGAGCTCAAAAGTGAATGAAAACTGGACATAAGGCTGAAAATAATGTCGCCCGGTTTTTGTTTACTAAACGCTCGTTTTTGAGTCCGTTTGCGAACATTTAACGAGACTTTAGTAAAAGCTCGCGGATTTCTATCGTCTAAGTCCGTTTACGAACATTTTGCGATAGTTTCGCTATACTATCGCGCCTTGGTCCGCTGGGCGGACATGCTGTTAAGATTGACATAGAGTAATAATGTATAGAGACGCCATTTGCTCTGCCGCTCTCTTCGGCGAATTCGCCAATGATGCCACCTAGGCGAAAAACGAGAATTTCCCTAATTTTTACTATGTTCGATTCAAACATGCATTTTGGGCCCATGGTGAGTTTTATGGGATTTTATATATCTGCACCGCTCTCACTCACTGATTTGTTTTTGTATGTGGACTCTCACCACTATTGCTGTTGCTTCGCACAGAAGTTCGCATCGAACTTGGCCTTGAATTGGCTACCAGCAGAGCTTGGGCAGAGGTTCGGGCAGAGCAAATGGTGTCTCTATATAGTTTCTTACTCTATGAGATTGATGAATGAGGTGGCAGGTTACCGTAGTGCAATATTTCTGTTTCGGTGGTTATAGCAAAGGCTGTGGTTGAGTTTTGTTGAGAACCGTCCGTGTATATAAATGTATAGTTTTTGTAGTTTTCTATTGTTTCATTGAATAGTTTTTGGTATGTTTCCGGTGAGGTGTTGTTTTTTTTGTAGTGGTGCAGCGAGGTGTTGATCGGACGTCTATGTATATCCTATAGCTCCCATAGGAACAATAGGGTAAAATATTTTAAAATGTTATTTTTTTCAATTAGGGGAGAGGTCTGTAGGTTGAGACAGTCTGTTAGTTGAGACACTCAATTTTCTCAAAACTTTTCCACTAAAAAATTTTTTTTTATTTTTTTTTTTTGTAGTCCTTTTCAGTGACGAAACTTTTGGGGAAAACATTATAAGCCAGGCTCTAGCCAGATTTAAGCTGTGAGAGTCGTGTACCATTTTGCACCAAAAAAGTTTTTGTCCACTTTTTTCAAAATTCCATTAAAAATTAATAACGTGCTTAAATTAACTTTGTAAGAGACTTAAAACATTAGTAATTTAACTGTTAACAAATTAAAAAAAGAATCAGCTTAATGTGACAGTCAGAAAAAAAGTGAATGTTCAATGAGCCTTTTGGTTTTAATTGTTATTTGGTCTTAAAAAATGGATGGGAAATAATTTAAGACGAACTGAAATAGATTAAATTAACATAAATAAATAGTCTTTAAAAGTTTGGAGTACTTTTGGTGTGAGTATTATTGACTTTTAAAAGTGTTTCAACTTACAGACCTCTTTTTCAAATTGTAATTTTTTGGCACTTTTCAAAAAAAATTATTTTTTAGTTTTCCCCATGGAAAAAATTTTTTTTTCGCTTCATTGTACAGCTAAAAGACTAAGCTTTCGATCGGTACCTAACACGTGAAGTTTCAAAAGCGAATGTCCAAATGGGAGACTAAAATCAAAAGGTGTACCAACCTACAGACCTCTCCCCTATAAAATATTTTGTTGTTATTCGTGAAATCTGCAAGGGTATTAAAACTTCCGTCCTCGTTTTTATTAATTTTTTTGTGCTTTCTTTGTCTTTGTCTTTGGCTTTGTCTTTAGCTTTAAGTGGTACACAGAGAGAATTCTGACGTTCTGAAATTGAGTATTTGAATTCTCATTTTCAGGATGTACTGATTTTGAGTACAAATTTTGGGAAAAAACTTATATTGAGTACAAATTGAACTCACTTTAAGAAAAAAAACTTGAATTGATCACAAAAATCTTAATTTTAGGAAACAAGTTCTTCAATTTCCAACTTGAGTACAAATATTCTCATAATGAGTATGACATTACTCACAGGAACTTTCTAAAAGGCTGGTCTAGGGAGTAAATGACTCTTGCCATCAAATATTTCATAGCTAATGTCGTCCGGGTCGTGAGTTCAATCCCCATTCCGGTAAACACAAATATTTTTGTTTTTGTTATACTGCTTTTTTTTTTTATTTTTAATTATTTTATTATGGTATAATCAGCCCAATTCCATTTAATGTTTAAAATCCAATTGATTGCAAGCATTACAATTTAAATCTTATACGCGGTTCGGACATTGCTGAATGTGATGCTTGTTTGGCTCAGCCGGTTAGTGCGCGCGTGAACGAACACAAAGGTCTGGTGTTCGAGTGACGAAGAAGGCGGCGACTTAAGTCGAACAAAAAGTAAGTTTGTTATACCCGGTACTCGTAGAGTAAAAGGGTATATTGTATTCGTGCAAAAGTATGTAACAGCTAGAAGGAAGCTTTTCCGACCCTATAAAGTATATATATTCTTGATCAGGATCACTAGCCGAGTCGATCTAGCCATGTCCGTCTGTCCGTCTGTCCGTCTGTCCGTCCGGATGAACGCTGAGATCTCGGAAACTACAAAAGCTAGAATATTGGGATTACCAACACATATTCTTGGGCTTCCTACGCAGCGCAAGTTTATTTCAGGCGACCGCCACGCCCCCTCTAACGCCCACAATCGCCCATAGTCGCCCACAAACCATACTAAAATGTGCCTGGCGCCCACATTTTCAAATATTTCTGATAAGTATAAATGCAATTTTGTTGCGTTTTGTTATACCTATCGAAATGCAGAAGAAATTTTTTAAATCGGACCATTCGTTAAAAAGTTAAGCCTGATCAAAGTTTACATATATCTCCATCTCCCTCGCACTCCCTTTAGCTGAGTTACAACCTTTAGTCGGGACACCAACCCGACTACAGAGCTCGCACTCCCTTTAGCCGAGTGACGGGTATTAGATAGTCGGGACACCAACCCGACTATAGCGTTCTCTCTTGTTTTATTTATAACAGTTTATTATTCACATAATTATGAAACAATTAACATATACTGTATGGCCTTTAAAATAATGTGTAAGTAAGAAAGGAAGTTCTCCGGATTGAGCATTTTTTTCTCAATTCAATCATTTTTCAGTACTCAATTTGAGAAATGGCAATACTCATTTTTAAAATACAATCCAAGTAATTTCCAAAAATGAGTACAGTTTGTACTCATTTTGAGGAAAAATGTACTAAATAAATGTATTTTGTACTCAATTTGAGTAAACAAAATTTGACAAATTTGTACTGATAGTTAGTATTTTGTACTCAGAATGAGTATTTGTGTTCATGCTTAATTTTTGAGTACAAAAATACTCAATTTGAGTACTAAATAAATGTATTTTGTACTCAATTTGAGTAAACAAAATTTGACAAATTTGTACTGATAGTTAGTATTTTGTACTCAGAATGAGTATTTGTGTTCATGCTTAATTTTTGAGTACAAAAATACTCAATTTGAGTACAAATTACTTAAATAATTCTCTCTGTGTATACTTAGACTGTTGGACCTGTAATTTTTATCTTTAGCTTTCAATTATTTGAAATAATTAAATGAAATACGGTAGATCGGACAGTTTGTGAAAACTGCTGAAATTTACCTTATCGAGTATTACTATAAAAGAGTACACAGAGAGAATTATTTAAGTAATTTGTACTCAAATTGAGTATTTTTGTACTCAAAAATTAAGCATGAACACAAATACTCATTCTGAGTACAAAATACTAACTATCAGTACAAATTTGTCAAATTTTGTTTACTCAAATTGAGTACAAAATACATTTATTTAGTACATTTTTCCTCAAAATGAGTACAAACTGTACTCATTTTTGGAAATTACTTGGATTGTATTTTAAAAATGAGTATTGCCATTTCTCAAATTGAGTACTGAAAAATGATTGAATTGAGAAAAAAATGCTCAATCCGGAGAACTTCCTTTCTTACTTACACATTATTTTAAAGGCCATACAGTATATGTTAATTGTTTCATAATTATGTGAATAATAAACTGTTATAAATAAAACAAGAGAGAACGCTATAGTCGGGTTGGTGTCCCGACTATCTAATACCCGTCACTCGGCTAAAGGGAGTGCGAGCTCTGTAGTCGGGTTGGTGTCCCGACTAAAGGTTGTAACTCAGCTAAAGGGAGTGCGAGGGAGATGGAGATATATGTAAACTTTGATCAGGCTTAACTTTTTAACGAATGGTCCGATTTAAAAAATTTCTTCTGCATTTCGATAGGTATAACAAAACGCAACAAAATTGCATTTATACTTATCAGAAATATTTGAAAATGTGGGCGCCAGGCACATTTTAGTATGGTTTGTGGGCGACTATGGGCGATTGTGGGCGTTAGAGGGGGCGTGGCGGTCGCCTGAAATAAACTTGCGCTGCGTAGGAAGCCCAAGAATATGTGTTGGTAATCCCAATATTCTAGCTTTTGTAGTTTCCGAGATCTCAGCGTTCATCCGGACGGACAGACGGACAGACGGACAGACGGACATGGCTAGATCGACTCGGCTAGTGATCCTGATCAAGAATATATATACTTTATAGGGTCGGAAAAGCTTCCTTCTAGCTGTTACATACTTTTGCACGAATACAATATACCCTTTTACTCTACGAGTACCGGGTATAACAAACTTACTTTTTGTTCGACTTAAGTCGCCGCCTTCTTCGTCACTCGAACACCAGACCTTTGTGTTCGTTCACGCGCGCACTAACCGGCTGAGCCAAACAAGCATCACATTCAGCAATGTCCGAACCGCGTATAAGATTTAAATTGTAATGCTTGCAATCAATTGGATTTTAAACATTAAATGGAATTGGGCTGATTATACCATAATAAAATAATTAAAAAAAAAAAAAAAGCAGTATAACAAAAACAAAAATATTTGTGTTTACCGGAATGGGGATTGAACTCACGACCCGGACGACATTAGCTATGAAATATTTGATGGCAAGAGTCATTTACTCCCTAGACCAGCCTTTTAGAAAGTTCCTGTGAGTAATGTCATACTCATTATGAGAATATTTGTACTCAAGTTGGAAATTGAAGAACTTGTTTCCTAAAATTAAGATTTTTGTGATCAATTCAAGTTTTTTTTCTTAAAGTGAGTTCAATTTGTACTCAATATAAGTTTTTTCCCAAAATTTGTACTCAAAATCAGTACATCCTGAAAATGAGAATTCAAATACTCAATTTCAGAACGTCAGAATTCTCTCTGTGTAGATGTCGAATTGCGTCATGTTCCCCCAGCCCTAACCATAAGACCTAAAATTCTGGAAAAAATCGTGTGGGAGAGGAGGTGTGCACTAAGAAAGGATTTTTTAAAATTCGGCTCCCAAGGACTCCCAGGACTGTCACAAAAATGCGAATTTGCTGACTGAAAACATGAACCATTCCCACAGTTTTCAACCAAACAAGTTGATATTTTTATTATAAGCTTTATTTGTGGAAATCTTTGAAAGCCCAGAAGATGAGCCCCAACCGACTTCCGGTTGGGGGCACTTAATTATTTTTTCCGCACCGATTATGCGATCGGATCCGTTTTTGGTTTAAACTTTAAAGTGTGGAGCTATGCCATACAATCAGTAAGGTATTTTTTTTTTTTTTTTGACTTGAGGGGGTTGCGGGGGGCCTATTTGGCAGCACGTTGTTTTTGTTTTTTGTTTGCTTCGGCAGTTCGCAGCGCTCACGAACGAATTCCGAACACAGCTCTCACAAAAACAACGTCAGCAGAAGCAGAGCGAGAGAGTAAAGAGCAGAGAGAGTCATTTGAAGCGCAAAAGAGGCGGCCAAAGTTTTTTTTCTGGTTTAGAAATACCTGATCAAAATTTTACTATTTGGATACCAGAACGGATTACCTGAGACAATTCTAAGTCAAAGTGTGTAGCCAACCCGTAAAATACATAAGGAATTTTTGTTTTAATTTTAAAAAAATTCTTAGAATGGTTTTCAAGGGGAGAGCAGGGAAAAACGTTCAATAGTCACATTTGCATGTAAAAAACGCAATGACACACACACACATCGACAAGTTGGCATGTATGTACATACATATTTAAGTATGTAAAATGATTAAATTAGGATAAAATAACGGATTCCCTAATGGTTGCAATTCTAAATTAAAATGTGTATGTATGTATTCCGTAAAATATTTAGGAGTTCGAGTTTCTGAGCTCTACTCGAAAACTGTAAAGAAATTACAAAAACCATTGAGGTATACATATACATACATAGATGCGTACATACCCACCGGGAAAAAACCACTGGAAAATAACATATTTTCATCAGGTTTCTCCATAGAAGCGGAAGGGACTAAACCTCATTCACCCCCTTACATTTCTTCCATCTCTGGTTTCAAAATACACGGGGGTGACACAAAAAGTAAGGGGAAAATGAGGTTTCTATCTGGATCTCTGGCAGTAGAATGCAGGCCAAAAACCACTGGTTTTTCGACTTCCCGCATCATAGATTTTCCACACGTACCCAGTTATGGTTTTCCTCCACTTGCAATATCTGCTTTTCTACAACCTCCCAGTTATGGTTTTCCACTGCTTTGCAGTATCTGATTTCCCACAATAAAAATTACTTTTTTTTATGTAATATTTGTATGTGTATTTATTAATAATATTTACAATCGACGCATTGGAATTAAAAATTTTTAGTGTCTGAAGCATTCCCGCTTTTCCGTGACTTGTAAGCCTGTCTTCTGAAAATATCAAAAATAATTAATACATGAATGTAAGACCAGGAATAATTGTAATTACCATTATTACATGTCCGTACAAAATTAAGGGATCTCTCCAGAAATTATGCCATAGCCGATCATTTGCCCTCTGATCAGCTGTTTTATGTCGGATATCTATAACAAAAACAGGCGAAACAGTTCTGCTCCCAAGAAGTCTCAATCGGCCTGGCTGAAATAAATGTAATATTTTGATTATGTTAAACAACTAAATTAGTGCTGATGTACCATTAATGAACACCGCACACCATTTACTACTGGTGAAGATTAAAAACATTTCAAGTGACACTGAAATGCAGAATTTGTGTTAAAGAGGCTTATATTTATTAATGGCGAAAATATCTGTGATACTAACCTCTGTAGCGCTGAAATAAAGATTATTAAACGACAACATGTACTTTATCACTCACCTTTTTCTTGTTCTTTAAATTAAATTGAACTATTTTCACTTTTTATACCCGTTACTCGTAGAGTAAAAGGGTATATTGTATTCGTGCAAAAGTATGTAACAGCTAGAAGGAAGCGTTTCCGACCCCATAAAGTATATATATTCTTGATCAGGATCACTAGCCGAGTCGATCTAGCCATGTCCGTCTGTCCGTCTGTCCGTCTGTCTGTCTGTATGAACGCTGTGATCTCGGAAACTACAAAAGCTAGAAAGTTGGGATTACCAACACATATTCTTGGGCTTCCTACGCAGCGCAAGTTTATTTCAGCCGAGCGCCACGCCCCCTCTAACGCCCACAATCACCCATAATCGCCCACACACCATACTAAAATGTGTCTGGCGCCCACATTTTTAAAGATTTTGGATAAGTATAAATGCAATTCTGTTGTGTTTATTTATACCTATCGAAATGTAGAAGAAATTTTTAAAATCAGACCATTCGTTAAAAAGTTAGGCCAGATCAAAGTTTATATCTCCATTTCACTCGCACTCCCTTTAGCCGAGTAACGGGTATTAGATAGTCGGGACACCAACCCGACTATAGCGTTCTCTCTTGTTTCACTTTAAATTTCACGAAATGAAACTGATGTGACCGTGCATCATATAGTTGATAATACCAACATTCCAAAGAATGATAAAATTGGTCATAATTTCGTTGTAACTTAAAGTCACACTTTGCCCGCGAAGAAATATTTCGTTTAAATAATATTTTTTTAGGGACCGTAATCATTAAAGGTTACGTATAATTATACGTATAATATGTATTTTTCGCCAATTCAAATGTTATCTATACTACCAACACGATCTGACGATCAAATTATTTTATTTCATAGAAAATGTTTTGAAATGTAAAAAAACAATAATAGTTTTATAATGTGATAAATGTGATCAAATATTTTAATCGTCTTACCGTGGCTTTTCTCTATAATGTTGTTATGTCCCACATTCATTCTTATTATTATTTGTAAAAATTTTGAGTAAAATAAATTAAAATCATCAATAAATATTATGATTATAGACATTATGATAATAGTTATTTAGTTTAATTTATTTGATTAACAATTATTAATATTTTTTCTACGAATTTTAATATTACCAAAAAATGAAAAATAAATGTGAGAACAAGTCTTTTGGTTTTGGTGTAAATCATAGGATTTTTAAATATTATAAGTAGGTGATTTTTTTGTTAAAAAATATTATAATCGTAGTGCCACAGAAATCACACAGCGCATAAGTGGCCTGATATTGATGCTACTCAGAAACCCACCCCATTCAACGCTCAGAAATTATCTATCCCCACACCGCCGCCTGCAAAAAGGAACAGGATTTCAAGAACACAAAAACCAACTTCTCACTTTCCTGCTGGGTATGCATTTATGTACTTTAAAAAACAAAATGTAATATCTGCGTGCACAAATATCAAACCAATTTAATAAAAGGTATTATTCGCGCAACGCTGATAATCTAGAAATTGTACCAGCCAAAAATTTAAAAAAAAATTGGTTTTAAATTGTGTTAAACACAAGGGGAGCACGAATTAATCCCACAGTTCTCACCCAAAAAAGTTGGAGCCATAGGTGCGTTTTTTTAATTTTCCTCAATTCCGGAAATATTTAATTCCAGCGGTTGATCCCCAGCTGACATTGGGGTACTTACTTTTTTGTTAACCTACCCTTCAGTTCTGGAGTGGTGACACATGACAAATTAATTAGGCCAAACGAACGGCCGCTGCCGACGTCAGCAGAGAAGTCGGCGCAGCGTAGAAGACTGCGGACAAAATCTATCGTGCACGAAAGGGATGCCGATATTCATATATTGTTCTCTCTTTTTCGGTCTTATAATCTGCCTGCACGCAGAGACAAATTTCGGCCGGTCCGTCATTCTCTTTTGCGCTTAACCGTTATGTTCAGCTAGCGAACAAAATTTGGCTGGAATAATTTTCGTGAAGCAGCGACATGTTTATGCCCTTACATTTTAGGAGCATTATTGTATTTCGAAATAAACAAATTAATTTCCTGTTATAAACTTGAATTGTTTACTCATAAAATTTGAATTTACTTAAACAATACATTTACCTAATTTAATTTTTAATTTAACTTGATTTTATAAGTTCTTTTTTAGTTTAGTTTAAAAAAAGTGGTCCATTAATATTTATTTCAATATTATAACAGTAACAGTTTTAGGAAATTGCGTTTTTACTGAACAAATACAAATTATTTAGTCGGATATATACCGCTTTAGAAAGGGTATAGGAGCATTGGCACGCGCCAACAGCGAAGATGAAACAAAAGAAATCGGGTAAAGGGGTAAGAAGAAGACTTGGTGCATCGCATTATGTTCAAAGGTTTTCTGAGAGAAGGAGTGTTTTGCGTGGTTAATTAAATATTTTGTGACAAGTGATAAATACAAAATAAAATTAAAGTCAGGTAAGTGCTACCTTTAATGTAAGATATTGTGATTTGCAATTATATGAATATTAAATACAAATGTTAACACCTTTTTTTTAATATTTTCAGGAGCATTGACCCTTCATTCCGAAGACCTGTGTCTAAGTGCCTAAGAAGTGCTTAATATTAAAAATAAATTAGTAAAACAAAAATTAATAATAATAATTTCAATAATTTAAGTAACACATTTTACCAAAAAAATAAATAAGAAATATAAATGAATGAAATGAAATAAATAAATTGAAATCAATAAAATTAAATAAATGAATTGAAAAAATATATATAAAAATATAAATTTGTATGTAATTTTTTTTTTGGGATGAAATTGCTGATGACATTTTGGAAGAAGTCACTCGTGAAATCATGCGTGACATGTCACAGGGTGGTGACGTCTCATATGACAAATTCGTATAAGGCACTAGTGACATCACGAGTGACTTCGAAAAAATGTCATTGAAGCTGTCACTATGGTACGGGGTAGGAACTCTCGAACAAATTTCTCTATGGAATGTCACGAGTGCGTCACGAGTGCCAAATGACATGTCACGAGTGATTCACCCGGTGATTCACGAGTGAAAACTGATTTCCGGAACTGAAGGGTATCGGTATCGGTATACCGATCCTGCGAGCCGATCCGTTTTTCGCTTAAACCATGTTGGCCGTAGCCGTCCATATGTATTTGTGTGTTATTTTTTATATATTCTTTTCGAAGTTTTTTTGGTGGTTAGATCTGCTCAAAAAAAAAGTTAATGTAAAAAAAATTGCAAGAGTTTTTCTCTGCATTCGCTTAGCTAACCAAAATGATAGATTTAGGCTACCAGAACGGTGGAGTTAAGGTGAGAATAAAGTGAAGTTAATGCGGCGTTGAATTGCGGTTAAGGGGTAAAAGTAATTTAAAGGAAGTGTGAAGGTGAAAAAGGTTAGGTTCGTTTGGACTTTGGCGTGGATAAGGATGGTCAAGGTGACAAACAAGTTTTATCGAGAAAAAGTGAAGTTTAAGTAAGGTAGTTTAAGGTAAGGAAACATTTTTTTTCAGGTGAGACTAAAGTTAAGTTAGCTAGGGAGAGGAAAAACTGGAGAAAATTCATTAAAACGATGTTAATTTGGCGTGAAGGTTGAGTATGGATGGGTTACACTAGGGTTAAGACGAGGAAATATTGAATACAGCATTAAGGTGCTAAAAAAGTGTGCCAAGGGTGTGATTAAAATAGGAGGGAGGTGGGGTTAATGTGAGGTAATATTGGGGTAAATGCGGTGTTAAGTTAAGGTATGTTATGGTAAGAAGGATACACTCCAAAAATTTTTCGCCCGGAATTTTAGAAGTTTGCTTTTTTGAGTGCATGGACAGAATACACTAGTTTACAGCCAAAATGCTCCCCAGCAATTGATGGCAAATTCTGTTAGTGTTGGACCCCTAGATCGCGAAAATAGCATTAATTTTTTTTTCGATGGCACAGTTTTTTTTTAAAGATTTTTTAAAGTTCGAAATGTTAAATTTCTGACTTTTTTCGAACTTCTTCTTATATCTCGGCAGATATCCACCCGATTGGGCCAGTTTTAGTTTTATTTTAAAGTCAATAGATCAAAGCTCAACTTTGCCATACAGATCAATATGATTGGATAAGTAATGGCAGCGTAGAAACTTGACAAAGATGAAAAATGTGTTTTTTGGTCGACTGTAAGTCGGCTGTATATATCGTAAAAACTCGAAATAAATCCGTTGAAAAATCATAATGGGTACAAACTTAAAGTTTACATCCTACCGAATAAAACATGCCGGATATGGCCCAAATCCAAGGAAAACTGGATTTATGGTGGATTTTTAAAGTTCGGATTTTTCCACTTTTTTCGATTGACAAAGTCCAAATTTAAGATTTATCATAGGCGGCGACATGTAAACAAAAATGAGTGGTGATGGCAGCCGGGTCAAAAAATAGCTAAATCAGATATTTAAAAGCTAGAAATTTATAAAAATGAATTTAATTTTTAAAAATTCTTTAAAAAATATTAAAATTCTTGCGTTATGACTGAGAGTATTTAATATTTTAATATTTTTTAAAGAATTTTTAAAAATTAAATTCATTTTTATAAATTTCTAGCTTTTAAATATCTGATTTAGCTATTTTTTGACCCGGCTGCCATCACCACTCATTTTTGTTTACATGTCGCCGCCTATGATAAATCTTAAATTTGGACTTTGTCAATCGAAAAAAGTGGAAAAATCCGAACTTTAAAAATCCACCATAAATCCAGTTTTCCTTGGATTTGGGCCATATCCGGCATGTTTTATTCGGTAGGATGTAAACTTTAAGTTTGTACCCATTATGATTTTTCAACGGATTTATTTCGAGTTTTTACGATATATACAGCCGACTTACAGTCGACCAAAAAACACATTTTTCATCTTTGTCAAGTTTCTACGCTGCCATTACTTATCCAATCATATTGATCTGTATGGCAAAGTTGAGCTTTGATCTATTGACTTTAAAATAAAACTAAAACTGGCCCAATCGGGTGGATATCTGCCGAGATATAAGAAGAAGTTCGAAAAAAGTCCGAAATTTAACATTTCGAACTTTAAAAAATCTTTAAAAAAAAACTGTGCCATCGAAAAAAAAATTAATGCTATTTTCGCGATCTAGGGGTCCAACACTAACAGAATTTGCCATCAATTGCTGGGGAGCACACCAAGAATATTATTTTGTAAACTAGTGATATTAGTGCGTCCTAGGGGGGTTTACGGTTTAACTAAGATTAGGCGGGATTCTACTCGGATATTACTTAGAATTTGGAAATATGAAAAAATGCACAAAATGCTTTGCTAATAATAGCCGACAACGTCGCTTCGGGTATTGCTAGTAATAAATAAATTCTCTGGCCCTTACTAATAGCTCTTATCTACATTATCTTAAGAGAACTTATATGTACATTCGAAAATAAAATTACTTATGGTGTAAAATATTAAGTTTTTTAATTTTGTGACAATTCTTGTTCTGATATATTTCATCAAAATTTGTGTCATTGTTGTTATTTAAGTTTAAGTTTATCTTTGGCCTCCCATTTTTCATGGTACCACTTAGTGTGCTTGTATAAAAGAACTTTTAGTAAATGTTTTAAAATACTTTGCCGGTGCTGAGCGCATTCGTCACTAGGCGCAAACCAATATGGATACTGCTTATTGGTTCCTTCAATGCATTTGCTTATTAAATATTCCGAAATATTTCGTCGATTCGGACGGTCACTAAACTCTTTATGAAATATCTTAACATGAAGCAATGTTATTTCAAACATAGCATCTGACGGATTTTTTAAATATAGCTCTAAAGAACTGTAATTTTTTGCCTTGATGAACTGCTCAGTTTTAGATTTAAGTTCATCCATTGAGGACAGACTTTTCGTACATTTAGGGCAGTTATCTGCATTTAATGTTGTTAAAATAACGTAGCCCAAAAAGTATCTTAAGGCATTACGTTCTCCCAACTCTTTGTCAGGGCAACTACTTTCCCTCGGTTCTATAACCAATTCAGATTTAGCAATGGTATTGTCTTTAAAACATGCCTTGTCCTCGCAGTTTTCGAACTCTAATATACTTATATTAATTTCCTGCATCATTCCTGGTTCATAGGACCAATCTAAGGAAATGTCAGAGTCTGGAATGCAATTTGTGTTCTTTGTGGTATGCTCATTTATTATTTTTGTAGCCCAAACATTGCGAAGTGCATACAATAGTTGCTGAGCTGTTGGATTTGTAAAATTTCCAAACTTTGACCTTAATAAGCCAAATAAGTTTTCTAGTGGATCCTGAGAGAACCTATTTAGCCGTATATGTATATTGTATGGTTTCATTCTGCAGAAGTTGCTCGCAAACATTAATTATTCGTTGGCAACTTTCTCGAAGCTTTAAAATGCAAGTTGCAGTTGACGCTTAGTCAGACTTCCGATCCGACAAAAAACTTATTTTGGACAAAAATTCCATGAAATCTTCTGTTTGGACTTCATTATATTGTCTGAACGATATATGCCTTCATTCAAAAGATCAAATCCATCGTTCATTTTTTTAAAAAACTCAGATGTTGCTAAAGCATTTACAGAACTTTGCAAAGTTCCAGCATTTCTCAGTACATTGATACCATGGCTCACAGTATTTGAAATTACTTGAGTGGCCAATTTTACGTTCATTTTTTGAAAATTATTTGGTTCAATGTGTCTATCTGATAGTTTTGGTGCCAGTCGAGACACACCACATGAGTCAATTCTATAAAACTCTTGAATTACCTGCCAAGAGGCGACACTTTTAGATGATTTCTCATCAAATTTAAGTGGATCTGCAGGTAACTTCACATCTCAGTTCAAGAAGTTGTTTCTAACACTCTTGAACAAATGAACAAAATCAAAAATGAATTCTGGCCTAGGTGGTGAAATAAGTTCATCCAACGTTTTAAAGGCTACACAATTCATAGATCCTTGATCGCCTACTATAGCCGTAACATTAAGGCCAATATTTCGGCAACATTCTAAGGCTCTTTTAAGAATTTTGGTATAATGTTCACCTCGTATAAATTTATTTACAAAGAAAACACCCAAAACATACTTCCAAGGTTTCACTTGGCCGCGAATCATAACCGCAAGGATTCCTTCTGCTGGAGATGAATATAGGTCATTATCAGAATAACCGTCTCCCAAGTCTGTAAATCCAACTACGCGGTCAGACTTTGGGACATACTCCAGTCCTGATTTAATGCTCATTTTATCAAAAAGAATGGTACAATTTTTATCAGACTCATTCATTTTTTGAACAAATGCCGCCAATATTTGAACATGTTCTCCTGTAATGCCAGGAGTAAAGTCCTTTAATGGCAACCATCTCCTTAAAGAAGACTCAGATGGCATATTGAATCCTAAATTTAGTCTTAAATTATTGTAAGCCCTAGGACTATTCATGTAAATTAGCAAAAAGAGGCGCTTTTCAGATTCTGTGCAATGAATTCCTTTATTTCTTGAGACAATGTTCTGGAATGTAATAACGGTATCGTTTGTTACAGCGCTATATTTAATTTTGCTTTCACACAGATTAGAACATTCAAAAAATTTTCATTTTAATTTTTCCATTTCATTGCTAACAAATATTTTTAGTCGAGAAGCCTCATCACTTTGTTCTGAAAATGAAAGATTTTGCTTTTCCATTTCAGTAATTTTGGAAAGGAGGGAATTCATTTTGACCTGCAGCATTTTAGATTTTTCTTGGACCAGCATCATTTCCAAAAGTAAATAATAATTTTGACTTTGTAACGAGTCGTTTTCGTTAGAAATTGCCAAATTTCTTTTTGAAAGCGCCTCATTTTGCATTTCCAGAAGGGAATTTGAAATCTCTTGTTCAAGGCTTTTTTCATTTAAAATTTCATTGATACCATTCAATTTATTATTATACCCGTTACTTGTAGAGTAAAAGGGTATATTGTATTCGTGCAAAAGTATGTAACAGCTAGAAGGAAGCGTTTCCGACCCCATAAAGTATATATATTCTTGACCAGGATCACTAGCCGAGTCGATATAGCCATGTCCGTCTGTCCGTCTGTCTGTCCGTATGAACGCTGAGATCTCGGAAACTATTAAAGGTAGGAGATTGACATTTTGCAGGCAGATTCTAGGAGCTCCTACGCAGCGCAAGTTTGTTTCAAAATGGTGCCACGCCTCCTCTAACGCCCACAATAGCTTATAAACGATTTTAAAAATTTAAATATTTCGGAAAAGTAAAAATGCAGTTTTGTTGTGTTTATAAATACCTATCGAAATGTAGAAGAAATTTTTTAAATCGGACCATTCGTTTAAAACTTATGCCTCATCAAAGTTTTTATATCCCTCGCACTCCCTTTAGCTGAGTGACGGGTATTAGATAGTCAGGACACCAACCCGACTATAGCGTTCTCTCTTGTTATACCCTTGCAGAGGGTATTATGATTTCAGTCAGAAGTTTGCAACGCAGTGAAGGAGACGTTTCCGACCCTATAAAGTATATATATTCTTGATCAGCATCACTAGACGAGTCGATCTAGCCATGTCCGTCTGTCCGTCTGTCCGTCTGTCCGTCTGTCCTTCTGTCCGTCTGTCCGTCTGTCTGTCCGTTTCTACGCAAACTAGTCTCTCAGTTTTAAAGCTATCGGGCTAAAACTTTCCCAAAAGTCTTATATCTATTGCAGGTAGTATATAAGTCGGAACGAGCCGGATCGGACAACTATATCATATAGCTCCCATAGGAATGATCGGGTAAAAAAATGTAAAAAAAATTATATCTTGGGTGTTTTTGAACCTAGAGCCTCCTTCTTTTGGAAATGCCATTTTTTATATAATTCTGAATTTCGAATAAATTTTTTTCAAAATCGGACTACTATATCATATAGCTGCCATAGGAACGATCGAAAAATTAATGGGAATATAATAGGAACAAGAAAGGAAGCTAGCTTCGGCCAGCCGAAGCTTATATACCCTTGCAGATAATTCCTATTAATCCCTAATTTTCCGATCGTTCCTATGGCAGCTATATGATATAGTAGTTCGATATTTATAAAATTAAAATCGAAATTCGAAAACATTTAAAAAGACTCATATGCCAGAGTAGAAGAGAATACAATAAAAGTCAACGGAGCAATAATTTATTTCCTATTATATTCCCATTAAATTTTCGATCGTTCCTACGGCAGCTATATGATATAGTCGTCCGATTTTGAAAAAATTTTATTCGAAATTCAGAATTAGATAAAAAATGGCATTTCCAAAAGTAGGAGGTTCTAGGTTCAAAAACACCCAAGATATAATTTTTTTTTCACTTTTTCCCCCGATTATTCCTATGGGAGCTATATGATATAGTTGTCCGATCCGGCTCGTTCCGACTTATATACTACCTGCAATAGATATAAGACTTTTGGGAAAGTTTTAGCCCGATAGCTTTAAAACTGAGAGACTAGTTTGCGTAGAAACAGACGGACAGACGGACAGACGGACGGACAGACGGACGGACAGACGGACGGACAGACGGACGGACAGACGGACATGGCTAGATCGACTCGTCTAGTGATGCTGATCAAGAATATATATACTTTATGGGGTCGGAAACGTCTCCTTCACTGCGTTGCAAACTTCTGACTGAAATCATAATACCCTCTGCAAGGGTATAAATATATTATTGCTTCGTTGACTTTTATTGTATTCTCTTCTACTCTTTTTAAATGTTTTCGAATTTCGATTTCAGTTTTATTAATATCGAACAACTATATCATATAGCTGCCATAGGAACGATCGGAAAATTAGTGATTAATAGGAATTATCTGCAAGGGTATATAAGCTTCGGCTGGCCGAAGCTAGCTTCCTTTCTTGTTTTTAGATTGCAATGAAAAATTATTCGATTTCAATGTTTTTTTTCCCCTTCTTAAGTTAATATTTTGCTTATGCAATTTTGTATTATTTTTGGTTAATAACAAATTTTTCTTTTTCAAAAATAGGATTAATTTTTTTTGAAAAATTTGAGGATCTTTAGGAAAGCTCAATCCGCGCGGCAAAATTTTATTATATACAGGAGAGCTCAATCCTCCTTCGGAATATTTTAAATTGGGAGAGCTCAATAATTTACATAAAATAGAAGGGCTCGATCCTTGGGGTATTTCCACACCAGAATCATCGAGAGAGCTCAATCCTTGCGGTATACATTGCGTATCCACAGCTGAATCATTAGGAGAGCTCGATCTCAGCGTTTCATGAGGAGAGCTCAATTCATTTTTAGTCTTACAGATTTTTTTATCTAATTTATTTTTTATTTCCAATTGGTGCTGCTCGCACAAAATTAAACATTTGCCTATTTTGTTTATTTTATTATTTTCAAGCCGTTTTTTTAAACTATCGATTGGTAATCCTATTTCTGACAGGCACTCAACACAACTGCAACCTTTTACACTACACTTCAAAATTGTATTGTTTTGCCAAGTGCTGAATTCTGGTTCATGCACTGGCCTATGACCTAAATAAAAAAAAAAAATATATATATATATATAAACCTCATATATTATTTTATAAAATTATTTTTAACATACCCAACATTTCGGTAGGAATACTTCCCTTCCTAAGCACATCCCCCAAGAAGCATTCCGGCCTGAAGTGCAGCTTGCACACTTGGTCGCGCTTTGCAACGTGGTGTATTTTTAAATTTTGGATCCACTTGTCTTTGTTTTCCCTTTTATAAAAATTATAAGCTGTAAGGTGGACAATACAGTTTTTCGAACTGAATCACAAGATTAATTTACTTTTAATATAATACTTACTTTTAATTTAATATAATATAATATAATATTATTAATAAATTATAATAATAATATTAATAATTTAATTTAATATTAATATTAAAAAAAGTAATTGTTTGGCATTTCGACAGTTTTGTTAAAATAGTTCTTATTTTTGGTTTCTTTGGTTTCAAATATATTTTTTCACATTTTTTTAAAAGAAAAATAGTCATTTTATATTTTATTGAAAAATTACAATTACTTATTTTACCTAAATTTAATAATTAAATATTAAAAAATAATAATATTAAATTGTATAGTTATTTATTTTATTAAATAATATTTTTTAAAAATAAAAACAAATATTTAAAAATGTTTAATAAAATACATAATATAAAAAATACACTAAATAAAATAATTGAAAAATTATTCTTTATTAAATGTTAAAATAAATAACACAATGTTACCATTATAACAAAAATGTACCTCGATGGATGCGATAAATTTGAATTTTTTATTATTATTAATAAAAACCTCAAAACCTAAATAACCAATTAATTTAGTCCACTTCATTTATAAACATACATATATATAACAGTTATTCCTAATAATAATACAAAAAAAACTATTTTTTTACAATATATATAATTTTTTTCCATTTTAGTCGAACTTTTCCTAATAATAATAACATTATATTTTTGGTATATATATTAACTATTATAGATAATATTGATTATTATTATTATAGAATAATAATAGGCCAGTGCATGAACCAGAATTCAGCACTTGGCAAAACAATACAATTTTGAAGTGTAGTGTAAAAGGTTGCAGTTGTGTTGAGGGCCTGTCAGAAATAGGATTACCAATTATAGAATAAAGATAGTAATATAACACAGGACAACAAAATTGACTTTATTAAAAGGTGCAGGCCTATGGGCATTAAAATATGTTAGTATAGACGTATCTAAGCATATCTGCATACTTAGTTTTCGCGTTTAACCGGTGGTATTTGTGTAATCGCGGTTTGAAAAAAATAGCAACATTTAATGTTTTGATTTAAGATATCTTCGAGGGTCTGTGCTCAATTGTATTAAAAAATATGCCAAAAAAAAGCTTAGATGCCCTTCTAAATAATTGTATTTAAGGTTCCATTATCATTTGAGTCAATCAAAGCCTATGAGCCATTTAAGTAACTTGTTCACCTCTATTCACAACCAACTTGATGCGGTGAACAGACTAAAAAAAATACTAGGAAAAATATGTGCCTCAAAATATTGTGCAGGCATCTAGAGGCGTCTTTACCCGAATTTTTGAGATAAATATTAGCCTTGTACATCGAAGGATGGAATTTATAGAATTTTTTTCATAAGAACGTGAAAAGTAACAAATATTTTTAAATCTCATTTTACATAAATATCTGACACATTCGTACAAATTTCACTTTCAATTTGACTATCAGTAGGCGCCGAGCATCGAAAAATTATATTTTCAAGAGGTTAGTATGCCTATTAAAAAGCTCCCCTACAAAATTTTAGGGCTACGCCACTGTTACCTTTAAGGGGGGGGGTAGGGTCTTGCATAAAAAAAATTTATTTTTAAAAAAATTTTTTTTTTTTGTAGATTAACATCTTAAGATTATACAAAAAAAGTTGTAAGTCAATCGGACAAAAACTTTAGAAGTTATGCCAAAATTTAGGTACGTAAGAGCATCATTAAGTGCGTTTTTCTCGAAACCACGTTTTGAAAGTCCGTGTTCATCGGCACACAGTGGGGCGAAAAAGCCAAAAGTCTGCCTTAAATCAGCGAAGCCCTATAGCGAATATCTTTTGATGGGGTATTGTTAAAAGTAATTAAATATGTAAAAAAACATCAAAAAGTGAATTTATTTAGTGCAAATTTTTTGTTGTACAAAATTTTTAAGAAAAAAAAAATAGTTTTTTTAAGAAAAAAAATATAAATAAATTACTTATAGGGTTCTAAGTTTCCCAATATTTTTTTTTAATTTAACTTGATTTTTGAAAAAAAAAATTACTCAAATCGGTCAACTACATCTTATAGCTTCCATATAAACGCTTAGTACAAAAGGGTATATATCGGTTCTATTTCATATTTTGTATGTAAATTTGGATTAAGTTATTTTCTATCAATTTACGTCAATGTTTAGATTTTTTTTTAAATTGCTTTGTAATTTCCTAATTCTTATTCTTGTAATTTCTATCAAGAAAATATTGCATAATTTAAAAAAATGGGTATAAATCACGTTTTTTATTATATCTCGATAACATATTCAGTTTATATTTATATTTTCAACAAAATAAAACAAATTTAAATTATAATTTCAATTTTTTATTCATTTTCATCTTCATCGCTACTGTCAGAACAGTCAAAGATAGTCGAATATTCATGCTGTAAGTGCGCGCGGAGAAACCAGGGCTGGCGACAATTCAAATTACGAACATTTCTTGCTAACTTTAACCGCGGTTTTCTCAGAAGAGGCACAAAAGGGCAGGCTAATTTTTTCAGAATTTGTAGTTAAATATCTAAACTTTTTTAAAAAAAAGAATTAAACGGGGATCTAGGGTGTAACACTACTTTACGTCCAAGAATATCCAAAAAAACCCAATTTTTTTTGACCACTTTTAAAAAATTAAAAAAAAATAGTTATTATGTATCTACAATTTTTATTTTTTTTTTAATATTTTAAGAATTGGTTGCTCTTAAAATTTCAATTGTTACATATACAACTTAGGCCCTGGGGCGCTTTCAGAAAAATTTCAAAGATGTGTAAAAATATTTTTTTTTCTTATTGGCTAAAATTATATTTCGAAACATCAACTTTAAAAATCTGTAGTGGGAGAACCATTCATCACAGATCACTCATTCTTTTTGATTTGTATAGAGAATTCAATTGTTTTTAAAGTTGCATTGCAACATTTTGGAAAATCTTAAAAAAAAAAAAACCATTTTGGCAGGCTTTTTGTTCTAGGCGCCCCAGTGTGCGGCATTTCTAAACGGCTCAACCGATCGTTTTCAAATTTGTCGCATATTTTTCTGCGTTAAAAAAACCCGCCCCCTGGGAAGCGTTTTTTTTTATTTTTTAACTTTAAATATTTTATTTTTAAGCCGAAAATCAATTTATTAGGTGAAAAACGCATTTTTGACTTTGGACTTTCGGAAAAAATTCTTTAAAATAAAAAAATAAAAAAAGGGCTTCCCAGGGGGCGGGTTTTTTTAATTCTTAAGCGAATTGTAAAAACAAAATGGAAATCCGATCATTTTTAGCGGAGGTACAGTGAACACCGCAAAACGCCTTTTTTAATAGTGTTCCAGCAATCGCTTTGCCACCGATATATTTGGCGATAGTATCGGCCATAAAAATTAGTGGATATTATTTAAATGACACTTAATAATATACAAAAGGTTTGAATTAAATCCATCCAACCAGTTTTTATAGAAAAAATTGCAAAGTTAGTCGATTTTTTGGTGCCAAAGACCCTACCCCCCCCTTAAAAAGCCTACGGTGTGAAATGGCGACAAACTCGTTATGTAAGAGTGACTTAAAAATACTTGTTACTTTTCACGTTCTTATGGAAAAAATTCTATAAATTCCATCCTTCGATGTACAAGGCTGATATTTATCTCAAAAATTCGGGTAAAGACGCTTCTAGATGCATGCACAATATTTTGATATCTGATAGTCGTGGCACCCGACTAAAGCGTTCTCTCTTGTTTAAAATTAAAAAACTATAAAATTAGCTGTTCGCCCGAACAAAATTCTTGGCACACTTGTGTTGTATTTAACTATTACGCTAAAACTTAACCGATTTGACTAATTTGTTTTGATAAATTCGCTTTGCCTCAGTTATCTAGATGGCATAATGCTAAATTTGTATCCTTACATTGTTTTAAAAACTTAACCATTATGGTACGAAAATAAATATTTAAGTTCCCAATCGACCTTATCAGGGGCTATACCAATCCTTTCCATAGACTAAAGGACTTGGTAAGTTGATGGCGATTTACCATATTTTATAGAAAGGAATTTTCTAAAATGTAAAAACAATTTTCTGAAAAGCATAAAAACTTTTCTAACATCAAGAAAATCTGCCTTGAAATTGAGAAATTTTCCTAAAATCTAGAAAGTACTTTTCTTGAACAAAGATTTTTTTCTTAAAACAAGAAAGGACTTTTTTTTATTTTCAAAAAATTGTCTTTGTTCAAATAAAATTCATACATATTTATTTCACTATTATATTTCCTAACCAAAAAAGGGAAAAGAAAATAAGAAAGATGAGAATAAAATTATTCATTTTTCCTAAACAAAAAAGGAAAAGAAAATCAAAAAGGTCAAAATAATATTATAAATATTCCCTTAACAAAAAAGAGAAAAGAATATTAATCTTTACTTACTTACTCCCAAATCATCATACAAATTAATATTTGGAAGGATGATATTTGCGTCCTGCAATATTATTAATAGCTCTATGTAATAGATCTATTTATGCCCTTTCCTTACCATAAATGTTCACACACTTACCAAATTTATATTTCATTGTATTTCAATTGCTTACCTATAAATTTGCTTTTTGGGGAATCGCACTTTAACTTTCTTAAACTGGCTTAACACAAACTTATTACTTTGAATGCTCATCTAAAACTGAGCACAAGGGTTCAAGATGCAGCGCAACGCAAGCAACACTCTCGCGAGAGACTGCATTTCCAAAAAACAACGCAATAAAAGTTACAGCTACGCACAAGAAAATTCTCGATCATACCACTAGATTTAAGGGCAAATTTTTTAAAAACTAAAAATTTTGCTCACTTCCAAGGGTAAGCAATTCAAAGGCGAGATTTCTAAATTTTAGAAAGAAATTTTTATGAGTGTATGTTTTGATTTGCTTACAATACATGTACAATACTATAAATACACATGTACATATGTTTCTACTTAAAAGTAGATAAGGTGTTTAAATACAAATAACATTCTTAATTTCCTTTCAGGGATAATTTGATAATTATCGATCAAATGTGGAATCGGAAAATAATTAGTTACTTCGCTACTTTTGTATTGGAGGCCAAACTTTTCGAGTGTGTACAAAAGTTTTCGTTTTATTCAAAACGAAAAATTTGAAAACAACAAATTCCAATTTACAAACACGTTTACATATTTGTGCGCAAATAAAAATTGCATTGATAACATTGTAACTAATAGAATGTAAAACAAGAGAGAACGCTAAATTCGGGTGCACTCAAAATAAAATTAACCCTAAATTTTAGAAAATCGCCATGAAAATTTCTTTTTCCTAAATACAAGAAAGGTTTTCCTAAATCTAAGGATCTTAAATTTAGGAAATGGTTACCATAAACTAAAATCACCCTAAAAACTAGGAAAAATGCCCTTAAAATTAGAAATTATTTTCTAAAAAATAGAAATATTTGTTTTCACATGCTCTGGCGCACCAAAATATTCAATGTCAGAACTTGTCAGCGGCCGAGCGGCTGTACTCGTGGCGCAGACAGTTAAAGCGCTTGATTAGAAATCAAAACGATGCCGGTTCGAGTCCCAGCGCGTACTCTTTTTAATCTTTTTTTTTAAATTTACTTTTATTCTTGTTTTATTTTTTTATATTTGTTATATTTTAAAAAAATTTTTTTTTTTATTATTTTTTATTGATGGCACACGGTAAACCGAATATAATTAGGTTTATATTCAATTTTTTTGTTAAATTTTGTTTTAAAGATATTTTACTATACGTATACTTCACATAATATAAATTGCGTTAGCATAAATTGTATGTATGTACATTAGGGTGGACTTATTTTGTATGAAATTTTTAAGGTCATACTCTCAGCCTTTTATAAATTGCCTTTAAGTTCCCTTAATACATAACAGAAAGAAAAAGTTAAAAAAAATGGGTTTTAGGCGGTGCGCAATGGCTTTAAAGTTTATTACGCATATTTTATGTTTATCTAGATGCCGTAGACTTGATTTTATACTTTGACAGTACGCCAAAAATTACCTATGTTTTGAACTTTAGGGAACTTCTCTCACAGCTCTGGGGTAGCTGAATATTTAAAATAAAAGTGCATATCGTGAATTATTTTTTTAAGATATTAATGCAAAATCTTTAAAAATTATTGGGGCTAAAATCCTTTATCTACCATTAAAACTGTGAGCGCTACAAACCCCGCCGATTTGTGGGCAAAAAAGTCGACAACATTTTTTGTATTAGGAAAAAAGAAACATAATATTTATTTAATAAAATAAATCAACTTTATTGGTTCAAAAATTCTTCTTTTATCTCCATAATACTTTCCAGCAAATGCAATTTGCCCTTTTAGCTCAGAGATATTGTGTGTTCGTCCCACCAAATATGTATTGCGTGACTGCCCGTGACCCAAGAAAATGCAAGATATCCGATTGGGACAAATCGGAAAACTTTATTTAGTTTAGCTTTTCGCTGGAATTGGTTTCTTCGTCAGCTGGCTTTTGCGGCTCGCCCGGTCGTCGTCGTGCCCCTCTCGGCTCAAGATCACTGCGTGAATTTATTCTTCTTTAGAACAAATAATTCCTCACGAAGGCGCAATATTTGGGATCTTACGTGCTGAATTGGTCTAGCACGAATGTGCTGCCCTGACCAAGTAGCAACCAAATTTTGCGAGATGCCGTGAACGCTATCCCTCAGGGTTCGGCCCAACACCCTCGTCTCATAAAACAATGCAGACAGCACGGACCTCTTGCTGGGGAAGGTCGTTACGTTGCCAGACTGTGGGCTAAGCTTGCCGATTAGAAAAATGCTTTCGTTAGCCATAATTTATTTCAAAATCTTTTGAAATCTGACAAGAAATGGAATGGAGTAAATTCCTAATTTAACACGTAGTTTTTAGCGAAACTTTAGGGCCATTGCGCACCGCCTAAGCGATGGTATAAACTTTTTCTGTTTTCACAGATATTTTTTGGACACAGAAACCTACCATTTAAGATGCTGAGCTCAGTTGACCTTATAGAAGTCCACCCTATTGTACATATGTATATATGTACATAAGTGAAACACGAATGATCAGAATTATACAAGTAGAATTCAATTGTGTTGTTCACCCTTCTCATACAATGTTCGGTTTGCCACAGCAAATTTAAGTGCTACAATGGCCCAGTGCGTTGGCCGCTCACTCCTCGTGCGGGAGACCTGGGTTCGATTCTCCCCGACGGACAAGTGAAAATGTAAGTTTTTTTCATGAAGATAAAATATTAACTAATCACAATTTTCTACATTTTCAATACCCCGCAGTCACGCAGTCTACATTTGCAATGATATTTGGCTTCGTTAAATAAGAAATCATAATTGACAAGACACAACGCATGCATATGATGTATGTATGTATGCATGTATGGAGTACATAAGAGTATCCATAACATGAACGTATATACAAAAAATAAATCATGATTGAACATGTTTTTTTTTGTTTTCAATTTCTATTTTTTAGTAAAATTTTCTACTTTTTAGAAATTTTTACCCTAAAATTAAGAAAAATGACCCTAAAATTTAGAAAAATGATTTGAAAAATATAGGAAAATCTTACCCTAAATTTTAGGGCGAGCTTGTCTTGAAGACAAAAATAGGGCGATTTTCTTGACTTTAGGGTTCATTTTGTTTTGAGTGTGCCCCGACTATCAGATACCCGTTACTCAGCTAAAGGGAGTGCGAGGGAGATAGAGATATATACTTTGATCAGCCATAACTTTTTAACGAATGGTCCGATTTAAAAAATTTCTCCTACATTTCGATATGTATTCATAAGCACAACAAAACTGCATTTTTACTTATCCGAAATATTAAAATTTTTTAAATCGTATATAAGCGATTGTGGGCGTTAAAGGAGGGGTGGCACCCTGTTGAAACAAACTTGCGCTGCGTAGGAACTCCTAGAATCTGCATGCAAAATGCCAATTTTCTAGGTTTTATAGTTTCCGAGATCTCAGCGTTCATACGGACGGACAGACAGACAGACAGACGGACATGGCTATATCGACTCGGCTAGTGACCCTGATCCTTCTAGCTGTTACATACTTTTGCACGAATACAATATACCCTTTTACTCTACGAGTAACGGGTATAAAAATTCACTACTTTTACTTAGATCACATTCATTTATACAGGGGTGGTCAAAAGTATTTTTACAAATTTTAATGTTAACTGTACTCATATTTTGAACTTAAAGTATAAACTTTTGGCACCTATAGAAAGAGCACTTCAATTCCGTTCAAATGACATAAAAATGTTCTTAACCCATTAAGACCTTTGAAAAGTGAGCAAATTTTGTAAAAGTCAAATTTTAAACTTTTTTCCTGGGGCCTAAAACAAAAATGTTTTGATGCAAAGTTGTTCCCCAATCAAAATTAATAATAACTGCAAAAAAAAAATTTCAAAATATTTTTCCTTGTATTTTTTATGATTTTTTTAATGGAGACATCTCAATAAAATTTTGTATGAAAAGGAGGAAAAAGCTGCTAAAATTGTCATTTTTAGCTATTTTCAAAAAATCATAAAAAATACAAGGAAACATTTTGAAATTTTTTTTGAAGGACATAAAACATTATTGTGGATTTTTTGTAAGTTAGATTTTAAGCTAAAACAAGAGAGAACGCTATAGTCGGGTTGGTGTCCCGACTATCTAATACCCGTCACTCGGCTAAAGGGAGTGCGAGGGAGATGGAGATATAAACTTTGATCAGCTATAACTTTTTAACGAATGGTCCGATTTAAAAAATTTCTTCTACATTTCGATAGGTATTTATAAGCACAACAAAACTGCATTTTTACTTTTCCGAAATATTAAAATTTTTAAAATCGTATATAAGCGATTGTGGGCGTTAGAGGGGGCGTGGCACCTTTTATCAATAAACTTGCGCTGCGTAGGAACTCCTAGAATCTGTATGCAAAATGCCAATCTTCTAGCTTTTGTAGTTTCCGAGATCTCAGCGTTCATACGGACAGACAGACGGACAGACGGACATGGCTATATCGACTCGGCTAGTGACCCTGATCAATAATATATATACTTTATAGGGTCGGAAATGCTTCCTTCTAGCTGTTACATACTTTTGCACGAATACAATATACCCTTTTACTCTACGAGTAAAGGGTATAACCATTCTAAATATGCGCGCGCAAGACTTGCAAGTTTTGATCAGCAAGATCGGTCAGCTGACAAGTCGGGGCGAATGCCGATAGTATCGATAAGTTATCGTAATCACCCGTGAACTAGCCGATTTGGGCTGTTAGGCACGAGCGTGCTGTTAAGCGAAAAATTCGGACTGTTAAGTGGCAAGCTTGGTGCTGTTAAGTGGCAAGCTTGGCAAGCGTGCTGTATAGGGAAACAGCGAGTCCTCGTGGAACAGCGATCGGCTGAGATCGCTGAACGGATCATCAAGGAAATACAGGAAGTAATTAATAATTAACATGTAATGTTTTGTTTGTTATGTAACGATGTGTTATTTTGTCCCTACTTAGGGGGCCAATTGAGGTGCGCAAGATCTTTCGTTCAAGGCGGCAAAGTTCTTCCATTTTGTTGCTGCTTATATTCATCCATGCAAGAAATCCATAAGAAAGAACTGGTTGGATACGTTTTTTGTATGCCATTGTAGTTGTCTTTATGATGAGGTTCATATTGGTTCTTGGGGCAGTGGCTATTGGTTTGTAAATATGGCTTATTAGTTTTAATGTGTTATATGTATTCGTTTTGCAATAATCTATATGTTTTCTAAAGTTTAATTTTTCATCGTAGATTATGCCCAGGTATTTGAAGTGTGTGTCAAATTTTATTTTTTGATTTCCGTTTATACATATCAAACAAAAACACCTCTTAACGAGGTAAAAAAATAGTGACGACCGCCCTTCAACATACAAAAGATCTGATATCATATTTTGTGACGAAAAATAATTTTACATTCGAAAATATAAAAACACTTTCTAAAATTTACTCATTCGGCCCGCTTCAGACAAATTTATAAGATTTTACCCACACGAACATTTTCTATTGTAGCGTGCCGAAAAAGTAAATTTTAGAAAGTGTTTTTATATTTTCGAATGTAAAATTATTTTTCGTCACAAAATATGATATCAGATCTTTTGTATGTTAAAGGACGGTCGTCACTATTTTTTTACCTCGTTAAGAGGTGTTTTTGTTTGATATCATAAGTTTTTAAAGGGACAATTTATACCCTGGGTTTAATTTACATATTAGTATGAGGTAATACCATGACCAAAAGTCATCCCCATATAACTTAGTTATTAATTTATTTATTTATTTATTTATTCATTTTTTATTTATTAAAGTTAATAATTGTATAATGGAACGGTTTAAAACAATTTTACCGATTTAATGCTTCTAAGCACGTTAGATAAATAATTGTAATTTTTTTAAAGATTGTTAAAGGACTAGTAAACGATGAGAAAACATGAATTCCATAAGGATCCGATAAGAGTGAGAGAGTAGCCCTACTTGCTGCAACGTGTTTTCATAAAAAAAAGCAGAGGCCATTTTAAAAAAAATTCGATATTTTAAAAACTAAAAATAGCTCCAACTGTTTACAAAAATCGATTGTAACTAACAATATGGCGCATATATTGATTTATAAAAAAAAATTTAAATACAAAATTTTTTAGAATCTTAATTTGTTTTTATTTTTAAGAAAATAAAAACTTATTTTTTTTAACATTTTTTTTTTAAAGAAGAGGTTTTAGAAGAATTAAATCAAAACACATGAAGTCACGCGGATTCATATAACCGGAGATAAAGATTTTCAATGAGAGGGTACTTTTTCAAATTTGTCAATTTTTGGAAAACTTTAAAAAATTCGAACTAAAAAAATAACTTTTTCGGACAAATCCTGATACACGTGATTGCTAATTTTCCGAATAGAATATGTAAAAAAAATTTTCAGGCAAATCAAAAATGTAAAAATTTTTTTTGGCTTAAATCTGTTCGGCTTGTAAATGAACGACCCTTAGGCAGCATTAATTGTTATGAGCTGGCAAAAGTGGCTATTTTCGTTTTTTAATAACTTTTAAACGTGACTTTTTACAGTAATGTGTTATATACCAAAATTTAGGGAATCTCAAGGGCTATACAGTTTAAAGTTGTAAGGAAAATCGATAGAGCCGTTTTTGAGAAAATTAAAAAAAAGCTAAAAAGAAAGTTTAAAAAACATTTCTTTTGTTCATATCTTTTTAACTATTACATTTACGCAAATTGCAAATGAAGGATTTTTAGCATTTAAAAATACCTTTTAAACGAGATGCAGCACAACTCTGTAGCTTTAGTAGTATAGAAGTTACGGCTTTCCGAATTTTAGCTATTTATAGCTGTTTTCCCGCTAAACTAGCGGGTTTTTCCAAAAGTGGTAGAACAAAACTTTTTTATATCCATGTGATGAACGTCATATCAAATTTTCAGAACTTAAAAAACATATTTTGGACAAACTGACAAACTGACAAACAGAATTAAATTTTCATTTTGGGAAGAAGAAGAAAATCTTATTTTGGCTATAACTTTTGAACGGAGCGTCCGATTTTCTGATATGACCCCTCATATTAAGCGCATTTTCAGTAGCAATACAACTAACGTAGTCCGGGGGGCCAATTATCCCCACCGGCCCCAACAGATCCAAATTTCTAAATTTTCACTTTTACACTTTCACCGCTCTCCCTCCCAAACCAATTGATTTTCTTGAGGTCTTGGTATGCAATCCTTTAAGTTTTAGCAATACCTTTAATTTGGTGTATTACTCATTACGATCGGACTATCACAGCAGATTTTCATTTCTTCGTGTATATATAGTAGTCGCCTTCGCACACTCTCCTGGTGCGCTTCGTCACTACATGGACTGCCGTCCATAGTGATATATATTTGGAATGAATTTTTGAGCATTTTTGTATATACCCGCAAGGCGTGGTCCTTTGAGAATGGAGCTTATGCATTTGTTTACATTTAGTTTAATGTGCCTTTTGGTAAAGTAATGTTAGAGTGTGTCAAGATAGTTGTTAATGTCATTCTGAGCACTGGATATTGACCCAGCAGATGCGAGCAGTAGAATGTCGTCTGCATATATGAGGCTTTTTATTTTAGTAGATGTTGCCGCGTGGGGTTGATAATCGGGTATGTCTGCCAAAAAGATGTTGTAGAGTATGGGCGCCAATAGGGATCCTTGGGGAACTCCAGCTGGGATTGTTCTTATCATTGAGACCTCAGAGTCATTGGGGCTGTGTACTTGAAATGACCGATTAGATAGGTAGCTTTGTATTATTTTGATCATTTCTACACCGAAGTTAAATTTATGGCTCATTTTATATATTCAGTATTTTGTAGCCAGACTGTGTCGAATGCTTTTTCGAAGTCCAGTGCACAGGAAATTGTAGCGCGTCTGTGAGTTAGGTTTTCAAAGATGAAGTCATTTGCTGCTGCAAGTGCGTGGCTTGTCGAGTGCTGGTCTCTGAAACCGTATTGGTGGTCCTTTTGGATTCTATTGGAGTTTAAATGATATTTAATTTGTTGTATTATTAATTTTTCTAGTAGTAGGCTTATTGCCGATAATATGGCTATTGGTCTGAAAGATTGCAGTCTGTTGGGTGTGGTGGTTTTGGTATCGATATTACTCTGCTGTGCTTCCATTCAATTGGGAAGTATCCTATATTTAGGCAGTGATTGAATATGGTTGCAATATGGTTAAGAAGTGGTATATTGGAGTTTTTTAAAAGAAAGTTGCTCGTGCCGTCTGGGCCCATGGTTTTTTTGTTGTTTTTAAAATTTGTAGAAGTTCATTTGCATTTGTGAATCCTTGGTTTATGGCTCCTGGCCAATTTCCGTCTGCTGGGTAAAGGTTATTGAATACTATTCTGTTGATATTTAATGTTGTGGATTTTATTAGATTGGCTCTATGGTTTATGTTATATGTTTGTCTTCTCAGGTGTCTGTCCGTAACGGCCGTTGTTTCTGTTCTGTTGTGAATTTTCTCAAAAGACCATGCGAGAGCATTGACTTTTCCAAATGTTGATGTTATTATTTGGAAATTTAGGTTGAGATATATATCGATGGTTGAGGCTTCCTCGTTTGTGAGGCAGATGTCAGGTGAAAGCTGATCTTTGGTATAAATATTTGGGTTTAGTTGTTTAATTTTTTTGTGACTTATGCCGATTCCTCACTGATGTACATACTGTAGTATTATTTCGGTATTCAAAATAATGCTATTTCCTGTCCGCACGGGACAGCATTTAGCATTCAGCATTTATTATTTCGAAAACAGATGTGCTTTGCTTTTAAATTCAAAATATTCAATGCTATCAAAAATTATCTTATTTTTTGTCATGTGTTTTCTGCTGAAAATTCAAAAAACAACTATAAAAACTGCAAAGGCACGGAAACAAAAACGGTCCTTTCGCTCTTTCAGTGAACGGTCGTGTTTTTGTTTTGCGCTCCGAATTTTTGTTCTTTTTGTCTATAAACCATCGGGGTTTAATTCAAATTTTCTTACATTTGTATATATTTTTATGTCCCTAACAACATCCGTTCGCTTCGCGAGTGCATAGTGATTGTTTTGTGTTTAAATTACCAAAATTAGTTTGCACGCCCAGTCTCTGTGCAGTGTTTGTTGTTATTGTTTTTATACCCGTTACTCGTAGAGTAAAAGGGTATATTGTATTCGTGCAAAAGTATGTAACAGCTAGAAGGAAGCATTTCCGACCCCATAAAGTATATATATTCTTGATCAGGATCACTAGCCGAGTCGATCTAGCCATGTCTGTCTGTCCGTCTGTCTGTCTGTCCGTCCGTATGAACGCTGTGATCTCGGAAACTATAAAAGCTAGAATATTGGCATTTTGTATGCAGACTCTAGGAGTTCCTACGCAGCGCAAGTTTGTTTCAACAGGGTGCCACCCCTCCTCTAACGCCCACAATCGCTTATATACGATTTTAAAAATTTATATATTTCGGAAAAGTAAAAATGCAGTTTTGTTGTGCTTATCAATACCTATCGAAATGTAGAAGAAATTTTTTTAAATCGGACCATTCGTTAAAAAGTTATGGCTGATCAAAGTTTATATGTCCATCTCCCTCGCACTCCCTTTAGCTGAGTAACGGGTATCTGATAGTCGGGGCACCCGACTATAGCGTTCTCTCTTGTTATACCCGTTACTCGTAGAGTAAAAGGGTATATTGTATTCGTGCAAAAGTATGTAACAGGGAGAAGGAAGCGTTTCCGACCTTATAAAGTATATATATTCTTGATCAGGATCACTAGGCGAGTCGATCTAGCCATGTCCGTCTGTCCGTCTGTCCGTCTGTCCGTCCGGATGAACGCTGAGATCTCGGAAACTATAAAAGCTAGAATATTGGGATTACCAACGTATATTGGGCTTCCTACGCAGCGCAAGTTTATTTCAGCCGACCGCCACGCCCCCTCTAACGCCCACAATCGCCCATAGTCGCCCACAAACAATACTAAAATGTGTCTGGCGCCCACATTTTCAAAGAGTTCTGAGAAGTATAAATGCAATTTTGATGTGTTTAGTTAAACCTATCAAACTGTAGAAGAAATTTTTTAATTCGGACCATTCGTTAAAAAGTTATTGCTGATCAAAGTTTATATCTCCATCTCCCTCGCACTCCCTTTAGCTGAGTAACGGGTATCTGATAGTCGGGGCACCCGACTATAGCGTTCTCTCTTGTTTTATCTGCATTCGTTCTCCTTTTCTACCAAACGCTGTTTGGAGCGGTAAAAATCTATACGGAAGTTAGCCGCTCTCCCGCAATCCCGCATAAAACGTTGTTGTTGGCACAGCTAAAACTAACGCTCCCCCGCTTACTCACTCCCGCTCACTTTCTTCCGCTCTCTTACTTTCGTAGCTTTTTTCTCTTAGCACTGTGCACTATGGGGCATTTGACCACTTATGTTGGCCGAAATTAATAACTCGGCCAATTCAAAAGATATTGACGTGAAACTTTACCAGTCGCAATTTTTTATCCCTTTTTTATCAATTATTAATGTTTTTATAACAATATTAAAAGTTTCGTACAAATCGGACGACTATATCTTAAAGTTTTTAAAAAAAGGGAAAGAATTTACTTTACATTTGAACGACTTTTTGTTTAAGTTGTAGCGGAACTTTCGTTTTAAAGCCGCTAAAGTTCACTTAAGCAGTTAATAAGAAAGCTAAGTAATTCTACTATTTTTTGATAATAATTTAAAGCCAGAAAAATCCTTACTTCCTTAGCCACCAGTGCAAACGATAGGAGTGTGTGAAATTTGAGGTTATGGCCTAAAAAATCAAATTACTGAAAAAGTGGCAAAAAGTGGCGATTCTGACCATATACATTTTAACAACAATTAAATAATCTACAAATCCCAATAGGTTTCAGAAGTGGACTCCGCTGGACTCACTTTGTTGCTCCATTTGAAATTTAGTTTTCTTACAAAAATTTTATTTTTAGACAGATCACTCCCTTTAACACTCATTTACAAGAAAAAACCGCTTGATTTTTGTCGTTTAACCACACAAATACTTAGTACACAGCGCAATCCTTTTAATCCAATCCAAAAAGTTTACTTAGATTGCTTAAAAACTCAAATTTAAAGCACTTTAAAACTGCAAGCGAAACGTCGAAATACAACAGCCGGAGAATTGCATTTCGAACAGCTGATTTAACAGCTTCTACCTTAACAGAGGCGACCTCTATCGGATTTCTGTAAACGTAACATTCTTAAATGATCTTCTGTTAACACATCCTCAAACAACATTTTTTGTTTTAACGACTTTTAAAAAATGGGTTTTGGCCAACAAAAGTGGTCAAATGCCCCATAGTGCTGTGGTTCAAAATATCGCGATAATGGCTGTCTGTTGTTCGAAGAAATGCAAGTCGTTGATTTTGGCTGAACAACAGAGCATTCCGTGCCATTCGTGCGACAGTATTTTTCTTGCTAAATGCCTTGGTTATTCGGGCCTGGTTCGGGATGCAATCGACATGAGAAGTGGCTTGCGCTACTATTGTGAAGAATGTATTGCGTATGAAACCCAGGCAATCTCTATAAGACGGCTCACAAAAAGCACTGTAACGGAATTAATTCGAAACAGCCGTAGAAATACGGAACTGCTTGTGGCGCTTGAGTCGCAGCTCACTAGCCGCATGCTATCTGAGCCCGATTCTCCTAAGCGTAAAAAGATCGCGGTCGATAGACAACCCACGGTAGTCGCCAGTGAAACTCTCTCTGGGGATCCGGGGTCTGCAGCACAGCAGTCGATCCCAGCTGCCGCACAAATGGTACTGAGGCCGAAATCTAAAAAAGATTCGATTTCCGAATGTAAAGGACGCGAGATTTTGCCGCATGAGACACCTGAAAATTGATTCCAACGCCGCATGTTGACTTAACGTCTGAAGTACCGAAGTATTATTATTAAAAGAAAATGATATTAACACGTCTACATATATCAGTATATCAATGGCTAGACGCCATTGCACAATTACTTTGTAAATAGACGTTAATGATATAGGAACTACGAGTATGTATAATGTAGAACACCACAATAAGTCCTTTAAAAGATGGTGCACCAATTTGATGATTTTATATTTGATGGCAAATGGCAAACGGTATATTGAAAATGTAGATTCTTTGGTAAAATATGTTGTGGCCCTGAAAAGGGCCGTTTTGGATCTTCCTCCGCATCCGCAGCAAGAGAAAATTACTTGGAGCTGGTGTACTTGGTGACAGCCTTGGTTCCCTCACTAACGGCGTGCTTGGCCAACTCTCCGGGCAGGAGCAGGCGAACAGCCGTTTGGATTTCCCGACTGGTGATGGTCGAGCGCTTGTTGTAGTGAGCCAGGCGAGAGGCCTCGGCAGCAATGCGCTCGAAGATATCATTCACAAAGCTGTTCATGATGCTCATCGCCTTCGACGAAATGCCGGTGTCAGGATGGACCTGCTTCAGGACCTTGTAAATGTAGATGGCGTAGCTCTCCTTCCTCTTGCGCTTCTTCTTCTTGTCGGTCTTGGTGATGTTCTTCTGGGCCTTACCAGCCTTCCTGGCTGCCTTTCCACTAGTTTTCGGCGGCATTATTCACTTCACTTATGATTTCACAAACACAATTCACTGATCATAGTGGTACTCAATTATCAATTTATTGTCAGATTTCTGTTTTGGTATAGATACATAGTTAATCTTATTCAATAGTAATACATGGAGTGACAAGTTCATGCTTCTTAGTTTATTTAGTGTTACATTTTAACCCTGCGCCTAAGGCTTTTCCGGGTTTACGATTTTACATTATTATTTGTACTCATTTGTACTCTGTACGGTATTGATGGTGGTGTGTTTGTAATTGGTTTTTATATATATATATTTAAATTCAGGGAAAAAAAAATGTTTAAAAAACAGAAAAACCTGAGAAATTTGATGTTTAATTTACAACAATGATCTTAAAAACTATAGTAGACTAAAATAGTGGGGGTGTATTTACAGAGGAAAGTATGTACAGGGTATATAAGGCTTGGTGGCTTGTGTTTATTATATAATATTATTGACTAGGGTTGTGGATTAATCCATCTCTTGGGTTGGTTGAGTGGTTTTTTCTGTGGTAGAAGATGAGGTTTCCCTCTTCGTCATAGAGAATGCCTATTTCTTTAAGGTCATCTCTGTGATGTATGGTTATTAGTTCGGTAGGGAGATATGGTGGGATTTGCGTTTGAGTGATTTTATTTAGATCGATGAATTTGTTTAGAATTTTAAACATTTGTCTGTCTATTCTTGTGGTGTTGGCTATTGTGTATAATGTTTTGTTTGTTATGTAATGATGTGTTATTTCGTCCCTACTTAGGGGGCCAATTGAGGTGCGCAAGATCTTCCATTTTGTTGCTGCTTATATTCATCCATGCAAGAAATCCATAAGAAAGAACTGGTTGGATAAGTTTTTTGTATGCCATTGTAGTTGTCTTTATGATGAGGTTCATATTGGTTCTTGGGGCAGTGGCTATTGGTTTGTAAATATGGTTTATTAGTTTTAAAGTGTTATATGTATTCGTTTTGCAATAATCTATATGTTTTCTAAAGTTTAATTTTTCATCGTAGATAATGCCCAGGTATTTGAAGTGTGTGTCAAATTTTATTTGTATACCCGTTACTCGTAGAGTAAAAGGGTATATTGTATTCGTGCAAAAGTATGTAACAGGGAGAAGGAAGCGTTTCCGACCTTATAAAGTATATATATTCTTGATCAGGATCACTAGGCGAGTCGATCTAGCCATGTCCGTCTGTCCGTCTGTCCGTCCGGATGAACGCTGAGATCTCGGAAACTATAAAAGCTAGAATATTGGGATTACCAACGTATATTCTTGGGCTTCCTACGCAGCGCAAGTTTATTTCAGCCGACCGCCACGCCCCCTCTAACGCCCACAATCGCCCATAGTCGCCCACAAACAATACTAAAATGTGTCTGGCGCCCACATTTTCAAAGAGTTCTGAGAAGTATAAATGCAATTTTGATGTGTTTAGTTAAACCTATCAAACTGTAGAAGAAATTTTTTAATTCGGACCATTCGTTAAAAAGTTATTGCTGATCAAAGTTTATATCTCCATCTCCCTCGCACTCCCTTTAGCTGAGTAACGGGTATCTGATAGTCGGGGCACCCGACTATAGCGTTCTCTCTTGTTTTATCTGCATTCGTTCTCCTTTTCTACCAAACGCTGTTTGGAGCGGTAAAAATCTATACGGAAGTTAGCCGCTCTCCCGCAATCCCGCATAAAACGTTGTTGTTGGCACAGCTAAAACTAACGCTCCCCCGCTTACTCACTCCCGCTCACTTTCTTCCGCTCTCTTACTTTCGTAGCTTTTTTCTCTTAGCACTGTGCACTATGGGGCATTTGACCACTTATGTTGGCCGAAATTAATAACTCGGCCAATTCAAAAGATATTGACGTGAAACTTTACCAGTCGCAATTTTTTATCCCTTTTTTATCAATTATTAATGTTTTTATAACAATATTAAAAGTTTCGTACAAATCGGACGACTATATCTTAAAGTTTTTAAAAAAAGGGAAAGAATTTACTTTACATTTGAACGACTTTTTGTTTAAGTTGTAGCGGAACTTTCGTTTTAAAGCCGCTAAAGTTCACTTAAGCAGTTAATAAGAAAGCTAAGTAATTCTACTATTTTTTGATAATAATTTAAAGCCAGAAAAATCCTTACTTCCTTAGCCACCAGTGCAAACGATAGGAGTGTGTGAAATTTGAGGTTATGGCCTAAAAAATCAAATTACTGAAAAAGTGGCAAAAAGTGGCGATTCTGACCATATACATTTTAACAACAATTAAATAATCTACAAATCCCAATAGGTTTCAGAAGTGGACTCCGCTGGACTCACTTTGTTGCTCCATTTGAAATTTAGTTTTCTTACAAAAATTTTCTTTTTAGACAGATCACTCCCTTTAACACTCATTTGCAAGAAAAAACCGCTTGATTTTTGTCGTTTAACCACACAAATACTTAGTACACAGCGCAATCCTTTTAATCCAATCCAAAAAGTTTACTTAGATTGCTTAAAAACTCAAATTTAAAGCACTTTAAAACTGCAAGCGAAACGTCGAAATACAACAGCCGAAGAATTGCATTTCGAACAGCTGATTTAACAGCTTCTACCTTAACAGAGGCGACCTCTATCGGATTTCTGTAAACGTAACATTGTTAAATGATCTTCTGTTAACACATCCTCAAACAACATTTTTTGTTTTAACGACTTTTAAAAAATGGGTTTTGGCCAACAAAAGTGGTCAAATGCCCCATAGTGCTGTGGTTCAAAATATCGCGATAATGGCTGTCTGTTGTTCGAAGAAATGCAAGTCGTTGATTTTGGCTGAACAACAGAGCATTCCGTGCCATTCGTGCGACAGTATTTTTCTTGCTAAATGCCTTGGTTATTCGGGCCTGGTTCGGGATGCAATCGACATGAGAAGTGGCTTGCGCTACTATTGTGAAGAATGTATTGCGTATGAAACCCAGGCAATCTCTATAAGACGGCTCACAAAAAGCACTGTAACGGAATTAATTCGAAACAGCCGTAGAAATACGGAACTGCTTGTGGCGCTTGAGTCGCAGCTCACTAGCCGCATGCTATCTGAGCCCGATTCTCCTAAGCGTAAAAAGATCGCGGTCGATAGACAACCCACGGTAGTCGCCAGTGAAACTCTCTCTGGGGATCCGGGGTCTGCAGCACAGCAGTCGATCCCAGCTGCCGCACAAATGGTACTGAGGCCGAAATCTAAAAAAGATTCGATTTCCGAATGTAAAGGACGCGAGATTTTGCCGCATGAGACACCTGAAAATTGATTCCAACGCCGCATGTTGACTTAACGTCTGAAGTACCGAAGTATTATTATTAAAAGTAAATGTTATTAACACGTCTACATATATCAGTATATCAATGGCTAGACGCCATTGCACCATTTCTTTGTAAATAGATGTTAATGATATAGGAACTACGAGTATGTATAATGTAGAACACCACAATAAGTCCTTTAAAAGATGGTGCACCAATTTGATGATTTTATATTTGATGGCAAATGGCAAATGGCAAACGGTATATTGAAAATGTAGATTCTTTGGTAAAATATGTTGTGGCCCTGAAAAGGGCCGTTTTGGATCTTCCTCCGCATCCGCAGCAAGAGAAAATTACTTGGAGCTGGTGTACTTGGTGACAGCCTTGGTTCCCTCACTAACGGCGTGCTTGGCCAACTCTCCGGGCAGGAGCAGGCGAACAGCCGTTTGGATTTCCCGACTGGTGATGGTCGAGCGCTTGTTGTAGTGAGCCAGGCGAGAGGCCTCGGCAGCAATGCGCTCGAAGATATCATTCACAAAGCTGTTCATGATGCTCATCGCCTTCGACGAAATGCCGGTGTCAGGATGGACCTGCTTCAGGACCTTGTAAATGTAGATGGCGTAGCTCTCCTTCCTCTTGCGCTTCTTCTTCTTGTCGGTCTTGGTGATGTTCTTCTGGGCCTTACCAGCCTTCTTGGCTGCCTTTCCACTAGTTTTCGGCGGCATTATTCACTTCACTTATGATTTCACAAACACAATTCACTGATCATAGTGGTACTCAATTTACTCAATTTATTGTCAGATTTCTTTTTTGGTATAGATACATAGTTAATCTTATTCAATAGTAATACAGGGAGTGACAAGTTCATGCTTACTTAGTTTATTTAGTGTTACATTTTAACCCTGCGCCTAAGGCTTTTCCGGGTTTACGATTTTACATTATTATTTGTACTCATTTGTACTCTGTACGGCATTGATGGTGGTGTGTTTGTAATTGGTTTTTATATATATATATTTAAATTCAGGGAAAAAAAATGTTTAAAAAACAGAAAAACCTGAGAAATTTGATGTTTAATTTGTTTGTTGTGATCTTAAAAACTATAGTAGACTAAAATAGTGGGGGTGTATTTACAGAGGAAAGTATGTACAGGGTATATAAGGCTTGGTGGCTTGTGTTTATTATATAATATTATTGACTAGGGTTGTGGATTAATCCATCTCTTGGGTTGGTTGAGTGGTTTTTTCTGTGGTAGAAGATGAGGTTTCCCTCTTCGTCATAGAGAATGCCTCTTTCTTTAAGGTCATCTCTGTGATGTATGGTTATTAGTTCGGTAGGGAGATATGGTGGGATTTGCGTTTGAGTGATTTTATTTAGATCGATGAATTTGTTTAGAATTTTAAACATTTGTCTGTCTATTCTTGTGGTGTTGGCTATTGTGTATAATGTTTTGTTTGTTATGTAATGATGTGTTATTTCGTCCCTACTTAGGGGGCCAATTGAGGTGCGCAAGATCTTCCGTTCAAGGCGGCGAAGTTCTTCCATTTTGTTGCTGCTTATATTCATCCATGCAAGAAATCCATAAGAAAGAACTGGTTGGATAAGTTTTTTGTATGCCATTGTAGTTGTCTTTATGATGAGGTTCATATTGGTTCTTGGGGCAGTGGCTATTGGTTTGTAAATATGGTTTATTAGTTTTAAAGTGTTATATGTATTCGTTTTGCAATAATTTATATGTTTTCTAAAGTTTAGTTTTTCATCGTAGATTATGCCCAGGTATTTGAATGTGTGTCAAATTTTATTTGATGTTGGAGAAAGGGTTTGTTGGGTTGTAAGAAGAGGGTTTGATAGTATATATTTGATAGGATGGAGGAGTGGTGGTGTGGAGGGAGATGGATAGAGGAGATGAATGGGAAGGAGGGGGAGGAGGGTGAGTTAGATGTAGATAATAATATTGGAGTTGAGTTTTGGTGTTTTATTTGATGTAGAGAAATTAGGAATTGTTAGATATTTTTTTAGGAGTGTTTTTAGATAGAGGACAAGATGGTTTTGTTAATTGATGTTTTGATTATGTTTTTGTTTTTTTGTTTGATTGTTTATTGGTTATAAAATATTTTAAAATAGGATTATTAGAAAATTTGAGGATTTTAGAAGTAATGGTGGAATTTTTTTATGGAGAGATTCTTGGAATATTTTATTGGGAGAGATAATTTATAAATAGAGGGTGATGGAGTATTTCAAAGATCATGAAGAGATTTGCGGTATAATTGGTATAAGTGAATATTAGGAGAGTCGATTAGCGTTTTGAGGAGAGTCATTATTTTAGTTTAAGATTTTTTTAATTTATTTTTATTTATTGGTGTGTGAAATTAGTTTGTATTTTGTTTATTTTATTATTTTAAGGTTTTTAAATTATCGATTGGATTATTTGAGTAAAATGATTTATAAGTTTGTTGAGGGAATGGGGGTATGATAAAAAAAAATATATTATATATTATTTTTATTTTATATTATAAATGGGAAGATAGAGAGGGAGTGGGATTGGTGGTGAGTGGGTAAATTTGATATTGTTTTGTTTTTTTTATAAAATTATAAGTGTAAGGTGGACATAAGTTTTGAATGATAAGATTATTTATTTATATTTAATTATATAATAAATATATATTAATATTTTATAATAATATTATATATTATAAGTTTGTTGTGAGTTGAATAATTGGGGTTTTTTTATTTAAGAATAGATTATATTTTATGAAAAATTAATTTTATAATATATATATAATATATTAGTTAGTTTTTTATAATAAAATATAATGATAAAATAATAAAATAAAAAGATTAGATATAAAGATATAAAATGGAGGAGGAAGAAAAAAAAGAATTAATATTTAAGTAAAAAATTATAAAGAATATATATATGATATAAAATAGAGAGAAAGAGGGAAGAGGGAAGAGGGGAAGGGGGGAGGGAGAAGAAAAGAATAGAAGAAAGGAAAAGAGGGGGGAAAGAGAGAGTAGATGTAGGGAGGGGGGGGGGGAAGGGAGAGAGGGGGAAGAAATATAAAAAAGAGATGAAAAAGGTATTTTGAGAAAGAGAGATTTAGTACTGTTATTATTAAAATTGATGGGTGAAGAAAAAAATACTAGGAAAATATGTGTAAAATATTGTGAGGATTAGAGGGTTTTGAATTTTTGAGATATATAGGTATGAGGAGGATTATAGAATTTTTATAAGAGGAAAAGTAAAATATTTTATTATTTTAATAATATTGAAATTGTAAATTTATTTATTTGATATAGTAGGCGCGAGATAAAAATTATATTTTAAGAGGTTAGTATGCCTATTAAAGTTAAAAATTTTAGGGCTAGATGTTATTTAAGGGGGGGGTAGGGTCTTGAAAAAAAATTGATTTTAAAAAATTTTTTTTTGTAGATTAATTTAAGATTATACAAAAAGTTGTAAGTCAATCGGACAAAAACTTTAGAGTTATGAAAATTTAGGTACGTAAGAGATATTAAGGGTTTTTGAAACCACGTTTTGAAAGTCCGTGTTATGGCTTTTACGGCTAACGATGTTTTAAATTTGTGATATTTTTTGATTAAAAAACCGCTGGGAAGCGTTTTTTATTTTTTATTTAAATATTTTATTTTTAAGCCGAAAATCAATTTATTAGGTGAAAAACGATTTTTGATTTGGATTTGGAAAAAATAAAAATAAAAATAAAGGGTTAGGGGTGGGTTTTATTTTGGATTGTAAAAAATGGAATGATATTTTTAGGGAGGTAAGTGAAGAAAGTTTTAATAGTGTTAGATGGTTGAGATATATTTGGGAGTATGGATAAAATTAGTGGATATTTTTATGAATATATATAAAAAGGTTTGAATATAAAGTGAGAGGAGGAGAAGGGGGAGGGAGGAAGGAAGGGGAGAGAGGGAAAGGGAGGAGGAGAGATAGGGGGAGGGAAAATAGTGTTGGAAAATGGGGTGTAATGAAGATGAAGGATATGGAGTTATAGATGGATATGATGTTTAATTGTTTTAATTAATTATGGTGAATATATAGTTAGAAGGGGTATAAATTTTATAGAAAAGATTGGAGTTGATGGGTTATATTTTATGGAGGATTTAAAATGTAAAATTTTGAAAGATAAATTTTTAATAAGAAAATTGTGAATTGAGAATTTTTAAAATTAGAAGATTTTTTGAACAAGATTTTTTAAAAGAAGGATTTTTTATTTTAAATTGTTTTGTTAAATAAATTATAATATTTATTTATATTATATTTTAAACAAAAAAGGGAAAAGAAATAAGAAAGATGAGATATTATTATTTTTAAAAAAAAAGGAAAGAATAAAAAGGTAAAATAATATTATAAATATTTTAACAAAAAAGAGAAAAGATATTATTTTTTATTACTAATATATAAATTATATTTGGAAGGATGATATTTGGTTGAATTTATTATAGTTATGTAATAGATTATTTATCTTTCTTATATTTTTCTTTATATTAATTTTAAACAAAAAAGGGAAAAGAAAATAAGAAAGATGAGATAAAATTATTCATTTTTCTAAAAAAAAAGAAAGAAAATCAAAGGTCAAAATAATATTATAAATATTCTTAACAAAAAAGAGAAAAGATATTAATATTTACTTACTTACTTCCAAATCATCATACAAATTAATATTTGGAAGGATGATATTTGGTCTGATATTATTATAGCTCTTTGTAATAGATTATTTTGCTTTCCTTACATAATGTTACACATTAAAATTTATATTTATTGTATTTTTGTTATATAATTTGTTTTGGGATCGCACTTTATTTTTAACTGGCTTAACACAAACTTTTACTTTGATGTTTAAAACTGAGCACAAGGGTTCAAGATGCAGCGAACGCAAGCAACATCTCGCGAGAGACTGCATTTCCAAAAAACAACGATAAAAGTTACAGTACGCACAAGAAAATTCTCGATCATACCACTAGATTTAAGGGCAAATTTTTTAAAAACTAAAAATTTTGCTCACTTAAGGTAAGCAATTCAAAGGCGAGATTTCTAAATTTTAGAAAGAAATTTTTATGAGTGTATGTTTTGATTTGCTTACAATACATGTACAATACTATAAATACACAAGTATGTTTCTACTTAAAAGTAGATAAGGTGTTTAAATACAAATAACATTCTTAATTTCCTTTCAGGGATAATTTGATAATTATCGATCAAATGTGGAATCGGAAAATAATTAGTTACTTCGCTACTTTTGTATTGGAGGCCAAACTTTTCGAGTGTGTACAAAAGTTTTCGTTTTATTCAAAACGAAAAATTTGAAAACAACAAATTCCAATTTACAAACACGTTTACATATTTGTGCGCAAATAAAAATTGCATTGATAACATTGTAACTAATGGAATGTAAAACAAGAGAGAACGCTAAATTCGGGTGCCCCGACTATCAGATACCCGTTACTCAGCTAAAGGGAGTGCGAGGGAGATAGAGATATATACTTTGATCAGCCATAACTTTTTAACGAATGGTCCGATTTAAAAAATTTCTTCTACATTTCGATATGTATTCATAAGCACAACAAACCTGCATTTTTACTTTTCCGAAATATTTAAATTTTTTAAATCGTATATAAGCTATTGTGGGCGATAGAGGGGGCGTGGCACCCTGTTGAAACAAACATGCGCTGCGTAGGAACTCCTAGAATCTGCATGCAAAATGCCAATCTTCTAGCTTTTATAGTTTCCGAGATCTCAGCGTTCATACGGACGGACAGACAGACAGACAGACGGACAGACGGACATGGCTATATCGACTCGGCTAGTGACTCTGATCAAGAATATATGTACTTAATAGGGTCGGAAAAGCTTCCTTCTAGCTGTTACATACTTTTGCACGAATACAATATACTATTTTACTCTACGAGTAAAGGGTATAACCATTCCAAATATGCGCGCGCAAGACTTGCAAGTTTTGATCAGCAAGATCGGTCAGCTGACAAGTCGGGGCGAATGCCGATAGTATCGATGTTATCGTAATCACCCGTGAACTAGCCGATTTGGGCTGTTAGGCCGAGCGTGCTGTTAAGCGAAAAATTCGGACTGTTAAGTGGCAAGCTTGGTGCTGTTAAGTGGCAAGCTTGGCAAGCGTGCTGTATAGGGAAAAAGCGAGTCCTCGTGGAACAGCGATCGGCAAGGAAATACAGGAAGTAATTAATAATTAACATGTAATGTTTTGTTTGTTATGTAATGATGTGTTATTTCGTCCCTACTTAGGGGGCCAATTGAGGTGCGCAAGATCTTCCATTTTGTTGCTGCTTATATTCATCCATGCAAGAAATCCATAAGAAAGAACTGGTTGGATAAGTTTTTTGTATGCCATTGTAGTTGTCTTTATGATGAGGTTCATATTGGTTCTTGGGGCAGTGGCTATTGGTTTGTAAATATGGTTTATTAGTTTTAAAGTGTTATATGTATTCGTTTTGCAATAATTTATATGTTTTCTAAAGTTTAGTTTTTCATCGTAGATTATGCCCAGGTATTTGAAATGTGTGTCAAATTTTATTTTTTGATTTCCGTTTATATATATATTTGGTATGAATTTTCGAGCATTTTTGTATATACCCGCAAGGCGTGGTCCTTTGATAATGGAGCTTATGCATTTGTTTACATTTAGTTTAATGTGCCATTTGGTAAAGTAATGGCAGAGTGTGTCAAGATAGTTGTTAATGTCATTCTGAGCACTGGATATTGACCCAGCAGATGCGAGCAGTAGAATGTCGTCTGCGTATATGAGGCTTTTTATTTTAGTAGATGTTGCCGCGTTGGGTTGATAATCGGGTATGTCTGCCAAGAAGATGTTGTAGAGTATGGGCGCCAATAGGGATCCTTGGGGAACTCCAGCTGGGATTGTTCTTATCATTGAGACTTCAGAGTCATTGGGGCTGTGTACTTGAAATGACCGATTAGATAGGTAGCTTTGTATTATTTTGATCGTTTCTACACCGAAGTTAAATTTTTGGCTCATTTTGTATATGAGGCCGTTGATCCAGACTGTGTCGAATGCTTTTTCGAAGTCCAGTGCACAGGAGATTGTAGCGCGTCTGTGAGTTAGGTTTTCAAAGATAAAGTCATTAGCTGCTGCAAGTGCGTGGCTTGTCGAGTGCTGGTCTCTGAAACCGTATTGGTGGTCCTTTAGGATTCTATTGGAGTTTAAATGATATTTAATTTGTTGTATTATTACTTTTTCTAGTAGTAGGCTTATTGCCGATAATATGGCTATTGGTCTGAAAGACTGCAGTCTGTTGGGTGTGGTGTTTGGTTTTGGTATCGGAATTACTCTGCTGTGTTTCCATTCAGTTGGGAAGTATCCTATATTTAGGCAGTGATTGAATATGGTTGCGATATGGTTAAGAAGTGGTATATTGGAGTTTTTTAAAAGAAAGTTGCTCGTGCCGTCTGGCCCCATGGCTTTTTTGTTGTTTTTTGTTTTTAAAATTTGTAGAAGTTCATTTGCATTTGTGAATCCTTGATTTATGGCTCCTGGCCAATTTCCGTCTGCTGTGTAAAGGTTATTGAATACTATTCTGTTGATATTTAATGTTGTGGATTTTATTAGGTTGGCTCTATTGTTTATGTTATATGTGTGTCTTCTTAGGTGTCTATCCGTAACGGCAGTTGTTTCGGTTCTTTTGTGAATTTTCTCAAAAGACCATGCGAGAGCATTGACTTTTCCAAATGTTGATGTTATTATTTGGGAATTCAGGTTGAGATTTATATCGATGGTTGAGGCTTCCTCGTTTGTGAGGCAGATGTCAGGTGAAAGCTGATCTTTGGTATAAATATTTGGGTTTAGTTGTTTAATTGTTTTGTGACTTATGCCGATTCCTCACTGATGTACATACTGTAGTATTTTTTCGGTATTCAAAATAATGCTATTTCCTGTCTGCACGGGACAGCATTTAGCATTCAGCATTTATTATTTCGAAAACAGATGCCTGTCTGTCCGTCTGTCTGTCTGTCCGTCCGTATGAACGCTGTGATCTCGGAAACTATAAAAGCTAGAAGATTGGCATTTTGTATGCAGACTCTAGGAGTTCCTACGCAGCGCAAGTTTGTTTCAACAGGGTGCCACCCCTCCTATAACGCCCACAATCGCTTATATACGATTTTAAAAATTTATATATTTCGGAAAAGTAAAAATGAAGTTTTGTTGTGTTTATCAATACCTATCGAAATGTAGAAGAAATTTTTTTAAATCGGACCATTCGTTAAAAAGTTATGCCTGATCAAAGTTTTTATCTCCCACGCACTCCCTTTAGCTGAGTTACGTTTATTAGATAGTCGGGACACCAACCCGACTACATCGTTCGCCCTCCCTTTAGCTGAGTGACGGGTATTAGATAGTCGGGACACCAACCCGACTATAGCGTTCTCTCTTGTTTCTCTTAGCACTGTGCACTATGGGGCATTTGACCACTTTTGTTGGCCGAAATTAATAACTCGGCCAATTCAAAAGATATTGACGTGAAACTTTACCAGTCGCAATTTTTTATCCCTGCGCATATTATATATGAGAATCATCCGGATCGGACAACTATATCATATAGTTGCCATAGAAACGATCAAATTAACTTTGATGTTTTTGGAGATAAATGCACATAACTTTATAAATATCAATTATTAATGTTTTTATAACAATATTAAAAGTTTCGTACAAATCGGACGACTATATCTTAAAGTTTTTAAAAAAAGGGCAAAGGAAAGAATTTACTTTACATTTGAACGACTTTTTGTTTAAGTTGTAGCGGAACTTTCGTTTTAAAGCCGCTAAAGTTCACTTAAGCAGTTAATAAGAAAGCTAAGTAATTCTACTATTTTTTGATAATAATTTAAAGCCAGAAAAATCCTTACTTCCTTAGCCCCCAGTGCAAACGATAGGAGTGTGTGAAATTTGAGGTTATGGCCTAAAAAATCAAATTACTGAAAAAGTGGCAAAAAGTGGCGATTCTGACCATATACATTTTAACAACAATTAAATAATCTACAAATCCCAATAGGTTTCAGAAGTGGACTCCGCTGGACTCACTTTGTTGCTCCATTTGAAATTTAGTTTTCTTACAAAAATTTACTTTTTAGACAGACCACTCCCTTTAACACTCATTTACAAGAAAAAACCGCTTGATTTTTGTCGTTTAACCACACAAATACTTAGTACACAGCGCAATCCTTTTAATCCAATCCAAAAAGTTTACTTAGATTGCTTAAAAACTCAAATTTAAAGCACTTTAAAACTGCAAGCGAAACGTCGAAATACAACAGCCGGAGAATTGCATTTCGAACAGCTGATTTAACAGCTTCTACCTTAACAGAGGCGACCTCTATCGGATTTCTGTAAACGTAACATTGTTAAATGATCTTCTGTTAACACATCCTCAAACAACATTTTTTGTTTTAACGACTTTTAAAAAATGGGTTTTGGCCAACAAATGCCTTGGTTATTCGGGCCTGGTTCGGGATGCAATCGACATGAGAAGTGGCTTGCGCTACTATTGTGAAGAATGTATTGCGTATGAAACCCAGGCAATCTCTATAAGACGGCTCACAAAAAGTACCGACTGTTCGTGCAGCCATAAATGCTGTAGTACCAAAACCTGTAACATGCGTGGTACCTAAAACAGTCACCTGTGTACCGCAGCGGAAACAAATTTTTGTTTCTCGGCTGAATCCTGACCTTTCATCCCTGGACATTACGGCCTATATCCGTAACAAAGTTCAGATTGATGATCTAAAGGTTGAACAATTTAAATTTCCATATGCTAGGGAAGTATCATCGTTTAAGATCGGTGTTCCCTGTGCTCAATTTGCAGCGATGTGCTCAGCCAATTTTTGGCCTGCAGGCATTTTTGTTAAAGAGTACGAAGCTAGAAAAAAGAAAATTCGTTCAAAGGAAGTTGGAAATCACTTTAAAGAGCCATCCATATCTTCATCTTTATCTGTCTCAAAAAACTAGATTCTTTCCTTCTGCTTTCCTATCAGAATACAAGAGGTTTACAAAGTAAGTTGCCCAAATTGTATACTGATAGTATACCGGAAATTCTTAATACCGAAGTCTTTCCAAGTAAGTTCACAACGTACAGGCTTGATCGTCCCTCCCGACGTGGAGGTGGAGTATTAATTGCAGTTGACTCACAACTAACGTCTGACGAAATAATGGACATTGAATTTCTGTGTATAAAACTATCCCTTCCGGGTGTTTCTATATACATAACATGTTCTTATATTCCGCCGTCATCTGAATTCCCAGTATACGCAAATCATCTGTCCGCTATCCAGTTTATCTCAAGTAAACTATCAGATAGGGATCAGTTAATAGTTTTAGGGCCGGTTTCTCGAGTGCCGGGTAACATTTCTCGAACAGATAAAGTCCCTGCTAAGGCATTTTGGTTTTCTCGAGCATCAATGTGAGAACTAACTTTGACAGGGACTCGGAGTCCCTGTTAACCGTTTTCGACTCGATAAAACGACAGCTGATTTCCCAAAGCCAAATAAGAAGAAGAAACGAAATCACAGCTGACTTTGCCTTTGAATTATACCCAAACAGCTGATAGAATAATCAAGCACGCCATTTTTTGCGCTTTACAGCACATTCTGTGCGCTAACAGCACTCTGTAATTGCTTCTCGATCAGATAAATTAAATGCGTCGAGAAAACCGATTTGCTTTTACGATAAGTTTATCTGGTGATTATCTTTTTCGAACAGATAGCTATCAGGAACTTTAGCCGGCA
>JBAMCJ010006238.1:0-14398 GCA_037075205.1 Drosophila prostipennis
CAAAAGGTAGTAAACATATCCACCACATTTTAATAAGAAAATCTAGCCTCCAATTGAGGGATTATGTCAAACTGGATTCCGGATGACAACAGGATAGCGCTCGAACAACGCGAACTGAGTTGTTTGTGTTGGGTTGTGTGTTGCAGTTGTGTGTTGCCGGTTTGCCGGTTGCCAGTTGCCAGTTGCTGGTTGCCGCCCTCAGTGGTCCGTGGACAAAGTAAAAGTGTCAGCGCGTGCCAGGCACCAGTGACAAAGGGAAACGGAAGGCGGCGAACAGCAAACGGAAACCGAAAACCATAGGAGTAGGAGCAGTCTTCCCCAAGAAGGAGTTCTCCCAAAGAAATCAAATCCAAAAACGAATCGCAACTTTTTTCCCCCCATTTCTTTGCATTTTGTTTGCAAGTTTTTAAATACTTTTGCCGCGGAAAAATCACTGGGCGGGGGAAAGCGGGGAAAAGCAAGCGGAGAAAACCGCAACAAGAGCCACAAAACGTCGGTGGCAAGCCAAAAAACCAACAGAAGTCATCGGGCAGCAATTAATGACGTTCGGTTAGGAAATTGGCCAAAATGCCACACAATTGCGGTAAACCGAATATCCTTTCCAACTAAAGCTATACAAGATATTGTTAAAAACGCCAGGTGCATATTATAAATATTTCTTATTCCTAAAAAACTAAAGAAACAAATATTTTTGTAAGAAAAAAACAAGAGAGAACGCTATAGTCGGGTTGGTGTCCCGACTATCTAATACCCGTCACTCAGCTGAAGGGAGTGTGAACGCTGTATTCGGGTTGGTGTCCCGACTATCTAATAAACGTAACTCAGCTAAAGGGAGTGCGAGGAAGATCAAGATAAAACTTTGATCAGGCATAAGTTTTAAACGAATGGTCCGATTTAAAAAATTTCTTCTACATTTCGATAGGTATTGATAAACACAAAAAAAATGCATTCCTACTTTTCCAATATATTAAAATTTTTCAAATCGTATATATACTATTGTGGGCGTTAGAGGGGGCGTGGCACCTTTTTGAAATAAACTTGCGCTGCGTAGGAACTCCTAGAATCTGCATGCAAAATGCCAATCTTCTAGATTTTATAGTTTCCGAGATCTCAGCGTTCATACGGACAGACAGACGGACAGACGGACAGACGGACAGACGGACAGACAGACATGGCTAGATCGACTCGGCTAGTGATCCTGATCAAGAATATATATACTTTATGGGGTTGGAAAAGCTTCCTTCTAGCTGTTACATACTTTTGCACGAATACAATATACCCTTTTACTCTACGAGTAACGGGTATAAATATCTTCGGCTATTAACTGCCTTAATCATGAATTTACTTAAATTTATTGACTTAATTGCCTTTATTATTAAATTGAATCTTACCCAAAATATATATATTTACACCCATAACAAGCCCACTTAAAATTCAAACACCCGGAAACCCCCTCTATTTGCCATAATTTGCACCGCAACTGTCTAGAAAATATCAACAGAGCACATGGTCGCCTGCTGTCCATTTGTTTGCACAACATGTCGTATGCGTGATTTGGCTGGCCTCACTCACTGTCTTTTTTCTGTCTTTTTTTTGGTTTATGAGTTGACTTTGGACTGCATTCATGGAACAGTGGCATAAAATGCAATGCAAATATATGTAGGTATATATACTGCAGCCAGTGGATATGTAAATATTTTATACAATTTATTTATTTAATTTTCAAGTCTTGAGAGGGGACGCGAGTGGCCGCTATCTTATGATATATCGCTGAGCAATTAAATGCTATCGGCCAGAGAGATGTCAAAAGCACTGGCACAGGATGCGGAAATGTACGTATGGATATATGTAGGCAGGGATATACATACATATATTGGGAAAGGAGCAGGCTATAAGTAGGAAAATTGGAGAGACACGTTCAATCCAGCGATTGTCATTAATCATTGCGGGCGGGCAGACATAACCATAATAACCATTTTGTGGCCAAATATTTGTTGGCCGCGGCCAGCGGAAACAATTTCTATGATTGAGCCAGAACACGCTTTCGGTTTCGGTTTCGGTTTCAGTTTTCGGTTTCGGTTTCGGTACCTCCCCTCTCAAAATTTCCCTTAATTCCCATTCCGATTCCCCGAAACAGCCCGCTGAATCATGAAGTTCATTGCCAAATGCAGTCCAACATGGATATGCAAATGCGGCGGAGGCGGCGGCGGGGAAATTCGGAAAATGCAGCTGATCGATGGCCAAGGAACAACAAATGACGCAAATGTTAGGGAGTCACGAAGTTAGAGATTTGTCGATTCACCCAGTTAGATAGATGAGTGTTCGCTTTCCAAAAATGATGAGCTGGCCCTTAAAGTTAAACATTTCAAGAGAACGCAATCGAAAAACTCGCATCCCTTTAAATTGAAAGACATTATTCGGAATGGATATGGCATTTAGTAGGATTTCAATAAAAATTGAAATTTTTAAAATCGATTTTTTGCTGTAACTTGGACAAAAATGGTACCGAATCAAAAAGACGTACTGTTTTGAGCAGCTGAAAACCTAATAATTAATACCAGTAAACTTTTCGTTTGATTTAAAAAAATAAATATTTCACCCAATTTTCACATTTTTGATAAGGGGTGCCATCATAATTTTTTGCAAAAAATGGCAAAATTTAAAAATGTTCAGGTTTAAATGCCAATCGATTGGGAATTTAATAACGAGTTCAGCAAGGTATGACACTCCATATTTGGATCATTATTTCCATTTGTATGACCAAAATACTAATTTGTTTTGGGTGGAAAATCAAGATTTTGGTTTTTGGTACAAATTTAACATTTCTCTTAATCGATTTTTTGCTGTAACTTGGACAAAAATGGTCACAAATCAAAAAGGCATACTGTTTTGAGCAGCTAAAAACCTAATAATTAATATCAGTAAACTTTCCGTCTGATTTAAAAAAATTAATATTTGACCCAATTTTCACATTTTTGATAAGGGATACAATCATGATTTTTTGCGAAAAATGGCAAAAATTAAAAATTTCCAGGTTTAAATGTCAATCGATTGGGAATTTAATAACGAGTTCAGCAAGGTATGACACTCCATATTTGGATCATTATTTCCATTTGTATGACCAAAATACTAATTTGTTTTGGGTGGAAAATCAAGATTTTGGTTTTTGGTACAAATTTAACATTTCTCTTAATCGATTTTTTGCTGTAACTTGGACAAAAATGGTCACAAATCAAAAAGGCGTACTGTTTTGAGCAGCTAAAAACCTAATAATTAATATCAGTAAACTTTTCGTCTGATTTAAAAAAAATATTATTTTACCCAATTTTCACATTTTTGAAAATCATGATTTTTTGCGAAAAATGGCAAAATTTAAAAATTTCCAGGTTTAAATGCCAATCGATTGGGAATTTAATAACGAGTTCAACAAGGTAGGACACTCCGTATTTGGATCATTATTTACATTTTTATGACCAAAATACTTCGGGTATTCACCGGTTTATAAATATCAAAGGAAACCTATGAGAGCCCCTTCTCTAACGACTAAAACCCTATCAGATGCATTTAATATTTCCCTTGAACAAAATGGATCAAAGTCGCTTACTGACTTTGAGCTCATTCCTATAATTGCCTTTGATTAAGCGCATTGCTCGCTTATTAATCCTATATGCACTATACATTTATACGGTTCCATTTTATATTTTTAGCCACTAACCCTTTCCGTCTTCGTTTCTATAATGATTCATTCAACGAATGGCTAATGAATGAGCTCGTGGCATATTCAAATTCCTGGCCTATCACTCGATTGGAATGCACTTTCAATTCCCGACTTTGAGATTTGTCCATAAAGGAACTGGAATATATCGGATACGATCTATATACACAGCATACGAATACTCCCCTTTCGGATTCCCCAGCGGAATATTAATGGTGCAACATTTTTGTATGCTATTCATTCAGATTTCTTTCGATGCGGCGGCACTTTGTGTGTCTCTATTCATCTATCTCTTTCGCCAGCCGATTCTCGTTCTCTTTCTAAACATCATCATCGCCGTTCTTATGGCATCAGCTGTCGGCTGATGATGTCAAGCTGCCTGTAATAGCAATTACAAATCGTTCAAATGCATTTTATGTATGTTTTCGTGCCTGCGCTCTTACACTCGAAGAAAAAGTAAAAAATTAAGAAAGCCCTTTAAAATTCGTTGTTTTTTTTGGCAAAAATATTTAAATATTTTATTCTATACTATATTTATTATATAATAAATTGCTTTAATATTTCGTAATATTGAGTGTAATGAGTAATATTTTTTGTTTCAGTGCACCAGCTATCATGAGTGTGTGATCTGCACTTCCTCCCCTCTTTTCCACCGCTCAATATCTGTTTTTTTTTTGCCATTTTCGCTGACGTTTTGCCGACATCGTTTATCGTTTTGGATGCTCGATTAAAATTCTTTACGTCATTTAGATAACGAAGTGCTCTAGGCCATTATTTTTTCTGTCCGTTTGCTGTTTGCAAAATGCAAAAGCATTGCTGATAAAATATTATTATAGAAGGCAAACGCAGGCGGCGGTCATGCCCAGTAACCCAGTCAAATGCACCTTAAAGCGCCATTCCCCCGCCACAGAATTCAGCATCTTGGAGTCAAGTGGGTGCAGCCGCAATTTGAGTGCATTATCGACAGCTCTGGTACCCTGCAATTTGCCCAGAACCAGCCAGCTGAGCTCATTAGGCAGGTGTGATCGATGTCATGAATAATGTATGCATGTGTGATTATTGAGTCACAGGAATTTAAATGGATAGATTATGGGGATATCATTCTTCAAGATCTGCTATATCCATTTTATTTTTTTTTTTTTGAATATTTCCCCAGGCCTAAACTACACAGAAAAAAAATTCGATATGAAATAGGATCAATTCTACCTTATTTCATATCAATAATAAGTCGATATGATTTAAACATATCAACTTGATATTTTATCATATCATACGAAATACCAAATTTAGTATTTTTTGAACAAATAATGTCAAATAAGGTAAACATAATCTTTATTCATGTCAAAATGATATGAATAACTTGATCTTTAAAAAATATAAAATTGACCAGCTCATATACATTTTTTTTTCTATATAATCTTTATCCATTTTTTTAAGCTCCACTTCCATATTCGAATCTTGCCTTTTTCCCCCCTGGCACATTTTCCGCTGTTTCGTTTTGCAAATTGATTTCCTTTTTCGCAATTCAAATGCCGCCGCAGTTTCCCTTTTCGATGGATGCGAATCGGGAATCTAAATCTGAGGGCCTATCGCTGGGAAATCGGAAAGCCAAATGTATCTGCTAGATGCATTATGCGGTATCTGACCGCATCTGCAGTGCGCTCGTAAATTCACTTTTGCTGTCCCGTTGTCGGTTGTTCGTTGTTCGTTGTTCCAGTTGTCATGCAAGTCTGTCAGCATTTCTGCTATTTGCATTTGCCATTTGCTGGACAAATAAACTACATAAATAAATACAACAAAAAAAAAGACAAGGAACAATCTAAATCGCTGACAAGCGATGCTGGGAACACAAATTAATAAATAAGCTACATTTGTGCAGTGCACGTGCCAAACACTTCAGCTAAGACAGTTACGAACTGAGATGCAGTGGCAATTAATAGCATGCATAGGTGTATACTGCACTGCGAGAAATATGATCCAAGTTTAGCCAACAAATTTAAAATGGCCTCATTAAATCCTCATTAAACTAATACAACTATTTAGTTTTGGTTTCAAGTTCTCATAGCATTTTGCCAATTATTTTATGAAATGCAAATCCCGCCTAAAACTCGATATTGCACTTGCACACATTTATTCTAATTGGATATTGAGTGACCCCCAGCAAATGCGGATTAAGTTTCAAGAAGTCGCAATTTTTGTTGTGCATAATGTTCCGAATCGACATCTTCGGATATTCAATATCTCGAATGGCAAATGGCGAGCGAGGTTGCCAAGTTGACTGGCAATCGGCAATCGTCACTCGTCCGTCAATCGCGGCCAATCAAATGTTAATTTTAATTGCACTGCCACTGCATAAATTTGTATAAATCAAGTATCTTTAAGATACTCGGAATTAAGTCACGTATTTAATCAGCTAAACAGATTTTCCACTTTTCCGCATACGCAACAATGTCTGGCCAGGCCATTTCCCATTTTCCCCGCACAACACAATCCAGATCCAGATCCCATTTCGATTCCATCTCGAGTTTTCAGTTCAGTTTGCTACCCGGTCCATGGGCAAATATCAAATCTCATTGCGAAAAACTTTTCTTTTCGTATAATCTGCAAGGCGACTTTTCTCTAGGTTCTCTTGACATTTCGCACGCGCCTTCAACAAGCAAATTACGTGCCTGGAAAATCCAGAGGCGGTGGGGGGGAGGGGGTTGGAAAAACTGTGAAAAGCTGGTGTATATAGTCATATGCCCAATGGCATTTAGACGTTTTGACATTTTTGTTAATGGCATAAGCATCAAATTACATACAAGTCAGCCAAGAATCAGTGAAGGGTTTTCCACACACACACACAGCAAGAACAACAACAACAACAAAGGAGGAAAATCTCAGCCAGCGAGAAAGAAAAACTTTAATCCAATGGCAAGAGGCAAAGGCAAACAATTCTGGCCAAACGGTAAACAAGCGTTAAGTTAACCCTGAAAAAGGAGAAAAAAAAATAGTAGAATTAAGCAGAACAAACAGTGGATAGTGCAAAATGCAACTGCGAGTGGAAAATGCACCGCAGAAGCGTTTTCTAATTGTTCTCGCAAAAGGCGCTTACATCAGCGCATGAGCATTCAGCTCGACGCCTTCCTATTCTTCAGTTATGCACACACATATATACATATATATCTAGAACCCCCGACCCCCCTTTTTCCATTTATTTATTCAAGAGCCTCTGCAGATCTCATTTCATTTCGCTCGGGCTTTCAGGAAGCGCTCAAAGCAGGCAACCAGAAAAGAAAACTTGCTTCAAATGCTTGCGAATGGAAGCTTGGCCAGCAGAGGGTTAAGGGGGGTTAAACAGCAGCCAGTGTGTGTGGCACATTGTACTAAAAATAAACATCTTTCAATTCATTCTTCTAGCAATTGCAAGCAGCGGAGTAAATAAGAGTCCCGAATTGAAAAGTTGATTTCAGGACCCCGAAAGAGAAATGCCAAACAGCGAAACTTGAATACGCTGCAAAATAATACTTTTAAGGTATAGAAAAATATTTTATATGATAAAATATTAATATAATATAATAATATAATATAATATAATATTAATATCTTTTATTTATTAAACAGCGAAACTTGAATACGCTGCAAAATAATACTTTTAAGGTATAGAAAAATATTTCATATGATAAAATATGAATATCTTTTATTTTTTTGAAGTTTTATATTTTTTTTTTGAGACTTGAAATCTAATAATAATAATATCTTTCAATTTTTTGAAGTTTTATATTTTTTTTTGAGACTTGAAATCTAATTCCAAGTCTTTGCAGGGTAAAAATAGTTATTCCGTGTATAGTAAATATTTTTTATTTGCAAAATGGCCTTATTCATGTTGTAAATTCCTGGTGTATCTAAATATTTAGCAAATGACTCAGATTACATCTTTGTGGGTCGCGCAGAGAATTTCCTTATAGCTTATATAGAACAAACAAGATCTGAATCGCAATCTTAGTGTGGACCTGAGTCATAGGCGATGCCAAAGTGGCGATGACTTCAGAGTGCATTTCAGTTTCAGTAGTGCAAAATAATAGTTTCGCATTATCTTGAGGGCTTGGCTTGGTTTGTTTGTTGGTTTGCTGGTTTGTTTGCTTGTTTGTATGTTTGTATGTTTGTCGGCTGTTTGTTCGCTGCTCCCGCTGAGGTTTTTACTTCAATGCGATCGGGTTACGGTTAATGAAGTCAAGGATGACATTGTTGTAATTGTAATGGTTAAGATGCAGTTGCAGTTGCAGATGCAGATGCAGTTAACCGTTTTTAATTTCTCTCTTACGACTGACAACGACTACTGGTTCCTGGAGTATCCGATGACCATACCTCATACCTCAAATCTCAAATCTTTCTCCCACTGACCGTGACCAAAGGCCTAGAAAACAGTTAGCGATCTTACAAAGGCACTAAAATACTCAAATACCCAGACAATGGCAATGAAAGGGGGCTACTTTTGTTACCAAGGGTTAAGCCTTTGCAAAGGCATTTATCTATCAGGTTTTCATTCGCTCTCTATCCTAAGGAACTTGCAAGTTTATTACCTTGGCCATTTAACAAAAAAAAAACAATAAACTCGGAAGTTAGCCCGCTTTGCTATTTGTTATATTTTTTATAAATAAACCAGTCACAGAAAGTCAAGAAAATATAACTATAAATGCATTGATAAGCGGGCATTCCTCTAAAAAATTATTTTGTCACCTTATCGCATGAATAATACGTTGATTAATCAGCTTTGTAAAGTCTAAGCAACTGTGTAAATATTCTTAAAAAAGAGGTATTGAATCATCGCTTTGAAATAAAAAGAAATACCATATTTTTAACCACCTTAAACAATTATTCAATCAATTAGCGATCTCCCAAGTTTCACTTTCATATTTCCATTTTCCCATCTCATTTCTAGCCCCATTTTCTTTTGCAACACTTTTCACTTGTGGATGATCGTGGAAAACGGGGAAAGGGGGAAAAGAGGAAAGGGGGGAAAATTCTTTGTCAGCTCATCGGGGCTTATCAAGATAATTATTCTATTCTTAGACCGCCGGGCAACTTAACTTATCAAGTGTTGCCCGTTGTCGAGTGCGCTCTCTTCGCGGCTTCCTAAATTAAGATGTTTGTGCAAATTAATTGGTCGCTGGCATCATTATTACAACAGCGACAAACAATTAGCCTAGATTTTCGCAACGCAACTCGACTCAACTCAACTCAACTCGACTCATCTCATCCGAATGAACTGGCACTTCCAATCTCTGCATCATCGCCAACAGCAAATGCAGCTGCATTCCTCAATTCCTCAATTCGATATCAAGCCGGCAATTGTTGTCACTTGAGGGGCAATTAAATGGGGATGGGGTCGATTGATATGAATTGCCATCGAGTGGCAGGGCATACGCATATATATCTATCCATATATCTACAAATATCCCTGGCCCACCAGCGAGGGTCGATCGATTGAGTTTCTGATTTATTTTGGCATTATGTGCAGTTTTTACCAATTTAAACCGACTTTACACTCAAAAAATTATTCGCCCTGAATTTTAGAAATTTTCTGCACTGGCGATTTTTTTCTATATTTCAGGAAAATTTCTTATTTTTCTTAAATTTTGATTAATTTGAAGAAAATGTTCTCTACACATGGAAAACTTTTTTTTTTTTTAAGGAAAAAAATCACTGATTTCTATTCAAAAACGTCGCTTATGGTCACATGACACTGGCTTAAAGTTCGACTAACTAATTGGATTAATTATAACAAAGTCATAAATAGCATTTTATGAATTTAAATATTAAATCCAAATTAATAAAAAATATTTTATAAATTTTATATTATTATTAAGATATTTTAGTCGAAATTTTAGCTAGTGTCATATGGCCATAACACTAAAATGTTCTTTGGTAAAATATACAGGTATAAATGAGGTTTTATACTTCTTGTAATCATTTTAAATTCCCGAATTTTTGGACTTACCACCGTAGGCGACATAAGTGCCGCGGGCAATGCTTTTCTGGGGCTTTTCAATGACGATCAGGGCCGCCAGCAGCCAAAAAGCTGCCCTCAGGCGCCGTCCCATCGCGGATGCGAGATTCGTATGCGGATGCGGATGCGGAAGCGCGAGCTAGGGTGAAAAACTAAAAATGGAAGGGAAGGGAGGAAAATCGAGGGGTATTTTCCAGCTCAATCTTGGCTCAAGGCTTGGCTTCTTCTTTTCTCCCAGCAGCCCTTTTGGAATGTGCGAAAATTTCTGTGTTTCTGTTCTGGCGCATAAAAATCACAGCAGGGGGCGGGGGTCGGAGGTCAGCAAAGGGGCGGCAAAGGGCGGCAAAAGGCGTGACCGCACCCGGCGAGCGGCGACACTTCCGCTGGCAAACTGAACGCATTAACAACAACAAAAAGAAGGATACTTTAACAAACATTTCCGTTACAAATGAAAGCAATGAAGGACCCAAAACAACCCGCCCACTGGTGACCCACACACATACCCACACACACTGCCACCCACTCGATGGTGACCCACACGCTACCACTGCCACCCACTAGTGAAGTCCACTCCGGACTTCCGTCTTTGTCTATGCGGCCAAAGTCGAGAAGTGGCTGGGCTACACTTAAAAAAATTATAAACAATATATAATATTTTAAATATTTTCATATCCAAATTTAAGAAAAAAGAACTCACATATTTAAAACATTATCCAATTAAATATGGAATATTTTAACTTCTTTTCAAAAATAAAAAATACTTTTAAAAAATTCTTTCAAAACCTCATAAAAGAATTATAGTAAATATATTCTATTTTTGTTAAATTAAAATGAATTAATATATTATTTAAAAATACTATTTTCATATCCAAATTTAAGAAAAAATAACTCACATATTTTAAGCATTAACCAATTAATATATGGAATATTTTATCTTCTTTTCAAAAATAAAAAATACTTTTTAAAAATTCCTTCAAAACCTCTTACTTAGCCTTGAAAATATTTTTTGTGAAAATATTTTTTCCCAGTGTAAGTGAAAAACACCAGCTCGATGCGTCGAAAAGAGCAACTGCGAACCTAGCGCCATTAAGTGTTTGCTTAATTTTAAATAACGCAACGCCAGAGAATCCTTGTTCAAGGATGAAGAGCCCCCCGCCAGGAGCTCGCAGGCTTCATCAGCATTCAATTGTTTGGCCTTCATATCTCAGATATATATATATTTTCCCTATGATAAAGAACAAATTCCCATTTCTTATTGTGCGCGCCCTTTGGCAGGAGTGTCAAATGAAAATTGAAGCAGAAATGACAATAATAAACCTTTATCAGCGTGCTGGAAAATATTTATCGTAATGGTGAATATATTGTGCTTGCTTTTCCTTTTGCTCTTACAAATTGAAGATATTACAGAGATATAGGGAAATCTTTAAAGTCGTTTTTCAGATTTTTTAACCAATTCTAATGTTAAATATCAGCCTTATGTACATATAAACACCCTTGGTTTTTATCTTCTATACCGATCTTCAATTTTACTCAAGCACTTTAGCCACATGTGTCGATCTTTCCAACACGATTCCCCTTGAATTACGTAATCCATTATGAGAGCAAACATTTCGATTCCGATTCCGATTCCGATCTCAACCTGACTCACTGCATTTATCGTGAATTATTAGCGAGCAAACATATCCAAAACGTGACCAATTAATACCCATTTCGTATAGCCCACTATATAATCCACTTCCCGAAGAATCAGCGATTTCTTTTCCATCCCGCTGTGCAAATTTTCGCAAAATGGGCAGGAAAAAAAATGAAAAATTTCGCGCATAAATTACAACAAATTGCGGTTTTTTTTTTTCTTTTCTGCTTTTCCCTAATGAACTTGAACTTGAGATGTTTATGTGTGTGCCATATATAAATCTGAGGGATAATATAGAGCAAACTGGCGGACTTCTGACATCTGACATCTGAATCTGAATCTGAGTGCAAAGTCGAGTGGCGATTGTCGATTGTGAAAGGTTTTCGTTTTCGTTTCAGTTTTAGTTTCAGTTTCTTTTTTTCTGTATTATATATTTTTTGTATTTTAAAGGGGCAGATAAACGTATCTGTGAGATACGCGCCTAAAAGCTTTGTTGTTTATGCGGTTTTGGCAAGATGCCTGCATTTTTCAATTATTATATCGCAAAAAAGTTGTTTGCCGGCGGCCCGTAGAGTATGTTTCAATTAACCGAGCATTAAAGGAATGCTTTTAGTTTGCAGTTTGTCCAAACGGTAAGTGGTCTTTAGACTTCAGTACTCAGTATTCAGTATTTCAGCCTCCAGCCGGCAGCATTTTGGCCAAGTTTCGAGTTACCCAACATGTTACGCATAATAAATTGGTGAATTGCACCGCCGCCAACACACAGCACACAATAAAGGCTGTTCGTTAATGAGATGGAGATGCTCCGGCCGGGCAGATCCCATTCACCGAAGATGCATTCATCCCAAAATCCACGGGTCCACGGCTCCGGGATCCGCGAGTTGTTAATGATGAGTTTTCGGAGTCATTAGAAACTCAAATTGCGGCCAAGTTTTTAGCCAAAACTCCCACACCTAACTTAATCCACCACCCACAACGCCTTCATATTAACCGTCATTAAAATTAATGATGCATATAGTGCTTTTATCTAATGTCCGTTTAAGAACGCCAAGTGGCAAGTGCACAAGTGCATTCATCGCAAAGAGCTGGCTTAAGTCGGAAAAAGCGAATCCTACGGATAAAATGCAAATTTCTTTGGGGATACAAATATTTTTGATATTTTATAAGTTCCATTTGAAGATCATTGAACTTGTTCTATATTTTCTATAAAATATGATTCTGCATTCAGTTGAGAATGATAATTACTTATAAAATCATTATATCTAAAAACTTTCAAATTCCTTGAAATATGTTAATCAAACTCCGTTATTCAAGTTCTTTCAATGAATTAAATTAAATTCCTTGAAACTCCCAATCTCGAAATAATTTTTTCTCAAATCAACAAAAACTTCTCTCTAACAACAAATATTGGCCAAATTGGCAAGGGAAAATGTGCTGATATTGCAGAAAGTTTGCACACTTGTTTTCCCACAAACTCCGCAAGACGATCCCCGCCGATCCTGACATTATGGCATTGGAATTAGCATTATTATTGTGCCGAGCGAAGCAAATTGAATTTGACAGACAGCCGAATGCAGTGAAAATAAGTGAAGAGCTGAAGAATGGATCGAATGGAATGCAGATTCCAGAAAATCCGAATAAAGAACATCCAGAGCATAAGTATTCCGAAAATAGCTTCGATTCATCCATATTTGGCCGGATATTTTTGTCAGCCCCCGTCGGGAAATTTGTCAGCGCCTTTCTTCCGCATTTTCCCCGCTATTTTACCCAGCTATTTTCAGCCCATCGAGGAGTTTCGAGGGCGGCAGCCATATCAAGTGAGCAATCAGTGTCAGAAATATTTAACATTTTTCACTCGGCTGTTTGTTTTTTGTCTCTATAGAGACCGAAACGAGATTTATATGCCCAATCTCTCGCCTGTTGGCTCTTTGGGTCCTCTAAACTTCTTTGATTGAGATTTACGACCTGGCAACAGGCGACACAACAGGCAATGTGCAATCAAAGCAACAGCAATCACAACATTAATGGCATTAATAGCAGTCACCTCAAAATGCAACCGCAAGACCAACAATAACATTGGGGAACCACAAGATGTCAGCCAGCTAAATTAATAACCGATGGCAAATATTTGCCTTTATCCATTCACAATCGTTGAGCTGAGCAAACATTGTTTGACTGAGTTTATCGCTCGATTTCAACTGATCTTGTTTGACGTACGATTTATTCGGGTCTCAAAATGTGTGCAATTTACAAAAAAAAAATTCAAAAATATAACAAAAATAGGTTCAAATTCAAGGACTAAAACAAAAAAAAAAACAAATTTATTAAACCATTTTAAATCCCAAGACATTTCTTATATTTTATATTAAAAAAAAATTTTTTTTATATCCAAAAATGCATTTATAACTATAATTTTAGAGCCATTAAAAATTCTAAAACAATAAATGGCTTTCTAACTTTAATATTATAGAATTTTGTTAAGAAATTTCTGGTTTTTATTCCATGGAATAAGAACTTCCTTTTTCTAAAAATGGTTCTATATAGTTGAAATACTACCAAAAAAAAATAAAATTGAAAACAATGTAGATAAATTTGAAGAAACACCAAACGTTTCAGCTTTTACACTTTTTTATAATGGGGGTTTTATCTACATTGGCCGTGAAACGTAAGTCCAAAATCAACAAATGGAGGAGTTTCTGGGGAGAGATAAGTTCGCACAGAATCGTAGATCACGCACACAGAACAGAAACTGCAGAGGATTTTCGCACACCAACAGGCTGTTGTAATTTGTATGTTCTTTTCAGAGTTTTCAGCACAATAGAAAAAAAAAATAGAAACAAAAAAAACGGAGATTACACTTCTTTCTGGCTTTATAACTGGGCCGATGAGTTGTGAGACCAATAATCGAGAAGTAAGGATGTTCTTGGTACTACTATTGAGCTGGAACCAAAGTCGCGCGATTGTAACGCACACGCAAACGCCTCACGTTGAACTGAATCTGAATAGTGAATTGGAAACTCGAAAGCCTCCCAACTGGCAAGCGTTCGTTGAGCAGGCGTAG